>CAUJNA010003755.1:162500-169564 GCA_963377175.1 Effrenium voratum | reverse complement strand
CACACACACACACACACCACAACACACACACACACCACAACACACACACACTCACCACAACACAAACACACACACACACACACACACAAACACACACACACACACACACACACACACACACACACACACACACACACACACACACACACACACACACACACACACACACACACACACACACACACACACACACACACACACACACACACACACACACACACACACACACACACACACACACACACACACACACACACACACACACACACACACACACACACACACACACACACACACACACACACACACACACACACACACACACACACACACACACACACACACACACACACACACACACACACACACACACACACACACACACGCACACACACGCACACACACACAAACACACACACACAAACACAGTCACACACTCACACACACACACACACACACACACATACATACGCGCACGCGCACGCGCACGCGCACACGCACTGAAACACGCACAAACACGTATTCATGCCCATTTCCTGAATGCTCCGTGCCGCTCTTTTTCTGCAATGATTACGTGAAATGGCGTGCTGTCCAGCATACTGAGCCCTTCCTAGGGTGCTGCTTGCACGTGCGCGCCTCCGGAATCAAATGGAAGACAGGGCGCATGACTCGTTGCGTCACTTCGCCAGCTTGCCCTGGATATTCGCGGTGCAGTAGCTCTCCGGCGTCATGGCGTAGATCCAGTTGGGCGTGACGCTGGCCTGCGCGCCCTTCACCATCAAGAACTTGGCGGTCCAGTAGCCCCCGTTGTCTGCGGCCTCCTCAAGGGCGCTCTTGTTGAAGTGACCCCCCCGCTCGTTGACGTCCTGGCCATTCTCCAGGAACTCCCAGAGTCGGTCGATGTCCTCCGCCAAGGCGGCTCCAAACCACGTGTGTTGCATGCCTTGGCTCTTCAGGAAGGAAGCCACGTCCATGGGGGCCGGCTTTCCGTCGACCATTGGAGGTCGATCTGGATGGTGCCAATGGCAAGCAGCCGCGTAGTCCAACGCGTTGTAGCCGCCATAGTCCAGAATCTCCAAATCCACCTTGGCTTCTTCCACCAACCACTTGATCATGTTCCAACTGCCCTGCTCGATGGCCAAGAAGAGTGCGGTGCCGCCGTAGGCATCCAACCGGGCGTTCACGTCGACACCCTTCTTCACACACTCCTTGGCCCATGCCATGTTCCCGACACCCATGGGACTCCCTACCGCATGGTACCATTCCTGCACCAGCTCTGGCATGCTGTCGATGGCGTCATTGCCATATATCCTCGTCCGGGCCTGCTTCGCCATGGCCCACAGGGGTCGAATCAGCGAATCAGCCAATTCGGCTGCGGCATATGCAAGAATGCAACCATCCACCTGGGCAGCGCACCTGGACATGCATGAAACCACGAAACAAATTCCCTGGTGCCTCATTGCCTCATGGCGCTTTCACCGATGCTCCTGGACTCTCCGCCATTTACGTTTCTTCGGTGCGACTCCTCCAGGCTGACCGCCTCCTTCCAGAGTCGCACGGAGTTGGGGATGAACTCCAAGGCCTTGCGCAAAGGCACAGCCAAGATAGCCACCTTTGGCACACGCTTGCTTTTTGCACATGCAACCCTCACACATCTGGCCATGGGTCAAAATCCAAACCGTACCCCCGGTGAACATCCGATTCAATCCCCACTAAAATAGGTTCTAAAATGGGTGGTGCCAAGCAGAATGGAAGCATTCTGTGCCGGCTTCTCCGAGCCTTGCGCAGCACCCGGCCCTTCGCCTGCACATCCTGCCGAACGACACAAAGCGCGGTGCAGTCTTGACGTCTGATGTCAGGAACCGCGGATAAGAAAGAAAATGGTTTCGACTCGACAACATGAGAAGGAAAGGCAAGGAAGCGTGCAAACAAAGGCACGAAGTGGAACATGGGCGCGCAAGGGTATGACTTGATGCCCGAGAACTGCAACGCGTACGTTGAGATCGTTTCGCAAATGCTACGAAACACAGCAAGACCCTGCACTGTTTCAAACGAGAGTGGGATTCCTCGGTGTCCGAACAGCACTCGCGCCATTCCTGTCCGGGGGCAACTTCTCGTGGAGTAACAAACGGCCTACATCCCTTGTCAAGCGGAGATATGAATGTACAAGTATGCCAAGGCTAACGCCGCACCAGGTGCGTCCACTTCTAGGGCTTGATTCCCCATTCTTTTCAAACATCGTTCTTTTCAAAAACTAGCTGTTTCCCCAGGGTGCTGGGTGTGTCTTGTTGTTGCTTTTTAATTTCATATTTTTTTTGTTTTTTTTTTAAAGAAAGAAGGATGCCTGGAAAGAATGGACATGGAAGGTACCCCTAGACCACTTCGTGTTTCACTCCAAGTTCCCCCCATCTCTCCGTCTCGCGGTTGGCGGCATCGATCCACAAACGCACGCTGTGCGGCAGCGACTTCACTGCCTGCGCAAGCATGGAATCTGTCAAAGCAAAATGCTACAAGAGATATGTGCGGGTGTCCTTTTAGGGGAAATAGATGGCCCTGGTATGTGATTAAACCACCAGGAAAACCAGGCCCATCTATTTTTCTAGCAAAACAACCAAAAAGGACACCTATGTATGTGCGTAGGCGAAAGTGCAAAGCCTTCAAATACCTGAATATTCTAATGACGTATTCCATCAAACATCTTCGTGTTGCTGCGGTACCAAAATATTAACTCAATAAGAACTCACGGTAGACTATCGTGCAGTACTTGAGCATGGAATGCTGCACAATGGCGCAGGATAAAGGTTGGTGGTGCCTTGTTCCTTGATATGCAGTCTTGAGGAATTTCAAAACACATTTTTGGGCACTGGAAAGCTATGAATTCTTTGGTCTGCCTTGAGGCTCCAAAGTCGGCTATCGTCAGTCGGCTACGAACTTGTCCCGGCCCGAATGTGACGTTTGCTGAACTTTAGCTCACTTGCTTGTACCCAAAATAATATATTGTAGGCAAGGCCCACGTCAGTTTACGTCAATCTGGATTGACCTGTTACAAATAGGACACAGTAGATCGCCGTTGCTTCTGTCTGTGTGTTGGAGTGGCAATGCTCCTTTACCGTCCTTTAGCAATGCACGCACACACACACACAAACACTGTTTGCCCAGCCTTGGCCAAGACCGCCTTTGCATTCGCGGGCTTCTCCAAACGAGCTGCCTCAAGCCACACATCCTGGCAGGGTGAGAAAGCAAACCACGGCCAACTTCATGTCAAATATGGAAGCTGCACAGTATGATTTCAAAGACCGTTGGCTAAGCCATTAACGAAGCAGCGCAACGCGGCACAAGCAAAAACAAACGAGTGCCTGTATGGCACTCGAAAAGCTAAACCATAGGTGACGCAACAGCGTCAAGCAGTCGCAAGGTTTCAAATCCAACCCTTGAAAGGTTGGGGGCTGGTAAACACCCAAAACACAAAGCCTGCGCCTGCCAAATCCACAAGATGCCATCTGTCATACCACGAGCGTTGAACGCGCCTCGTTGTTGGGGCAGTGCTTGCAGCCTTGGGCAATGAGCTGTCGTGCTGACTGCACCTGCAGGCTTGAGACTTGAGGGCCCTGGCCACTTGCTCTTCCAGCGGTACAAACGGTTGCCCAGGGGTCAAAATCCAAACCGTACCCCCGGTGGTGCACCAATCCCCCAAAATATGGGATCCCAAAACGGTTTTGACAAAGTTGAACTACTCGCCTGCCAAGGTTGAGTACTGTCGCCTCAAGCAACCTCCCGGTGCAAGAGCCCTTGTGAAGCATGGGCCAACCCTTCCACTTTGTACACCTCGGATTTGCATATGTTATGTCACCATCCCAATTCCCCCGCTCCCAGAGTCGGCATGCGTCCATGGACGAAATGGACGAAATGTGTTCGGGTGGGGGTTATGAAGCCCCAGCCTCATTCATGAACTACTAGCATCACAGACAAAGACGCAACGCGTAACAATACTGCGCATGCTTGGTTCTTCACTGGGTGTGTGACACGCAGTTCATTGCATTTGCTGCTTACAGGCACAGCTCAGGGGATTCAATGTTGATCGGTTCAATGCCGACTTTGATGCCAGGATGCCGAGAGACCCCCATGTCAGATCGAACGTGCGTTTACGGGAGGATGCAAAGGGACGTGCCGCGGGCACCTAGGCACACAGCCCAGGGTGTAGAGGGCTGCGCAGGCAGTAGTATGCATACACTCAGCATGTGTTAGCACTACGCAATCTTGATGGTGCTACACGTGAATTATGGGCATATTGCAGGGAGGCATAGAATCGAACCAAGAACCGCAATCGAAGCCCTTTCAGAATCGAATCGCTTCGAACCACTCCGGGACCGAACTGTGTAGAATCGAGCCTGTGCATAACAGCTGGTGCTAAGAATCGACCAATGCAAGAACCGAACCTTTCTTGAACCGGGAACGTTACACATTTTTATGATTGAGATTCACATGGCTTTGCTCACGCCGGAAAAGGCCTCTGCGCAACCGTTCCCGTATCCCACGCCCTTCCCTTCCTTTGGTCTCCTCCTTCCCATCCCCAGAAATTCTTCAAATTTTTCTGGTCTGAACCAGGTCCGAAACCAGTCTGAAACATTGGAAACGATCCCCGCAACTGGCCCCTTAGCGCCTGACTGGCGGCCCATCCAAACTCTCACAAAGAAACAACTTGGAGCGCCAGTCGGCTCGGGGCCCAAAAGGCGTCTGAACTGGTCCGAACCAGGTCCGAAACCAGTCTGAAACATTGGAAATGATACCCCCAACCCTGTGCAGTGTCAGGGTCTACCCCCGGAAAATTGGAAACAGTTTCCGGCGATTCCTGAAGGCAGCACTTTTAAGTGTCTAGCAACCCCTCTTTCCAAGCTTACAAATCCTTCCTTGTTCCAATTTTTCCGGAGACCCTGACACTTCCCTGTGCGGAGGGGGGCAACTTGGCTGTTTCCCTTCTCAAGGCAGCTAAGCAGCAGGAGTTGGGGGGATCGTTTCCGATGTTTCAGACTGGTTTCAGACCTGGTTCAAGCCGGTTCAATAGCTTTGGGAAGAAAAGCCCCCGCAAATCAGGCACAGCGAGAGAAAGGACGTGGGCCTGCCCGCCAGCCCCAGGCCGGCGCACTCCAAGGTTTCCGGGCTTTTTCGAAAATGCAGACTCGGATTGGCGCCTGAAAAAGTCCGGAGCGCGCCGGCTTAGCAGGCCCAAGTCCTCGTTCGCAATGTGCCAGTCTAAAACATTGGAGATGAACCAAGTCTGAAACCAGTCTAAAACATCGGAAATGATCCGCCGACCCCTGCGCCTGCTTGAGAAGGCTCTGAAAAGGCACCCCGCGCAGGGAAGTGTCAGGGTCTACCCCCGGAAAAACTGGAAACAATTTCCGGAGATGGAAAGGAGGATTTCTAAAGAAGGGAAGGGCAGGGCATGAGATAGGATCGGGGTCAGACCAAATCGGTCAAAGCTCTTCTTTCTGGCAAGTCTTGGAAAGAGACGCCGTCCCATCTCATGCTGAAAGGCCTGAACTGCGGCCATCTGCTTTGGATCGGCTCAGGCGCCAAGGAGCCAGGGGAGGTGGAGCATCCTTCGAAACGTTCGTGTTGCTGGAATCAACCTTTTCTCTTGCACTCAACTTTTTTCTTGCACTCTCGCGCAGCACTTAAGTGTCAAGCAACCCCTCTTTCCAAGACTTCCCGGAAGATGATTTGGTTTGACCCCTACCTATCCCATGCCCTTCCTTTCCTTACAAATCCTCCTTCCCATCCCCGGAAATTGTTCCAATTTGTGCGGGGATCTTACCACGCTTTGAACCTTCTCCAGGCAGGCGAGCAGCAGGAGTTGGGGGGATCGTTTTCGATGTTTCAGACTGGTTTCAGACCTGGTTCAAACCGGTTCAGACGCTTTGGGAAGAAAAGCCCCCGCAAATCAGGCACATCCAGAAAAAGGACTTGGGCCTGCTTGTTAACATTCCGGGCACCCCGAGCCGGCACACTGGAAGTTGTTTCCGGACATTTTCCGGACTTGTTCGGGGGCTCCAAACAGCATGGCACGTCCGGAAAAGTCCGGAAAAAGTCCGGAAACAACTTGGAGCGCGCCGGCTCTAACAAGCAGGCCCAAGTCCTTGTTCGCGATGCGCCTGCTTTGCGGGACTCCAAAAGAACGTCTGAACTGGTCTGAACCAGGTCTGAAGCCTGTCTGAAACATCGGAAATGATCCCCCCAACCCCTGCGCCTGGGAAAAACTGGAAAACATCCGGAGATGAGATAGGATAGGGGTCAGACCAAATCGGTCAAAGCTCTTCTTTCTGAAAGAGGCGCCGCCCCATCTCGCCTGAACTGCGGCCATCTGCTTACCCCTCTTTCCAAGACTTCCCGGAAGATGATTTGGTCTGACCCCTACCTATCCCATGCCCTTCCTTTTCTTGAGGGAACTTGGCTCTTACCACTCTTTGAACCTTCTCAAGGCAGGCAAGCAGCAGGAGTTGGGGGGATCCTTTTCGATGTTTCAGGCTGGTTTCAGACCTGGTTCAAACCGGTTCAGACGCTTTGGGAAGAAAAGCCCCCGCAAATCAGGCACATCCAGAAAAAGGACTTGGGCCTGCTTGTTAACAGTCCGGGCACCCCGAGCCGGCGCACTGGAAGTTGTTGACATTTTCCGGACTTTTCCGGACGTGCCACCCTGTTTGGAGCCCCTGACCGAATTGAAATCAGATTCGGGGGGCGCACTGTCCCAGCCCACACAGCCAGGCCCGCACTCTGGACATCTGCTTTGGGTTTTTGGTGTGGGAGTGAAATTCACTTCATGCCCCCCCATAATATGTGTGAAAATCATATCATGTGGAATTGATAGATCTTGGTACGGAAGGCGCTTGAATGGTAGTTAGTGTGAGGAAATGGAGCGGCTTGCAGTAACGATGGGGTGGGAATCGAAAGTCTATGTGGCCCGATTCAACGCTAAAAGTACCGAACCGCACCCATTGACGATCGAACCGGATATTGTCAACTCACCACCAAACCACAAACACATGCCTCACCCATTTCTGATGGCT
>CAUJNA010003755.1:85000-157500 GCA_963377175.1 Effrenium voratum | reverse complement strand
AGGGAGGCTGCCTTGTTGGACGCCTCACCCCTCCATGGAGAGGCAGCGAGGCGCAGGGGGCTCAGCTCCCAGAACCCAACGGCTCAGTGGCTCACTCTGAGCCGAGAGGGCTAAAAAAAAAGAAAAGGGAACCCTTTTTGGGGAAGACCATTTTTAGTGGGGCTGCCACCAAAAAAAAGGGGGAAAAAGGGTGCCACTGAACACCTGAGCTGACTTGCACAATCTGACAGCCCTGAAGGTTGCATGGAAGGTCCGAATTCAAGCAGTCCATCTAGCACTTTTCTGTCCAGACTGCATCTGTTCCATGTGCCCGAAGAAGTGCAAACTGCAATTACCAGCGTCGCCGACAAATGCGACGAACTAACATCTATTCTTTGGCCCAATGCTGCCCACCGTTGCGCTTCTGGGTAACACAGGCATGCCGTTTGGAAAACCCCAGCAAAGTCTTGGCCATGGGTCAAAAGGCCGTACACCCAGTGAACATCCGATTCAATCCAACCACTAAGATAGGAAGCCTAAACTGGGTGGTGAATTCACCTACCCAAAATGGGGTCCCATTGGTTTTGACCCACAGCCTCTGATTTGCGAAACACTTGGCGCTCCTCCAAATGCCTCAGTTCCAGCGCGCCTCGTCAACTGGGCCTCTGCATACTTTTTTGTACAACGTAGCCATGCGCAAAAGAGTCGGTTTATCCTTGTTTCGCGGGTTTCTCCATGTTCAGCTGCTCAAGTGCTCCGGATTTCGGGGGGGGGGGGATGGCATTTTGAGCGCAATCCAATAGCCTCGTGGAGGTGGACAATGACAGCCTAACCGTCTTCAGAGTTGTCTCAGTGACCCTGCAAAACCATGGCTTCGAATTGGTTGAACGAGAGTCAGCCAGTTGTCCGGTGTTCAGAATGAATCCAAACAGAAATGACAAGACAACATGCAGCGTGACGTTGAGAAAACAACAAAACAAGCCATTGACTTGAAGCCATGGACCCGCTCCAGTCGAAAGTCACAAATTCTGTTGGATCCAAAAGCGATGAGGCCGCTCTGAGCCTCGCCCGTTTCGGGCTGGATTCGATGCTCTTTGAGGCCTTCGTGAAGGATGGGTTTTGTGACTCAAGTCATAGGATTTGTTTGTTTCAAAGAGCTCTGGGAAGGCTTCGAAGTGCGGCAAACGCAATGTTAGCATGGCTGTGGGTCAAAAATAGGGTAACCCCAAAATGGAACCCTGGTGAATGGAACCAAGGACTAAATCCTGCGGTCCCCTGGTTTCATTTTGACCCATACCCGCATGACCTGGCTTGTTTGAACCGATGGTTGACATATTTTGAGTTTCAATCAAGCTATTGCTTCCCAGCCGCCTGAGCTTATCTGAGCAGCTCCTGCGCGACAGCCGAGGGCAATAGTTGAGCTGGGTGTTCAGCTGTGAAAGTGAATCCCCTATCATGCCTCAGCTTACCTGTCTTGCTCCTTGACAGAATCTCACAAGTTAAAATGGTTGCCATTCTGTAGCGCCTGATATAAGCTAGCATCAAAATGACTGGGGTGATCATTTCAGATTTTGCGAGTGGAGAGCATGTAGAGCATGTAGAGCATGTAGAACACGCGTGGTCACTTACCGTGAAAGGGTGCTGTGGAAGCAGCACAACACCGCGGCTTGCGCCACGAGCAGAAGTGTGCGTTTGAGAGGCTAAGTCTGTCTGGCGGCTAGGCGCTTCTGCTTCAGAATCGCTTTGTGTTGCGTTTCGACGAGGCAGGTGTCGTTTGGATTCACGTCAGGCAACACATATTTACGGCGCTCTGTTCTTAGATTCGAGCAAACCAAGGGCAAAACACGCAAGCGCGATGTTCCGTTGACTTGCCTTCTCTGAAAACTCGGACTGTCGAATGTGCCCGCAAGTAAGTACGCGCAAAAGAAACACCAACACGTTCTCCAGCACTCCATAACCTTTTAGCATACAAGCTGTGCGGCTCTTTTTTTGAACTGCATCATGATACTGTTTTACCACAAGTGCCCTCTCAAACACCGGCTTCCCAAAATGTTGGACACCATTTTCTTGAGATGCGGGTTTGCTACGTGCCTTCCATGCCTCAAACGCCTGCAACAAAGTCGCAGGCAACGTCTCCTCGCCCTCAATAAAGCCCAGCTTTGAGCAGCTGCGCGAGGATAGCAGCAGCTCCTACGCGTTGGTCTTCGCTAAACCACGTCCTAAGGACACAAGTGAAGCGCCACCTGTTCTCCATTCCGCTGAGTTTGGAAGAAAAACGAAAGGGCTGGAACAGCAGCCGCAGGGGCTTCACCAGCGCCCAAAAAAATGGTCCGTCCTCCTTTTCGAAGAGATGAAGCTGCAGGCGGGCTGTCTCCAGCCAGGCCTCTGGTACAAGTTGATTCGCTGACATGTTCCACCTTCCCTCAAGTGCTCGGAAGCCTGGAAGGAAGACTCGCTCAGTATCTCATGTGGGCCATGGCTTGTTTGGGGTGGTCATCAACCCTCAAAAGAGATGAGGCAACCATGGTGAGGTGGATCACAATCGTTTCTCTGACAATGTGGCGTGCCCATATCTTACCCATGGCATCTCCTTCCGCGGCCGGCGTGTCAGGTTGATCGCGCGGCCCAGAGATACACAGCATGGAAGCACTTGGTTGCCTCTGTTGCTGGAGCCTTCGTTCGAACGGTCAGTTTCATCTCTCAGAGTTGACCACTCGCAATCTATCCGTTCTGCGCCTGAAGGAACTCACCGCTGGGGCGACGCTGCAACCTGGGCTTATTGGATGTATGAAAGCGGTTGATATCCCCCGACCACAACCAAACGCCTTTTGGCTTCTGGGATGATGATGGAATTTGCCACAAAACTCTCACAAATCCAAATGTTGAATGACCGGGTCGAGAAGGTCTATGCCAGTCTCTCGGCTCCTCTCATCTATCGCACATCACAATAGGACGGTCCGCATGGACGATCTGCGTGGACGATCTGCGTGGACGATTTGCGTGGGCGGTCTTCTACAGCAATGGCGTTGTTTGCTTTGGGCATCCCTTCCTGTATCAACAAATCCACAAGACTTCCGCCGGACAAACATTGTACGCATAGTGTACACATCTGAAGCATTCATACTCCCAGAACAGCAAATTCCATTGCTTTGTTCCTTGGACAGTACGTTTCCCAAATGGGACCCCAAAAATGGTGGTGCTCCTTTTGGAATCCCTCTAAAAACCTCGAACTGGGGTACTCGAAAAAAGGAAGAAAAAAAAAAAAAACTGACACGCTAAAAGCAGCGGGCAGCTTGGCGCAGGCCCACAGCAGCCGGGTGAGCTGTGCCGGGGTGAAGCTCTGGAGCTGTTGCCGGGCGCTGTCCAGCAGATCAAAGACCTGGGGAACACTTAATGACGCAGTACGGAAATGACCACGACATAGAGCAACACATGGATAAACACTTTCTGGAAACGTGCACTCGAAGCTCGAACACTTTCTCATTGCCTCCCATCCATTCCCCACTGCCCCGCCTTTTCACTTGGCATGTTCAAGGTGGAGTGCTCACTTTCTCTTCACTCAATTCCCGAGTGAGAGCGCCTCTCATGAGTTCCGTTGTGTTTGTCTGGCAAAAGCAAGAACATTGCTGCCCCACATCAACTTGTCGTGGGAACCTTGCGTGCAGTTATTCTAACTCGCTCATAGGCAGCTGAATGGTGAACGAGCTTTCCAGCTCTGTTCCGATGGCACTTTAGACTCCCCCAGGCTGTATCCAACTTCAAGGTCAAGGTGGAGCATTTGCTCAAGAAAGTTTGGCAAAGTTGCTCCTGGAAAAGGGCTGCATGGTCTCCTTTGCAAGTCGCTAGGCGATAGGTGGTGTCACATGTTCAGCACGTATGCGCGCTTCTAGAACATGACGAGTAGCAAAGCACACGCACACCAACAAAGCACCGGCACGCTCGCAAATTTGGCGCCTGCTGGTCGCCCGGGTCAAAGCTGAAGCGAGCGCAGGCCCAAAGGACACCGGAAAGGCCTAGAGACCGCGAGAGTCACTTGGACCCAAAAGAGCCTTTCTAGAGTCACAAAAGGAGTCTGGCAGTTCCAAAAGGATTCAAGCAATGAGGCCACCAGTAAGTCACGACTGCAGAGAACACCGACCATGGCAAGCAACAGCCGAGCCTTGTCAAGGGCCGGACAGGACCAGCTATCATTCCCATAGTCATAATCCAAACCCGGTAAATTTGGTCTACCCAGAACCATGCTTCAAGAACTAAGAAGCCGGATCTCTGCAGCTATTTATGGTTGTGTTTTTTGCTTTTTTTTTAACGAACCTTCATCTACCCGGGTTTCACATGGCCATGGGTCAAAAGCCAAATCCCGTACCCCCAGTGAACACCCCAATCCCCACTACAATAGGTTCTAAAATGGGTGGTGCACCTAGCTCAAGTTATAGGTTATGACCCACAGCCATATGACGAGGTGATCCTGAGGGTACAGCACTAGCCTGGACAAGGCCTACAGAAATGGTCCTGGTCGTGAAAGAACTTTTTTTGCAGCCATGCGCGAACCGCCTCGCTAGCTTCCTTCCAACTGGTAAATCACACTCAGAGCCTGGAGCTCAATCTTTCCAAATCCAAACAAAGTCTTCAGACCTGTTGTGTGGAAAGTCATGCATTCATGCCTGCTTCAGGCACATAGAGCTGACTCAAGACGCCTTTCACCCCAGCCTGCCTTGGGCACCGCAGTAGCCAAACGGCGGCACACTTCCTGATAGAAACTCCAGGGTCTTGCATCCCAAATGGCGCAGGGTCAGTCAGGGATCCTTACATTATACACCTGAACATTGCCTTGTGGTTTCCCTTTATTTTGGTGGAAAAAGCCATGTTTCAAATGGGCAACATGTATCTTTTAACAGTATTCCCTTGCTGTACATCTGAATCCCGACACTCAGAATTCCTGATTGCACTGGAATGCTTCAAGCTTCTCGGCATCTCGTAGTGCAAGAGATGCCCTCTTCGTGCGGTGTAGTTCTGCTCACATAAAGATTAAAACAACTTGCAAAACTGCAACAAGGCTTGGCAAACACTTTCTCAGCACTCAGCCAGGTACCGCATAGCATCGCTGCCACGATCCCGGAACAATCCCCCGACACCTACTTTTACACATACACACACTCAAGCCTGCACGCAAAGGAAGCTTGCAAGGGTACAACCGGTCTCAGCTGCAAGCAAGGTTCTGCTGAGCTTGCGCATGACTCGCCGAAGAAAAGTGCGCCCTGCATGCGGAGCCGGGGCTGGGGAGCGGGGGTGTGCTGAAAGCCCTTAAGGGGCGCAATTGGGGAATCGACCTGTGGCTAGTGACTGTGCCCTTTACAAAGGGTGCCAATTGTTGCCCACATGATCGTTGTACCAAAAACCAGCGATTGGCAAAGGGTGTCTTAAAGAGCACGAAATAGATGTGTTTTCAAGGCACCACGTAGAGTAGGTACAGCCCTTCAAATAAACATGAAACCTATGCGAGCCTGGGTAGAGACCAACAAAACACGTGTCTAAAACATCAACCCAGCGGCGCATGATGCCATTTCATCCAGCACATGCTTCTGATTCTGCCTCAAACACGTGTGGACCTCTCGGGCTGTCAATCGATTGGAAGCCCTCTGTACATGCCCCCCCCACTTCAACACAAAGCAAAGCTCTGCAATGACTCAACGCTCAACCTTGTTTCCTTTGAGTCTTACGCTCGTGCATGCTTCGAGGCATGACTACAATGCCTACCACGTGAGCTGACACGCACTGCGCACGGTGCCATTGCTATCCATCTCTTTACTTGTGAGCATGTCAATCGTGACAGTGCATGGTGAGCAACAGAATTGCAGGGCTTCTAAACTGCTATCTTTCAGATGTTTGCGAACAAATGCCCTTCTAAGCATCGAGCCCGGGATTTTTCTCAGTTGAATGCAGAAGCTGAAGAAGGCATTGAGTCACCTGACACCTTGGACTTCGAACTGCTCAATGTGAAGGCAATCCGTTTAAGGTAAATGTCAGCACGGAGCATGATGTATGTATAATCTTGAATACATTCTTTCTTGACTTTGGGCACAAAACATCAAGTTGCTGTCACGCCGACAGGTTTGCATTCAGAAGAGAGGATTCCAAAATCACACTGCGCCAGACCGGTGCGTGTCAAACAGCTGTTTTAGCAATCAGGTGCGGAGGGCTGAAGAAGCAAAGGCAGGGCAATCAACTTGCAGACCAGTCCTTCCGTTCTAGAGGGGAAGCTTCCGGGAAATCAAAGCCTAGAACCGTTTGGGCCTTCCATTCTGAGAGGGGACTAGCAAAGACTGACACGCGCGCCTTGCCTGGATTGTGGCCCAGGAGGCCATAGACCCAAAGCACGTAGGACAGCCCGCGAGGGCCTAGAAGGACACTGGACTGCACGTGTTGAAGCTCTTGCTGGTAGTGTCTTGTTAACATCACAACGGCAACACTGTTCCAAATCAACAAACCGACCTGACCCCTTTGCATAGAAACAATGGCTCCCAAAAAACGAGAATTGGACACAAGCACAAGTTTGCCTCCAGGCTACGCCAGGCGCCAAACACCATCCAAGCCAAACTGGGAAACAACACCTCCAGGCTACACCATCCAAGCCATCTTCTCCGGAAACATGAGACTCGTGGGGACCCTGCGCAGTTCCGTGAGCTCGTTGTCGCTGCGGCAGGGCAGGGCTCGCAGCAGTGCCAGACCCGGCGGGAGCTGAAGCTTGTTGCAGGCCCACCTCATCTCACAGTATCTCAGCCTCATCTCATATATTTCTATACGTGTATATGTAAATATGTAGATGTAGTAAATATTGTACAAATATCTATATATACACAGTGTGTATATATGTATATATAAAGTATATTTAGTATATATAGTATGTATCATATACACAGTATACATAGTAAACATAGCAAGTATAGTAGAATATATAAAAAAAAACATATACATATATAAGTGCGCGTGTGTGTGTGTGTGTGTTTTCCAAGATAGCTTGACATACCGCCTGACTGTCTGATGCTTGATGCTTGGTCCTCCACAATCCGGATGCAACACCGTGCTTATTCGCACGGACGGCCCATGTTTTGCTGAAAGCGGTGGGATGGTTGGGGAACTGCATCTCACCCATGTGCAGACATTGCGCAAACTTTGAACCAACGTCGTTTAGCTGAGTTGAACACATTGGGGGGGTTCAGCAACAACGCACTGACTTAAGATTCCCAGTTGCCAGACATTGGCCTCACGCAACCGATGTACGCGTTCAAGGGAGGTTGATGATTAGTCACCTGTGACTGCAGGGAACAAAATGAAACAACACGTCTGCCCTGAGAGGGCGATATAAATACATATCAATACAGATAATAACATATACCCGCAGACATTGCTGACATTGCTTGGCGTGTCGGACAGCTAAGAGAGGATAGAGAATAACCCCCTAGTTGATACGCGGGGGGGAGGGAGGGGGGTATATGCATCCCTCATATACCGCGCGGCAATTTGATGACGTTCTGCTAAAAATAGTCTTCGGGGAGCCGCTGTGGCAAAACAAGGGTCCAGGCTCGGAACCCCTGCCGGCTCTTTGCCGGTTGGGTTTTCCGCCTCCTTCCAACCTAAAAAAAACCCCTCGTTGTTTGACCTCCGTTTTGCGAAAACGTTGAAAACTACCGGTTTCCGAAATTTTGGGCGGGCCAGGATCTTGGCTTCCTCTCGAGGAAAATGCATGGACATAATGGGGAAAGAAGGGGAAACGCAAGGGAAGCGCAGGGAAAATGAAGGGGACATGAAGGGGAAATAAAGGGATATTCAAGGACATGCAGGGGACAGGAAGTGGAAATGACAGGAAATCAAGGGGAAACGAAAGGGAAACGAAGGGGAACTGAAAGGGACATGAAGGGGGAAGGAAGGAGAAATGCAGGGGGCGTGCAGGGGGAATGAAGGAAGGGGAATGAAAGACAGTGACGAGGAAATCAAAGGACACGAAGAGAGATGTAGGGAAATGACCGGCAGACGTACATGGAAAATGAAGGGACGTACGAGAAAATGACAGGGAAATAAAGGAATGACGGGAGTTTTAAAAAAAGGAATGACGCTGCAATGCAAACGGGCAATGCCAGGAAAACGGTTCTGGAAATGAAAGGGACCTGTAAGGGAAACAAACCAGTAGTGAAGGGATGTCGCGTGGCCAATATCCCTGCTCCAGCTGCCTCCAGTCCACGTGATCCCTCGGCCCACCTCCAGGTCCAGTCCCTCCAGAAACCCGCAATCCCCCAAACCAACCGATTGAATTCCCCTTAAAACCCTCTGAAAACTGCAGAAAGCGGTCAAATCCCTTTGTAGAAACCGATCAACTTCCCATCTAGAACACAGGTCAACCCCCCTCTAAAAACAGGTAGAAACCGGCAAAATCCCCCCCAAACACCAGTCAGATGTTCTTCATTTTGGCACCGACTCACCCACTCTAACAAACACAACAGTTCAAGGCAAACTAAAACACGGTATAATATACTCAAAGCCAGCCAAAAGCGGACTGGCCTTGGCGGGCAACGCGAAGCGTTTACAACTGCGTAGTGTGGGGGGGGGGGGGGGGCGAGGATGGGGATGAGACCGGGAGAAAGAGGCATAGCGAGGTCGAGAAAGCTTGGGGCCGGTCGTCCTGGATAACTAGGCCATGCGGCAACAGGCTGGCCAGCTTGGCAGGCTCGAAACCTAGGAGCGTGCCATGCTCAAGCCAAACAACGCCAAAAGCAACTTGGCTTCCAACCGATTGCACCGCGCTTTCGCAACGGCGGTTGCAATCAAAGAAGCCCCCCCCCCAAGGACGGAAACAGCTGATTGAAAGCATGCACCACCAAGTCTCAGAAATACGCATGGGGCGCAAAATATATGCGTTGGCTTTCAGTCACAAGATTGCCAAACATCGCCCAGAAACGAGACACTTGAGCTTCGGCTTCCTGCAGCAGTGGTCGCAGCTGTTCGCCACAAGAGCTCTCAAGCTTGGCAAGTGCCCACAGCAGATTCGCGATGTCAACCTTGGGTGTCTCGTCTTCCAAGGGCATGGGGCTCGGAGCCCAAAGTTGCGCTACCCTATCCTTTCTATGCGGGTAACACCCCAACCCAAACCCTCTAAAGAGACACTTCACAGGAGATGGCCAGGCAAGATCGCAACTCTCACTTCGTGCGTCAACAGGGACACTTTACAAGAAAAGAGACCAGCATGTCACCAAACACAATCCGGGATAAGTGGTTCCGACACATTCCCAAGTTGCTCAATAAACCAAAGCGTCCACATCCTGTGGTGCAGCCTTGTAAGAGCAGGAATAGGTGTAGGGGGGCTTAGGATATTGAAATGTGCTGCCAGCAGCTTCCGATCAAGACTTTCATAAAATGTTCCAGCTAATGTTCCAGCTAACTTTACGTCTTTGAAGCCTTGCTCCCTCTCTCTCCCTATGGATGTTCACAGTAAAATGAGTCAGCCCCACACGAATACACTACTCACTACTCACTCAACATCCTGCGCAAGCTTCATTTAGTGCATTGGGAGCAAATCTCAGGAATCTTGGTTCTTCAGTATAACAGTTCAAGCCATGATCTTTGCCACAAACAACTCTATATGACCAATTAGAACAAGACAAGCGTTGCGAGTCGGGGTCTGCGCCATTCACAGCCAGACTGCAGGCTCGAACTTGTCAGCTATCTGAAGGGCACGCTGAACCACCTGCGAGCTTTCGAATGCCAGTTCACATGCCCCATGGTCCGAATATCCACAGCGCACAGTGTGACAATGCCCGAACGGGGCCCTGCGCGCAAGCACCACTCCGCCCGAAAGCATTCCGTCCAAAGCATCAAAACACCCAGGCGCGCAAAAGTTACCACAATGAATCGCAGAGATCTGCAAAAAGTGAGCATGACTGAGACAAGTATAAGACATGTCTGGAGCATCGTGTGCCAATCAACTGATTGAAGAAGTTAGCCTCCGTCACGGTTCCAATCACATGTTCTGGAGGCAGGTACCCATGGACTAGACAGCAGCATGCTCTGTACCAAAATAATCGAGCTGTTCGTTTTGCGCGCTAAGGCTTCACACTTCTGCCTGCAAATGGCCGAAACTCAGGCGCAGGCAGCTTGCAGGAAGTCTTCCCCAGGATTGAAGTCTAGCCTGCCAAGCCCATGCTGCAGTGACAACTTTCTAGGGGACCTTCCCCATTCTTTCCAGGGATCCTTCTTTTCAGGAAACCATTAAAAAAAACAGGGAACAACTGGTTGTTGAAAATAACGATGGTTGAAAAGAAGGGAAAAGGAATCAACCCCTAGAAACTTGCCTTCCTCAAGCACCGCGTGGACTGTAAGGGCCAGGGCAAGCCGCAAGGGCCTCCGAAATGTTGAGGTGGAACATGGAACATCCTGCACATACGCGACAAACCTTACTCAGCATAAACAGAGCTTCAAATTGTGACGCCTGCTTTCCGATCCATCTCGAAACATCCGAGCCCGTCTGCGTAAACCAACGCTGCCAACCATTCCGCGGCAGTGAACGTACTTGACCTTGCTGTGGCCAACGACGCATGCTGGCTGCTGATCTATGCCATGATCTGCAATGATAGATTTATGAGCTTTTGCACACATGCCTTTTCAATGCTTTGCAATCCGACCCATCCAAAATTGCGGAAAACGTGTGCTGTGTGTTGAACTTATTGCGCTAAAGACATGCATGTGAGACTGCTAGACCATAGATCGGGGAACTGGCGTGGAGTGGCCAGAAACGGAGTGGGATGCATGATGCAACTTGGCTCCCATCGGAAAACTGGGTGGGCCCCCTGCACTGAACGAGCAGTACTCACCGCCCGTCAGGCCCAGGTGGTGCACTTGGGACCAGTCTTCCCCAACGCTCCACCGTTATGAAGACGACGCGCGTTGAAGACAACGCAGCATGCTTCCTATCTCTCACGCAGGCCATGCGACATGCACCTCGTCTTCATGCCACAAACTGATGCAAATCGTCGTGTTTCGGCCGCAAAAACAAAAAACGGCGCGTTTGCTCTGGAGCCTAGGTAGTTCAACGATCATCGCGTTCAAGATAAGCAGGGTGAACCAAGAAGAAAGTGCTACAGCGGCTCAATGTTGCTTGAAATCTGGAATGAGCAAACATGGCTCATTTCCTCTCCGGCTATTTCTTCTCATTGGGCGGGCATGTCCTTCCCATGCGGCAGACATGTGTGCAGTGCTAAGCGAGTGCGCGTGAGCGGGTGTGCTTACCACTTGGCCGGCACGAGCGCGGCGATGAGCAGATGTACGTGTGCGGGTGTTTATGGCGGTGCTGAGCGGGTGCGCGTGAGCGGGTGTATGACTGCCTCGGGATATACGTGAAGTACCGTGCGAAATTAACGCGTGCAGGCTAAACTTAAACTCTGTCCGAGATGCCGCACAGGCCACACGAAACGCAGTTGGCAAACACTCGAGAAACGCGCGTTTACATCCCTTGAGACCCCAAACGAGCAGGGGACAGTTGCTCATAGGACTTACATGGACTTACTGCTCAAGCGCCTGTTCATGGTTGTTTGTTCGTAGGCTTGTAAGTTCAAAAGCTCCGAAAGAGCACCCAACCATGCACAGCTGCAACACCAGCACAAGGACAGTTGGTGTTTAAACATGCGTGTAACAGTGTCTGATGGCTCCAGCACGTGCGATGAATTGAATCTTCAACGTTGATCCGTTTCTTTTGGCATCAAACGCTGAAGCCGAGATCACCTTGACGCGGCCTCTTTGCAGGGCTTATCAGGGTTGGAAACCAATGACAGTCATTGCTCCAGTCCATGACAACCCGCATGATTCACAGCCTCTCCAAGCAGTCATGTTCTGGAGGAAGGCAGGCCGCTCTTCGCGTGAACACCACAACAGTTGCAAATGGGTGGCCATACTGGCTCCCTTGTGCATTCGCGTAAGAAACACAACCCCTATCAATAGAAAGAAGAAGCTATCAGCATTTCGAGTTCTGAAGCAACACTTCGGCAATGCAAACAGATGGCTGTGGGTCAAAACCAACGGGATCCCATTTTGGGGCAGGTGCACCACCCATTTTAGGCCCTAAGTGGGGATTGGGATGTTCACTCGGGGTACGGGCTTTGGATTTTGGACCCCTGGCCAGATTCTTGTCTGGAGACGTCCCTCAGCCAACGAGGCACCAGTCGCTCTCACAGCAAGACCCGCCTTGCAAAGGACCACAGCAGGTTGGCGACATCCATAGGCTCAAACAGCTCCAAGCTGCTTGTGCAAACGTGCACCAAAGCCTGGCAGGGCCGTGAGCTTGGTACAAGCTGGAACACCATGCATTAAGCGGAACAGCGATGCGCCGCATACTTTCTATCAAGCTTTCAGACCCCAATTATGTGGCCATGGGTCAAAATCTCGTACCCCCAGTGAACATCCGATTCAATCCCCACTAAAATAGGTTCTAAAATGGGTGGTGCACCTACCCCAAAATGGGATCCCATTGGTTTTGACCCACAGCCATGTGATTTCCAGCCAATCTTTCCAAGCACGGCCCGCTGGCCGCCCTGCCTGCATAAATTCATCTCCTGGTAGGTACCCAAAACGCGCGCACGCCCAAAGGCTGTTCACCAGGTCCTGCGAAGCACGTGAAGCGCGAACGGGCGAAAGCTCAGAGGGGATGTAAGGCTTCGGCCACCTTTATTGTTGACAGGCTGACTCGCTGCATTCCATCTTCCTTAAATGTCCATTCCTGGTCGTTCGCCTCTTTTGTGCTCATTGGTCTAAGTCAGGGTACACATACATTTCTAGCAGAACTGCTCCTATGTTAATTTCCGATAACCTGGAATCTCAAGAAGGCGGATGCTTGGCTACGTCGATCCTCAACCATGATCATAAATCACGGCATCGCATTGGTGCTTGTTTGATCGGCAAGTATCAACTTCCTCATCTGAGCCAGAATCAAAACCTGGTATTAAAAAGGGTCTACCCAAAGTCACGTAAAGAATTGAACGGGCGGCTGCACCGAATTCTGGTTGGGATTCTCCCTTGCTAACCTCCACCTGCATGGGTTTTGATTGTGGATAATCTGATTCAGTCAGACAGCTTCCAGTGCCCAGGTCTGCCCAAACATCGTCCAAATGCCCAGGAGACAGTCTTCACAAACAGCTTGCTTGTCTGTGGCTCCAAGGAGCCGAAATGGCACCTTGGCTTTTCTGGAGCCAAAGACTACCTGCGGTTTGCCCTAACCTTTGATTTTGAGCCGCCCCCGTTTGCGCCCGTTTGTGGTTCATGCCAGTGTGAGCTCCTGCGGGGCGGAAGTTTCTAGCTGCCCCAGGGAGGCCTGGATCACCTCATGGCGTGCGCGTGGCTCATGGCGTTCATGGCATGTGTTGACCCCTTTGATCAGTAAACCCCTGTTTTATTAGCATGAGGGTGTTCCCCTAAAGTGGAGGAAAAAACCCAAAACCGGGGAGAAGCACCCCCATATTAATAAACAGGGATATAACATTCTCTGGTCACTTGAGAGGAGCAAAGATGATCACACATAGGATGCAAGCCTTGGCTGGTGCCATTTGCTGGCCACGCATACGCGAAGTCTAAGCCAGGGACAGAATGGAGGAACGGTTCACCGGGATCATACTCCACCTTGAAGGCAAAGAGTTCAAGCCATAAAATCGACGACTTGTCAATACAGTAGGTTGTCCAACCATTTCTGTAAATTGCGGATGGCACCTTGCTGGTCTCATTTCGCAGACAAAACACTTGAGCAAGCAAATCAAAGCATACGCTGCTCGAATAAGGCAGTGGCCGAACATATCCATAGCTTGCCGTGCAAAATATATCAACATGAAGTGTGCATGAACAGAAATAGCCATCCAATTAGCAGGCACTGTGGCATCCTGGTTTCTGCCAAGATTCAGCCCATTGCTGCCGTGTGCGTTCTTTTTTAATATGCATTCAGGACGGCGATGGCAGTATCAAGAAAGATTTATGTACGAGCCGTGTTGTTGTCAGTTTGATGATCAGCCGAGCCAGCCCGGCAGCCCGATGGGTTCTGGGAATTGTGAACGAGCAACAGTATGCGTCCCCAATATGAACCTCCACACAGTCACGCGCCTCACACACACACACACACAAGCACACAGCCGCGCGCTCTCAAAGCGATCCATGCTTGGGTTAGATGGAATCCTTGACCGCAGGCTCTCCTTAACTGTATTTCGTGTGCACCAGCGTTCGTTACGAACGAGATAAATAAAGCAACCCATCAAACACGTCGCCTGAGTCGGGGTCCGATCCCGAAAGACGTTCGAAAGCGGACTCGGTCCCACAGCCACGAGTGATGCCGAGCAAGTCAAGAGGAGAAAGCTAGAGAAAGAGAGAAAGAGAGAGAGACAGAACGGGAAAGAAAGAAAGAAAGAAAGAAAGAAAGAAAGAAAAAAGCAATAATGAATGAAAAAGAAAGAAAGAATGAAAAACAATAAATAAAGCAACATCAAAAGACAAGGCGGACGCCAGGCCAATGCAATGCTTTAAGAGGCACTCTCGCCAGGGACCACAGGACAGTCGCCAGCGCCTGGGACCTGCGCTGGATGGATCAGTTGTCCCGAATGCTAAGTCGTACTTCCATTTGCTTAAGCCCCTGGAAAAAACAAAAATATGTCCAGTAGTGATAGACTCCCTTTAAAACCAAGAGAGAAAAAAAAGCAAACAGAAGCTTAGGTTCACACAAGGTCATGGATTCCGTGTGTCCCGGATTTTTTCCAATTGGCAAACAAAGAGAGGCAAACGATTCGAGGCAAATTTTCCAGGCCAAAGGCCTACTCGGGGACGAGCCCATGAGTAGATCCACAATTTGGTTATCAGCAGGTTGCCAGCTCACAAGGTGAATTTGAGTCACAACACAGAAACACCAAGGCATCGCGCAGCTTCTTGGAGGTCCGAAACCCAACTTGACGGTTTCAATGGAGGGATTCAAATTTGGATGGATTGAGCCTGTGAGGCACGGTGTGCTTTGTTCAAATTGCACTTACTCCAAGAGAAGGAAAGCTGAGGTGGCGTTGGCCCTTCCGTTTATGGACCGGAATCATCCTTCTTCCATACCACAAGCCCTGCAACCTGGTAATTGATTCAACCTTTTGCTTGCACACTGCTCGGGTTCACTTGAAGCAGATCCGATTGCTGTTTGCAGCGAGTGCACAGACAATGTCCAGATGCAAGGCAACATATTATTCGAGCCGATGCCACGAGAGCCGATGCCACGAGACTGAGAAACACCGATGAATCAAATGTAGAAAAAATCGCACACGCTCCTGGTTACCCCAGCAAGCTACGTGCATGCCGAGCACGAAGGTTCATAGGTGTCCTTTTAGGAGAAATGATGGCCCTGGTAGATGATTAAACCACCACGTAAACCAGGAATCGCCATCTATTCTACCAAACCAAAAAGAACACCTATGCGAAGCTTTCCTTCCCTGGAACTTCGCGCGCGCTTTCCCGCCTGAAAGTCGTGAGCTGCTCCGCAGTGCGCCGCAAGAGCAGGCGGAAGCCAGGGTCCTCACCTGAACCGAGCTCGGGATCGAGCGATTCGGAGAGCAGCGAAACTCCACCCGGGTCGTGCGGTTCATTAACTCGCACAAGGCTTTATGTAGATATACCTGCATACGGTACAAAAGTGTCCTTTTGGCACAAAAGAACGCCTGTGGAGAAAAGAAATGTGCAGGTCTATGAAAAGGAGCTAAATTATTGGAGATATTTTGGATTTGCGGATAGGGAACCTCCATGCGGTTTTTGCCTTTTGAAGCGAAGGACACGTTGCATTTCCTGCATCAACTTGAGGTACACCAGGGGCACCACAGAGCAATGTGTTCCTCTTGGTTCGTGGCAATTTGAGTGATGTGGCTGTGGTTGTCAAAACCGTTTGGGGATCCCATTTTGGGGTAGGTGAATTCACCACCCATTTTAGAACCTATTTTGGGGATTGGGATGTTCACTTCGGGTACGGGCTTTTGACCCATTGCCATTTCCAGGAATGCGGTACTACCAAAGAAATGCGAGGGGAAGGTTGGGGCATGTGCTTCCTGGTTCGCTCCCTTTTCTGGCAAAGCACATCGTTCATATCAAGTGCCTTCGGCAGAACCCCATGTTCGTTCTGCCGCTCTATCTCACAGGTGCTTTCGAACCTCACACTCTACATATCATCAGATGTCCGCAAAAACCATGGAGGCTGCCAAGAAGCTAGATAGATTGTACACCAACGTCGGCCAATCTGATCCAATTACAAAACCTTATCAGTTTGTTGCGCTATGACCCAAAATAGAATCGAGTTAAACTCAATTGCAATCTTGGTATTGCCACTTGCCGCAAATGCCGCGCATGTGTTTTTGGAAAGTACCAGCAGACTATGTCTATGACATGTTTGCCTTCAACGGCACAATCACCATCAGAGCGCGGGCCGCTCAGGGTGACAGGATAAAGAAATTGCATATCAATGCAGCAAGCATCAATGTCTCTTCTCATGTTTTTGAAGGCATCCCACGCTCGACCGAGGAATCACACCGGTGTGCAACGCAACCAAGTGCGCTCACACAAAGAACGTGGCTGAGATCGGAAATGTTCGCAAATGTACTCACGCATCGGCATCGCGTATGAGAGGCATTGCGTTTCATATGCAACATCAAGTTATCGTTTTGGGGCCACCGTTTCACACGGGCAAAGCCACTTTGTCGCAACATGCATCACAGCTTATCAAACGCACACGTCGCATATTGAAAACGCGGCTCATATTATAGGACGCGCGTGCAAAACAGCCGAGACTCTCAGCGCAACCTGCGTGTAGTTCTCCTTCGCCAGAAAAGTGAGTGCAGCGCTCACGTGGTACCTTGAGACACAAGTCGCCAGGCTGGCTGAGGCAACCTTCGAACTATTCTGCCAGAATCCGCGCCTATGGTGATCTTAAAGCATTTGACAGGCTGCGGAACAAGTCAAGCTGATCAGGGCTGCTGCTTCGTTCCCAGGCCAAAAATCAAAGCAAGAAGCTAAATATCCAAGTATTCAGGGGAAGGCGTCCTCTTGCGCGCCTTTCGCTACAGATGTCCAGGTTCTGCTTGGGTTCTGTACTCGAGAGGCCGAACGAAAGCTATTTGCTCAGGCAGGAGGCTGATTCAGAACCTTCGCATTGTCCTCGACCTGAGGGATGCCAAGAGATGCTGAAGTCGCAAATCGTTGATCGCTCGCCCAAGTGAACGGCCTGTCTCAGTTGCAAGGACGTAGCGGACCTGCCAAAAATATCACCCTCGCCTTGCCTGCACGTATCGAACCGGCAAAAATCATATGAGGCCTTGTGAATTGTGACTTACAACTAAACTGCAATCAGACCTTTCAGGTGATTGGAGTTTGAGAGCCACGCATCAACGTTCTGCCTCCTTCTCGCAAGAATCAGCTACAGTACACATTTCCAAGCGACGATGCTAGCAGAAGCTCAATCTGTCTACGGCGGGCTCGCACCGCTCGCTAAGAGCAGTGGACATGATTAGTTTTCCCGGCCCCAAGCCCACCGTTGAAACATGCAGGTTGGTTTTGCCGGCTTAAGCGGCCATGAAGAGCAAATGGTTGGGCGTCTGCGCTGACTTCAGGCGCCCAGTCAGCTGCTGCGGCGTGAGCTTCCGCACCCGTGCGAAGGCCTCAGCCGAGGCTCAAAAGAGACGTGCAGGCCTCTCAAACATCCGTGACTTTATGTAGACAAGGCTCTCTCTGCATTCATCTACCCTCCCACCAACTAACATGGAAGTGCAAAAAGGCCCTGAGAGAGGAAAGAAGTCTTTCTAGAGGGGTCGGTGCACTTCCATATTAAGGGTATTCGTACAAGAGACGAATCTTCTCCAGTTTTTTTCGGCGCCAAGTGGCCTCCAAGCTTGCAGACTTTTTCTGTATGAGACGAGGCGAGCAGAGAGCTAAGACATGGATCGGCTCAGCAAAGGAGAGGGCAAGGAAAGCTGCATTTAAGGTGAAGCTCCGTCTCGTGGCAACCCGATGCAACATTGGCATGTTTCTAGGGGTACCTTCCCCATTCTTTCCAGGCATCCTTCTTTCTGAAAAACCACCCAAAACCCTAGAGAAACAGCTGCTTTTTGAAAAGAACGATAGTTGAAAAGAGTGGGGAATCCAACCGCTAGAATGTTGTTGAATAACGAAGCGAAGAAACTTGAATACATAGAGCTGTGCCACGCAACCCACTCAGAGTTACTGCTAACAGCTTGACAAAACATTAATACCGGCAATGTATGCTGAATTTTACAGTTCGGCTTTCGAAATTGGACTTTCAGCCTGCGTTCTTGACGTAGAGTCAATTCCTACGCGAAACACGTGCTTTGTTGGAATGTTTGCCTGCTCCCGAGAGTTTTGAAATCTTCTGCCTCTAAGGAGTCTCGCCATTCTACTGTGCTAAGCCTGTTTCCTGTAGCTGGGCTTGAATCAAAGTTGCTTGTTTCCAGTCCTCCTGTCTGCTGCTGCTCATGTTCGAAGTTTGTGCCTTCTCGTACAAATGCGTTTGTGCGATTCTTCAGGTAGAACGTCATCAGGGTCTTTGCAGAAGAGTTTTGTCTTGAACAAGTGTCAATCAGAATGTAGAGCAGAATAAGGAAGGGGGTTGCACTTGCGCCGATGACGAGAAGGCTTGTGAGTGTATCAACAAGTCCTCTAGCAATCGACCTGTCCATGGCCCGAAACAAACTTGCGAAAGTCAGTTAGTCGCTTCCCAACGAACCCTCCATTGCAATGTACCGCTGCTCCAGGATTCAGTGATACTTGCATTCGTGCAAACTTTGTCTTGAGACTGTGGCACTGGCAACGTGTCCACCACTCCAGGACTTCAAAATGTAGAGGCTGGCAGAGATACTCTAGCACGGCCAACATAGCCCAAACATAGAAAAGCAATCAGACCAGAAATCCGCTGAGACGTAGAGACAACCTGTCAGATCAGGCACGCGTTCAGGCAACCAAATGCAGAACTGAATAGAAATAGCTGCAACACAGTACACTCTCAACCAAGACACGACATCTGATTTCCCAGTTCCTCAAGAGAGTATCAAGTAAGAACCCTCCAACATGTCCACCAAACTACACCCGCACAGTCCAAAACGCCAACACACGGAAACTAAATTTACTACCTCCAAAGGCAGTGTGTAGCGCTTTCTGTCGGACTCTTGTTTTTTGGAGTTAGAGCACTGATGCGTCATTGCATAGGTTCTGTCCTGAAGGTCGGAACTCGTACCACATTCAGCGCCCAGCACCCTGATGCCACCTTGCACCCGTATATGTTCTTGCTTAGATGGAAAGCCATCAAAGCTTACAAGCCTCGAAGTTCAAAAGCATTGAATCACTAAAACATCATTTCATCAACAATATCAAAGCAATGCGTTCACCTCTCAAAACACAGAAACGCCTCACCCCTTCTATGTCGGCGAAAACATGGATATGAGTAGCCTCAGCTAAGCGTATCCCAAACCTGTCCAAGTCACAACACTAAAGGCAGGCACATTTGACAAGAGCTGGCGGCTGTACCCTTGGGGCGCTGCTTGCCTTCATCATTTGTTGAGACATGGGGAGACTAAATCCTCCAGAAGAAGCCAATGTGGTCATCTTGAGAGATGTCTGCAAACTTGAAGAAGTCATCAGAGCTCAAATGTTGTGGTCTGGGGCTATCTTTCTTACACATGCGATGACGTGTTAGTGAACAAAGCTGATTGCGTACTACGAATGATCCGATCTTAGTATCCGTCTTTGCAGGTAGTCAATGATATCTGATCTCATGATGGTTGGCAACTTGAGAAGGACAAATGCCCTCAGTAGATTGACGAGGTTGCAGCGCCTTGGTTTCTCAGGATGGAGCTGTCGTGGAATCAAAGAAATGAACCACCAGAAGTTCTCGCATCACGGTCCAAATCCGCGCCAAGCTGGCATGCATGCGGTCGCGGCTTCAGACGCCGCGAAACGAGATGCTCGTTTCGGGAGGTGGAATCGATTCTGCTGCCCTGCAATAAGTGCATTCCAAAAGGCTCAGCACAGTGCCGAAGTTTGGCAAACAGAGCCGACTTTGCTTTCACTTTGTTCATTTTGTTAGCAATAATTAAATTTAGTTCAGCTGAACTCCAGAGCCTGTCCAGACAGGCTAGTCAGTTTGTGCTCAAAATGCTCTAGGCTCCTACACTTGGGCGCATTTTTTGCTTACCCTCATGCTCAAAAGACTTGTAAGCTGCGAGTAGTCTGCCAACAACACACCGACATGTTGCATGGTCCGCCCCGTTCGCAGCTCTCACACCATGAGTGTCCTTTTAGGGGAAATAGATGGCCCTGGCAGATGATTGAACCACCAGGTAAACCAGGAATCGCCATCTATTTTTTCTAGCAAGCCAACCAAAAAGGACACCATTGTGTCTCACCCGCCATGCTGCCCAACCATAGAGCAGCACAGCAGCAGCTGCAGCCCAGCAGCGGCGCATGGCTGCATTACATGCGCTGCCACGCTCGGGTCGCGTCTTGCTATTGCTTGTCTTGCCTTCAGGGCAGGGAACAAGTTGCCAAATGGCTGTGGTTGTCAAAAGCCAAATCGTACGCCCAGTGAACATCCGATTCAATCCCCACTAAAATAGGTTCTAAATGGTGGTGCACCTACCCCAAAATGGAGCCATAGGCTTTGACCCACAGCCAAATGAGACCAAGATCTGCCAATTCGGGCATGCAAATAACTCAGGCCAAGTCTCCGACCACACTGACTGTTTCCATCCTTGCATTCCAAGCAGAGGGCATGATCTGCTCTTTGTCTTTGCGTGTTTTTCTCATTGCTGGCGGCTCACGGCAGTGCGTCAACCAGCTTCATGTCCTGTCTCAAATGCGCTCAGGCGCATCCCTCGGCGGCAGAACCCGCAGCATGCTAAGCGGAGTAGACACCCTTGACGATTTGAGGTCAGAACTTCAACAGGCTCCCAGGCATTAGTCTAAGGATTCAACAACATAGTGGGGACAGGCATGTAGCAGCCTGAGTCCTGGAACCTCTGAACAATACAAATTGATTTGTGAAAAAATATGTTTACGACTCAAATGCTGGATGGCACTTATTTGAAATGGCTCAAAAAACTGGTACCAAAATGACACCTTGGCAAATGGAACCAAAGACTACAACCCGCGTAACCCCAGCTCTTTAATTTTGAGCCATACCCATTTGATAATTTGAAGGCGCCTTGCAATTGAAACCAGCGATGAAATGCCGCTCTCTCTGGGCTGCAGGCAAAAGCCCCTGAAAAAAACACGTTCGATGATCTCTTCTTCGGTCCGAAGGCCACTGTATGCTCATTTGAAGGTGGCCCTTTCGCTCACGACTCCAAGATTCTGGCCGGGCCCGTGCTTCGGATTGCTGGTGATGACACTCTTCAGCAGCGTTCGTGCCTGCAGTTTGCGTCGATGGCAGGATTTGTCCATTGGCGCTCTAGCAAGCAAAGCAAAGAAGAAAATCATTTGACTATTGCCCAAGCAGCGGAAAACGCAGTCAACTGTGCCAGCTATAAAAAAAGAAAACTTTGGGCAACCTTCGGCTGATAGGAAAAGGGTGCTTTGCCACACGCCTCTTTGTCTTGAGCCTGTTTGGTTCACACGGAGTTGCGTGCAAGCCTTCTGTGTTGCATTCCGGATGGTGGCAACTACTTGCCCAAAAAGAAAGCTTGTATCCCAAGCTCAGTCCTTTGCAGTCCTTCGAAACTTGGCCCGTCAGCGGCGCAAATAGATTTGGAACCATCCATTGCAGTGACCGCTCAGACTTCATGCTCATAAGGCGTGGAAGGTGAAGCCCACGCTGCCAAGCTTTAACAGCACTGTTAATCCATCAAACACATGGAGGACAAGGCCAGATGCTTCACCAAGCCTCCAGCGAAACAAGCCTGCTTTGCTGCTGCTAACTTTGTGTTGGCTGCCAGTCCATGAAGCAGCGATGTCACAATGATCCTGCCCATATGCACAAATCGGTTTGGCAAATCAACAGTATCGCATCCATAGCCTGGCAGCTAGGGTTGGGTATATACCATTTCCTGCACTCAACTCAAGCTGGGTGTCTAAAAGAGTTGCGTGATCCAGGCGTCCCCGTGATCTATTGGATAGAGTGCTCGCTGACTTGCTCAAAACCAAGTCCCGTGCCTTCTTGATGTCGCTAATGTCCGCATCGGACTGGACCTGACAAGCTGACTCTGTTTGATCCACAAGGATTGCCTGAACAGTCGGTCTGTGCAAGGGGATTGACGACAATGTATGGCAATCATTGTGTAAATCCGTATCTGCAAACTGGCTTGGTCGATCCAAAAGGGATGCATGCTTCTCCGCATCCAAGCCTATAGCTGGTTCTGAGCAAGTGGCAACAGGCAACAAACTAAACAAGGCGTACCGACAATCTACTTGAGTACTGTTGTTTTTGCAATGTGCCAAATAACGCATTCCTAATCGTTCTACAAAAAGCCGCCAACTTTATGGAGGCCCAGTGGACTGACCACGAGGGCAGAACAATGCATCCAAATGTCCGCGCTTCGACTTCTTACTCGTGCCACACAATCAACAGTTCACTCTCCTCACAGATAGAAAAAACATCTTCAAGTGATCAAAAATCCACCCGACCAGAGGCATGCAACCGCATGCCTAGCGACAAAGACGTCTTCGTTTCCCCGAGCGTGACCACGTGCGGAGCCCAGCCGGTGCAGCTTGCAGCCTGCAAGGCGTTCAAGTCAGTGAGATAGCCTTTCGGATCCATGACCTGGGCCGGGGGATTTTTCTGAGAATGTGCCGTGTCTGAAAAGTGTGTCCGTGCTCAATGCAAATCTCACTTCCGATCGAGTGGATTGGCCAGAAAAAGTCTAAACTCTTTGTTTACCACTAAGTTGGTCTTCCCTACAAGTTTTAGAGGAACTCAGGAAGCGAGAAATGATTTGACAATTTGACAGCGAGAGCTCTCGCTCTTCAGCCGGATTTGACGGTTGCGCACCAAGCAAGTTCGGTCACATGGCAACAATGTGGCGCCCGGGAAGCTGCCGCTGCCTTGCGGCCGTGCGACAAACCAAATCCCCGGCTCATTCTGTGGGTCACATGCTCGCCGTGATTGTTTTTCCGGTTTGCTCCCGAGGCATGGCGTGGCGATGCTGCAGAGCTGCATTGTGGGCCCTTGTGGGCCTTCCCTCACTGAAAACGTACTGCTCCTTCTGCCAGCCAACATTTGGCAGGCCAGGATCCAGTGCAAAGCAGGTCGAATGGTTTGAGATTGAACGCTCATAACAGAGCCGCCAACCAAAGCCAGTCAGTGCTGATGGTCAGCCAGACCGGCCAAACCTAGGTCGACGAAAATGGCTGTGGCTCAAACAAGCGGAATTCCAAAATGGGTTGCCCTGGTAAGTGGAAACATGGACCAAACCTTGCGGTTTGCCCCTCCTGCGTAATGTTGACCCACAGCCAATTGAGTCAATGGACAGTTTGGCTCCTTCCTGGCGGTCTGCCCTTGACTGAACCTTGGCTTTTGGTCAGCGCCGAGTGCAGCCTCCAGAGAGCTGAGAAATGGCTGTGGTGCTCAAAACCTTTTCGGGGATTGGTGTATTCACCACACATTTTAGAACCTATTTTAGTGGTTGGATTGAATCGGATGTTCACTGGGGCTTCGATTTGGATTTTGACCCATGGCCAGATGCCGCAAAGAACAAAATGAATCATCAATCGACTTTGACTGAGTCAGGCCTTGCTTGGGGTCGACAAGATCGGGAGCTTTCAGGAGAGTTTATAGACCGTTGCCTCAAAAGAGACTCCAAAGACCAAAATCACTGCGTATACTGTGATGGCCAAACATCTTTTGTTGACTCATCAAGTACAAGTGAAGCGTCTTATTCCAGGATCAGGCTGTTTCATGGCAAGCAAAACTGCATGTACTGTAGTACTTTCGCAACGTCACTCCCTCGCTGTATCATGGTCCCTTTCAATGCAGCGTGGCCTGTGCCATCTCTGAGTATACTATCTAGAATCACCAGAGTCATATCATCAAATGTGAACTCACATCTGACACAAGCACGGATGTTGGTGCGTCAACATGCGGCCACTCATACCAAACATGCGCGCAAACTGAACAATCAGAACATAGACTTTGCCTGGAACCAAATGGCTGCTTTCCTTGCATTCGTTGGTTCTGGAGAAACATTCCTCAAGCACGGACAGTGGATTCCTTGTTGGTGTTCTCGGTGTGGATGTGGGGTGCTCACTGGGCAGCACACATGCGCAGCAAAAGTCGACTTCGGGACAAGCTCGCAAAGTCTTGCGTGCCCCATGAACTTTTGTGCAATGCGTTAGGACCGTTGGGATGACAGGGCGTGGCCGTTTTGCACCATCAAAGGCTCGAATTGCGCGACACGCGCAGACCCCAACAACCTTCCCAGAGTGACGCAGAGCCCAAGGGTTCTGACAGGACCAGAACTTGCGCAAGTTGCTCGCACTCACTGTTTCTTTGGGAGTAACATCATCAAGATTGAGAACAACTCATTAGCATCGTCTCTGTTCTCTCCATGTCTTCATCGTCACCGTCATCCTAAGCACAGCATCGCGGCCACCAATATTCATGTCATCAGCGTCCACGCCGGCAACAGCAACTCCTGCAAATCGGGCACCGGACATGTGATTTGTCACAGGGCTACCGTTTAGGGTACATTGCCAAGCAACGGCGCTTCAATTCTCAATAGGATTGTTGATGCTAATTCGAAACCAATAGCGAGGCGCTCTGTAGCAGATCTATCACTCCGTCAGGGTAGGAGAACCATACTTTTGGCAAGCTTGCTTCTTGGTGATCATCCCAGACTTTGGAATGGGCGTATTGCATGAGGTGTTAGGAGCACTTCTGCAAACACTCCGTTCGTAGAGATTCTTAGATTCTTGCCTCCGGAAAACGCAATCTTCGCGAAGGAAAAGAAATCATGAGCATTGGCAAATCCATCGCCGCACTTGCGCTCTGGAGCCGTTCTTGCTGCTGCAGTGACGCTTGCTGCGCCTTGTATTTGCGGGCTTGCAGCAGCGTTGAATGAAAGCAGTCACTATCATTCGCCCTTTTCTCCGTCCTGGACCCAATGTGCAACAAGCTCCCTGGTGGTCTTTGGCGGATTTTCAGCAAACCTGGCTCCAAAATGGCCCAGCCAACGTTTTGGTTTTGGACAGCAGAAAGTCAGGATACAAGTAAAGGTGCTGCACATCCCCTGTCTACAAGGGACTTGGGCCTGCAAATATGTAAGCATGCCTCCAACAAGCCTTCGCAGACTCTTCACGCTCTGGGACCTTTGCAAGGTGCATGATTGCGCAGGACCAAGTGGAACACTAGCGAATCTCTGTCATGTTGTGTGATCCTGTGTGCTAACTCTAAATTATGCAGAAATACAGTTCTGGACTAAATGATGTGAGCATCTTGGTTGCTCCTTCACTGGCGTGACACACACACACACACACTTGATATGACATCATAATGGAATTGGGATGGTGCACTGTCCGAGTGAAACATGGTTCTTGTGCATGTGTATTTGTATGCGTGTGTGTGTGCGCGGTTAAATGGACGAATATGTCAGCTTGCATCCAAGCCCACCCCATTCTGCACCTTTCCCTAGTTTGATTTGTTTAAACACTTCGATGAGTATCCCGACAAGTTTGAAGCAACTTCGTAAGTTGTTTCAAACAAAGCCATCGGTTGGCAGATGTACCGGTGGAAAAACATGTTTGTTTTGAACAACCAAATGACTCGAGACAACCTAAGTGCGGAGTCGAATGATGCTCTCAAACAGGATCTAAGTTGCGCCGACCAACAGCCGCGCTTTGCCGAAATTGCTTTCCGCGAACATGTTGCTAGCTCCTGGCGGACAGCATGGCTGGTTGCGGCTGATTCTCTGACTCAGCCAGAAGAACGCAGAAGAATATCAAGCTGCAGCTGGGCCTAGCAGTCAGCCGCCATCGGCATCAAACGGTTTGTCCGCTGTGCCAGGCGAAAAGGGAAGCTTCTCGCTTCCACTCAGACCGTGCCGAGCCCAAGCTGCGGGCTAAGTTGGCCGCCTCGATGGCCAGTTAAACAAGCCCAAAAGGTAGCTGCAGAATTCCGCAGGTCATGCTCGATTCAAATTTGAATTCAGAGAGAATGCTGGTTTGCCTCACTTTCAGAACCTCCGCTCGCTTTGGTCCCCGAAGTCTTGATACGCTCAAAACAGGGGCCATGGTAAACTAGCACGACCGCACTTGAGCAAACATATAATTCCTGGATTCAATCCAGCGCCACTTTGCTTGCAAGTCCGAAAGATCGCCAATAAAGGTTGGCAAGGGGCTTTGACAAGCAACATCGACAAGGGATAGTGACATGGCCATGGGTCAAAAGCCAAAATTCCGTACCCCCAGTGAACATCCGATTCAATCCGCACTAAAATAGGTTCTAAAATGGGTGGTGAATTCACCTATCCCAAAAAGGGTACCATTGGTGTTGACCCAAGCCACATGGAGAATTGACAAGTAGCGAGTACAACCCAACACCTGCGCATCATAAACTTGTGAAGACATTGGCCCGTTGACATCTCTCCATTTGCCCAAGAGCTGACTACTGCGGGTGACGCGTTGGCATGCCCGAGTTAGAAGCATGCTGAAGGAGCAACTCCCAGCTTTCTCTCAAGACAAGGCATTCTCCCAGCTCCACCAGAAGAGAGACAGCAAATCCTGGTGCCTCGAGAAGAAACATCACCTCGGAAGCAAAATCAGCTGACTCACAGCCCGGCTTTTGGCGGCAAAGCGGGCTTCAACAGCGCTCTCCCACAAACTTCCTATGCCAGCTGGGACGAACTGCTCTCGCAGAGCCTTGCGCGGTCTCAAAATCCTATGGACTTGAAAAGCAAGTTTTCACGCGTTTTGCAGTTTGTTTCCCATGTCTCGCGCTGAAACTAGACAGAATCAGCTGTCTGAATGCACACTTTCCTGGTTTTGACAACACTCGACGCCGGTACCCTCGGAAGTCCCTCCGCACAATTTGACAACTGCTGCTTTCCATCTGCTTTGCCAGTCATTTCCATGTCTTTCTAGCTGGCCACAAAGACACAACCGCGAAAAATTGTGCGCAGTTCGGCAGTTCTCTGTGAGTCTTTACATTGAGCAGCTTCTACGTACATGTTCTGGGAACACCCTTGTGCAATAAATGATTGAATGCAAAGTGACTTTGCATATCGGAAAGTCGAAGCAGCGCGAACATGTTTTAATCTATTGAGGGAGACCGTGACCCATCAGCTCCTGCAGCTCCTTTCGTAGCTGTCATTCTCAAAGAGAGCTTCTTTGGGGACGCAGTTTGGCCAACGTGAGTCACAATCAAAACCCGGTATTAAAATGGTCTACCCAGAACCATGTAAAGAATTAAGAAGGCGGATGTCGGCAACTATTTCTGGCTGGGACTGCCCCTTACTAGCCTTCATCAATCGCCATGTTTTGAGGACGTGGCTCCACGGACGTGCCGCAGGCGCCTCTCAGATCTGGCCTTGGCGCCTTGCCTTCCTCTGCTCCAATCTGAGTCCTAAGGCAACCACCGACTGGGAATACTGAAAGTAACCACCTGAAAGCAACGAAAGGGGAGGATGGGAAAGCCGGTCGTCAGAGCCGTAGCAACAGTTGCAGGCATGTGGTTGAGTTCACTATGCAACGCTTACACTGCACGAAGATTTGGGCGGCAATTGCGAAACAAAGTCTAGGTTGTCCATTTGGTCAGTGGGCCTAGGGCACTACACCCATCAACTGGACTACCAAAAACAGGAGCTATGGCAGCCAGTCTGGGAAGGGGGAGACAAAAGAAATCGCCGCCTGAACCCAGTTGTAAACTGTCAAGTGGCGAGATCCAGTGTGTGCTACGGCAACCGCGAACGAGGAACACTTAAGGGATTCGACCCGCCCCCGCCCACGGACTTTTGCCTTGAGCCAAAATGTAAGTATGCAAACAGTTCAGGCTAGGAATGGAAACCTATGGCACTGCGATTCCGGGGCACATGATCACACTGTAGAGTATGGTCCAAATGACCGTTTGAGTTGATGTTATTCTCTGGGTTCGCGCAAAATTCTTGGTGGCAACTGTCAATGCGTCCAAAGCAGTCACAACCATTTATGTTGTTGCAGGTGGACACACCACGGTGTGCGCCCTTTGCCTAAGGTGATCACAAGTGTCAACAGCTAGCATGCGTCCACAAGCAACCCCCCTGGTCGGATGTCCGGTGGGTGCGGCACAAGCGGGCGAACACAGGAAGTTATCCTCACAAGTGTCATTTTGCACATGGTTTGGGTCGCACCTGACGGCAGCGGTTGACGTTTGTTTCAAGTTCAACAAGATGCTGAGTCCTATCAAGTCCTGTGCTTTTGCGCACGGATCCAAGATGGCCTACAAGCACACAAGCCAAACTTACTGTGGTTTTTGATCTTGCCGCAGCTTGAAACCAGCCATGGAACGCTTCACGGTCTCGGGCACGGATGTGGTCATGCGAGCAACCTGAGAGCATTTTGCCAGCCCTGCTGCTCAACTGCTTTCGTGAACACGTCTGCGATCTGGTCAACAGATTTCACATGTTTCAGGGTGCGGCCTGGAGAAGCAACCACGTCACTCAAAGAACCTAAGTTAACCTTATGAGTACAGGTTATGTGTCTCAACGTTTGGCTGAATCCTGAGCGCATGATCTTCTCGGTCGCCTCGTTGTCCTCGTAGATGACACTGTGAATTTCTCTCTGAAGGACCATGCTCCACAACACTTCCATGGGAAGTGCCTCTGAGAACACACCAAAGACCATGGCAATAACCTCTCCGTCTGTTGTTGACCGAGAGACCGCTGTTTGTTTCTTGGATGCCCAGCTAAGGGGCCACACAGAGTTTGGACCACGCAACTGCAGCCACGCGCCACTGCTTGAATGGGCGCTGCCTGAGAAGTCCGAATCTCTATATATTTCCAGCCACAAGTCTTCCGGCGAGTCATTTACGCCATGAGCCTGTGCAACATGCGATCACATGCCTTACTCCACTCGCTGACAAGTCTGGCAAGATGAGTGATTGCCCTTAGCATGTCTGGGCGGCCTAGTCGGGCTCCCCACAAGAGTTTCATGAGAACTGCACACGCGTGCTCCTCGAGCTGGCCTTTCTCTTCCCATTCTTCTTCTGGAAGGATTGATCCCTTCGGAAGGAATGGAGTTGGAGCTCCTTTGATGGTCTCTGCACCACTGAGTTTCAAGTACATTTCAACTGCAGATTTCATGTATTCCCTTACGTGAAAGGCAATGCCCTCTCTACCATCTACTCTGACAAGTTCGTGGTGTCTACCAAGGAACCTACCCAAATCACCGATATCCTCGATTTCGATAACTTTCCCCAATTCCTCCCAAAAGGGTGTGTGTGTGAAGCGATGCTTCCTGAGAGCAGCAAATCATCAACATAAACAATCAACAAGAGGTTTGGTTCCTTGAAGAAAATTGTTGAAGGATGCCCATCCACAGGCTGGCCCCGTAGCTTCACGACGGCCTGTTCGAGAGATCGAGCCCAGTGTGCGCCCGATTCTGGATGCCCGCAAAGGCTTTTGCGCAGCCTTATCAATGGCTTCTTGTACTTACCTTCCCAAGATTCCGGCCATAATTCCCAAGGCAAACGCACCCATGTTTCACGCAAACTTCCTAACGGAGCTTGTACATATGCTTTCACAACGTCGGCGCTAGTCGTAGTGCTGCCGGGGAGCTGTCCAAAGGCTATCACAGCGGTAGCGTCTGTGATAGTAGCCGGAGATGCTGACAGACTTTGGTGGATGGCGAGAGCGCCATTCTGGTCTCTGGCATTCTCCTCTGTACACTATCCTCCCTTTTAGCTGATGATACTCTTTTGGCAGCTCATCGTATTTACGATCGCATATGCACATTATGTCGGCGATATGCACGGTTTTGCCGGCTAACTTGGCATTGTGCACGACGTTGGAACGCTCATCGACCGAGTTGAGATCCCACGTGTCTTTGCCGGTTAAGCCGTCAAACTCCTCCCTGACTTTTGCTACGGCTTTAGGATCTTTTATCCATTCCTTTCTATCTAGCAATTTTGTTACAAGTGCATACAAGTCCAACTCTTGATCCGAGGCACCGGAGTTACTGGCACAGGTGCGTCTGATGACGCCTCCGGTTTGGTCTCCGCCGGTGAGCTCTTGGGATATAGCTTATCAAAGCGATCCCTGCACTCCTGTGAGTGGCGAGTGGTGCCGTTGTCACAACCTGAGCAACCTTTTGTAAATCCGTGCTCTATAAAAGCCTACCGAAAGTGATGTACGAATGTCTGGCTTTTCCCCCATCTTTCCCTGAGTACGGCACCGCATCAATGGCAACTTCATACGGAAGTACCCCCCTTTCAAGTGATCTGTCAAACTCTGCTTTCCTAAGCTCATGCATTTGATCAGTAACATCAAGAAGGGATTTTTGCGCAGCACGTTGTATAATGGGTCTTCAATGTGTTCAACAGGCGGGAAGTAAACTTCTTTCTGACGCACGTCCTTTGGGACCCAATACTTGTGAGACAGTTGCCGAAGAGCCTCGTAGTCTAGAACCTGCGCTACATGTTTAAGGCCTGGCTCAATCTTCCATCCTGCAAAGATGGCAGGGCGTGTGGTTGGCGCTGCCATGCCATCACTGCTCTTAGCATGATAAAAAACAAGTGCCCCCAAGGGGTAGAGGGTTCCATTGAAGGGCTTTCCCGTGACTCTTGCCCTTTTTAGCTTCCTCCGCAGGCCCACCTACCTCATGGGGGTAGATGGGAGCATTTTCACAAAACGACCGAACTTTTGCCGTGTGTGCCAGAGACACTGGCCACAGCATTCTCCAGAACCCGGCCTGCGAGTGAGATGGTCTACAAGCCTCCTTCAGGGAGCGGATGTCCCTCTCACACGATGCATTGTGCGGCCAAGCCCTTGTCAACGATGGATCAACATTCCAACACAAGCGGTGTGCGGCATTTGTGAGCTCACAGCGGTGTCTGACTTGAACACCGTGTCTGTGGCTCCGTTCAAAGCAGCTCCTGCAAAGTGTTTCATTGACAAGTAATTGGATTCTTCCGAGCGATCTAGTTGTGGGTATGCTATCCCTTATTAGAAGCGCATTCTGTTCGCCTCCCATACCTGCATGCTCCGCAGACCAGGGCGGGTTATCCGGCTGCGAAATTCTATCCGGCCAGATTCTGCTCATCCGGCTGCTTTTTGCTATCCGGCCAGATTCTGCTCCAGAAGCAGGGGCTATCCGGCAGAAGATGCTGCTTCCGGCTGCGTTCTGCTCGTTCGGCTTGATGCTGCTCATCCGGCGTGGTTCTGCTCCCAGCACTGTTCTTTGGCACAACTCCGGCAAGCGTTCAGGGACCGCCTTGTCAGTTAAATTGGCCACCGCGCTGATCTTACACAGCGACGCCTGCCTCAGGCGCACGGGTAAAGCAACCTCGCAGCACGCATGCTGGCGCTTTGACAGGGCGTTCCGACTGACGCACCATGTTGTCAATCATGACCGTGCCGCCCGTTTGCAGATGCAGCAGCAATCCAACAAGTACTTCAGACCAACAAAGTCCCACCAAATGCGTGGCAATTCTCAGACTGGCCCTTGGCCCTGGCCGTGCGCGGCAATTTTGCGGGGCACGTGTGTGGACACGACCAACCTTTTTTCAAGCGCTGTCCCTCTTTCAACTCAGCTTGTTTGCGCGAATTCACATCAAGTGCATTAGGACCGTTTTGCCAAGGAGCGAAAAACAGCGTTACCCGTTCACCGAAACACGTTGCCCGCCCGCGTTTACAGGCCGGTGGTTCAAGAAAAGTGTTTCCGAGAAGAGTCCAACAAATTCGGGCTGGCGTTGCTGCCCAGAAAGCGCCCGAGTCCAGAACGCGTCGCGCGCCAACTTGCTTATGAGCACCGTTTAAAACTGAAGCAGCGGGCGTTTTTTGGTGCTAAGTTTGCCAAGCCTTCCACCAATGATATTTGGCAGCGCAAATCCTTCGGCTACGATTGGCTACGTTCGGCAGCGCTCAACGAACGCACTGGTTAGCCGAAAGTTTGCTCTACTGTGTTGCTCTAATGTCTACCTCTGATTAATAAACTCCCCCCCCTTAACTACTTCCCTCCCCAAATAGGTCTCCCAACTTGATTATGAACTGCTAAGTGTTGCACAAATATGTTGTGTTCAATTGATTTAGTATTGCTGGAGCCTCCTTTTGAGATTTGATTTGGGTTTCCAGTTGGCTTAGTGTTGGTGGATTTGAGTTTCCAATTGATTTAGTATTGCTGGAGCCTCCTTTTGAGATTTGATTTGGGTTTGCAATTGGTTTGGTATTGGTGGATTTGAGTTTCCAATTGATTTAATATTGCTGGAGCCTCCTTTTCAGATTTGATTCGGGTTTCCAATTGGTTTAGTGTTGGTGGATTTGAGTTTCCAATTGATTTAGTATTGCTGGAGCCTCCTTTTGAGATTTGATTTCGGGTTCCAATTGGTTTAGTATTGGTGGATTTGAATTTCCAATTGATTTAGTATTGCTGGAGCCTCCTTTTGAGATTTGATCTGAGGTTCCAATTGGTTTAGTATTGGTGGAAGTGATTTAATACTGGGGGGGACCCCTAAAAAATGATTTTCCAACCCCAAGCACTACACCCTTTGTAGGGTTGATGAGGAGCCACTGTTCAAACAAGCGCGTGTAAAAAATTTGCAGCTTCGGAGCTGGAAGTTGTTTTGGATTCCAAAAGCCAGATGTTTGAGATCGTAGGGGGCAAGCTTCAAGGGACATACATTTTGATTGGCTGTTTCTGTTGGGAGGGGAGAGCCAGGAATCTGTATTTAGGGGGGCCCCCTAAATAATGTTTTTGCCCAACCCCAAGCGCTACACCCTTTGTGGGGGTGATTAGGGGCCACTTTCTAAACAAGAGCATGTAAAGAATTTGCAGTATGGGAGCTGGGAGTTTTTTTGTATATTCCAAAAGCTAGATGTTTGAGATCATAGGGGGCAAGCTTCAATTCAAGGGACATACATTTAAAAAATTGAGCCTGCTACAAAGAGAATTGATGATCATTTTTTTGAGGGGGCTGGCTGGCTGAATGGCTGGCTGGCGGGTGTCTGTGTGTGTGGGTGTGTCTGGTTTTTGGTAATTAACTATCCGTCACCCCCCCCCCACCCAGAAACAAGATAACTTTATTTAGGGGGGGTTATTAATCAGTGCCGGCCCACAACATAACTTTAATCGGGGGGTTATGAATCATAGGTCGACATTACTGTAAGTTTTCTTGTAAGCCAGCGTGCTTCAATTGAAATTGGTCTTATTCGAAACCAATTTGCTAGCAGAGTATTGGTGGTACTGACAGACAGTGTGCTGCGAGCATTCCTGCAGCGTTCCTCATGTTTTGAGGGGAGTGTTGCTGGCGATGCTCGGGGTGCTGCTGGTGATGCTGGGGGTGTTGCTGGCGCTGGGGCCTCAAACTGCTTGGAAAAAACTGTAGTCGCTCCCAACGCGTCCCGACTACAGTTTTTCCCACATTTTTTCAAGGGAGTGTTGCTGACAATGCTTCGAGTCACTCCAGGCTCCAAGTACACTCCCAGTACACCTTTGAGTGCACTCCAAGTACACTCCCAGTGCACTCCAGGTAGGTGCACTCCCAGTACGCTCCTGGTACACTCAGTACACTCCGGGTGCACTCCAAGTACACTCCAGGTACACTCCCAGTACACTCCAAGTACACTCCAAGTACACTCCCAGTACACTCCAGGTGCACTCAAAGTACACTCCAAGTACACTCCCAGTGCACTCCAGGTAGGTGCACTCCCAGTACACCCAGGTACACTCAGTACACTCCGGGTGCACTCCAAGTACACTCCAGGTACACTCCCAGTGCACTCCAAGTACACTCCAAGTACACTCCCAGTACACTCCAGGTGCTCAAAGTACACTCCAAGTACACTCCCAGCGCACTCCAGGTGCACTCCCAGTACACTCCAGGTACACTCAGTACACTACTCCAGGTACACTCCAAACACACTCCCAGGTGCCGGGGCCCCAGGACCGTGTGCTGGGGCTGGCCCTCCGTCTAGGCTTTGCGGATTTGTGTGCTTGCGTGTGCGTGTTTGGCTTGGCAAGTTGAAACAGCTCCTCAAGCTACGAAACTCTATATGCCTGGGGCTATGCAGCGTTGTGCTGGTGCTGCACGAGCGTGTGTGTTCAATTACATGGCCAAGGCACTCAACAGCGCACTCAAGCACACTCAAGCACACGCAAGCGCAAGCACACGCAAGTACACGCAAGTACACGCAAAAGGCTGCAAAATCCTGCCAGATGCACGCAAGTACACGCAAGTACACGCAGGTACCGGCAGCGTGCTGGGTGTGTCACTGGCTTTACTATGCCTTACTGGCAATGCTTTGGAAGTGCGCTGTGTACCATGCTGTACTGTGTACTGGGAGTGTGTGCTGGCAGAGAACCTGCAGTGTGCTGGAAGTGTGCTTGGCTGTACCGATAGTGTGCTGCAATTGCACTGGGAATGCGCCTGGAGTGTACTGGGAGTGTACTTGAGTGTACCTGGAGTGTCTTGGAGGGTACCTGTACTTGGAGTGTACTGGGAGTGTACCTGGAGTGTGCTTGGAGTGTACCCGGAGTGTACTGGGAGTGTACTTGGAGTGTACTGGGAGTGTACTTGGAGTGTGCTGCAATTGTACTTGGCGTGAGTGTACTGGAGTGTACCTGGGGTGTACTTGGAGTGCACCCGGAGTGTACTGAGTGTACCTGGAGTGTACTGGGAGTGCACCTACCTGGAGTGCACTGGGAGTGTACTTGGAGTGTACTTTGAGTGCACCTGGAGTGTACTGGGAGTGTACTTGCAGCCTGGAGTGCACTTGAGGGTACTCGGAGCCTGGAGTGACTCGAAGCATTATCAGCAACACTCCCTTAAAAAAATGAGGGAACAACTGTAGTCGGGACACGTTGAGCGACTACAGTTTTTTCCAAGCATTTATGAGGCCCCCAGCGCCAGCAACACCAGCATCACCCTGAGCATCGCCAGCAACACTCCCCTAAAACATGAGGGAAAAACTGTAGTCGGGACACGTTGGTTCCTTTCCAAGCATTTTGAGGCCCCAGCGCCAGCAACACCCCCAGCATCACCAGCAGCACCCCGAGCATCGCCAGCAACACTCCCCTCAAAACATGAGGACCGCTGCAGGAATGCTCGCAGCACACTGTCTGTCAGTACCGCCAATACTCTGCTAGTAAATTGGTTTCGAATAAGACCAATTTCAATTGAAGCACGCTGGCTTACAAGAAAACTTACAGTCATGTCGACCTATGATTCATAACCCCCCGATTAAAGTTATGTTGTGGGCCGGCACTGATTAATAACCCCCCCCCAAATAAAGTTATCTTGTTGCTGGGTGGGGGGGGGGGTGACGGATAGTTAATTACCAAAAGCCAGACACACCCACACACACACACAGACACCCGCCAGCCAGCCATTCAGCCAGCCAGCCCCCTCAAAAAAATGATCATCAATTCTCTTTGTAGCAGGCTCAATTTTTTAAATGTATGTCCCTTGAATTGAAGCTTGCCCCCTATGATCTCAAACATCTAGCTTTTGGAATATACAAAAAACTCCCAGCTCCCATACTGCAAATTCTTTACATGCTCTTGTTTAGAAAGTGGCCCCTAATCACCCCCACAAAGGGTGTAGCGCTTGGGGTTGGGCAAAAACATTATTTAGGGGGCCCCCCGAAATAAAGCTTCCTGGCTCTCCCCTCCCAAAAAAATCATCCAATCAAATCCCAACTATTTGAGAAGGCTTTCTTTGTAAAAGGCCCAATGATTGAAATGTATGTCCCTTGAAGCTTGCCCCCTACGATCTCAAACATCTGGCTTTTGGAATCCAAAACAACTTCCAGCTCCGAAACTGCAAATTTTTTACACGCGCTTGTTTGAACAGTGGCTCCTCATCAACCCTACAAAGGGTGTAGTGCTTGGGGTTGGAAAATCATTTTTTAGGGGTCCCCCCCAGTATTAAATCACTTCCACCAATACTAAACCAATTGGAACCTCAAATCAAATCTCAAAAGGAGGCTCCAGCAATACTAAGTCCTAAGTCACTTGGAAATTCAAATCCACCAATACTAAACCAACTGGAACCCCAAATCAAATCTCAAAGGAGGATCCAGCAATACTAAATCAATTGGAAACTCAAATCCACCAACACTAAACCAATTGGAAACCCGAATCAAATCTGAAAAGGAGGCTCCAGCAATACTAAACCAAGTGGAAACTCAAATCCACCAATACTAAACCAACTGGAAACCAAAATTAAATCTAAAAAGGAGGCTCCAGCAATACTAAATCAATTGAACACAAAAATGGCAATTCATAATCAAGTTGGGAGACCTATTTGGGGAGGGAAGTAGTTGGGGGGTTATTAACCAGAGGCAGACATTAGAGCAACACAGGTGCGTTCGTTGAGCGCTGCCGAACGTAGCCATTCGTAGCCGGAGGATTTGCGCTGCCAAATATCATTGGCGGATGGACTGGCAAACTTAGCACCAAAAACGCCCGCTGCTTCAGTTTTAAACGTTGCTCATAAGCAAGTTGGCGCGCCACGCGTTCTGGACTCGGGCGCTTTCTGGGCAGCAACACCAGCCCGAATTTGTTGGACTCTTCTCGGGAACACTTCTCTTGAACCACCGGCCTGTAAACGCGGACGAGCAACATGTTTCGGTGAACGGGTAACGCTGTTTTTCGCTCCTTGGCAAAACGGTCCTAATGCACTTGATGTGAATTCGCGCAAGCAAGCTGAGTTGAATGAGGGACAGCGCTTGAAAAAAGGTTGGTCGTGTCCACACACGTGCCCCGCAAAATTGCCGCGCACGGCCAAGGGCCAGTCTGAGAATTGCCACGCATTTGGTGGGACTTTGTTGGTCTGAAGTACGTTTTGGATTGCTGCTGCATCTGCGCAAACGGGCGGCACGGTCATGATTGACAACATGGTGCGTCAGTCGGAACGCCCTATGTATGCTGCGAGGTTGCTTTGCGCGTGCGCCTGAGGCAGGCTTCGCTGTGTAGGATCAGCGCGGTGACAAAGTTAACTGACAAGGCGGTCCCTGAACGCTTGCCGGAGTTGTACCAAAGAACAGCGCTGGGAGCAGAACCACGCCGGATGAGCAGCATCAAGCCGAACGAGCAGAACGCAGCCGGATGAGCAGCATCTTCTGCCGGATAGCCGCTGCTTCTGGAGCAGAATCTGGAAGGCCGCGTCGCTGACATTCCCACGCGTGGACCTGCCAGCCAAGGGAGTGTCCTTGCGTGCGCCAGGCTTTTTTGGCGGCCGCGTGTGACTTTGTTCTGGTTCTTGCCATAAAGCTGCTGGCCTTGAGCGCGATAGGTGGTTTGGTTCCGGCTGCGGAATGCAGCTCGCGATTTTTCGGCTGCGCAATGCTGCTGGACAACCTGTCGAGTCTGCCAAAGCACTCTGGATGCTTGTGCTCTGCTGGTTCATCATCGACTGGGCGATGCGAATGCTTGTGCTTGTTTAGCATCCTACCTCTCAAGCAGTGCTCACATGGATAATTTTTCTTAGCATGTAACAGTTGATGCTCGAAGCTTCGCGCTTCTCTCCTGAGTCTCACAGTACTCCTCTGGTGGCATCTCTGGTTCAGAATCGGCGTCCGACGCAGCGGCCAATGCTGGTGCGAGTACTTCACGCTCACGGTGCGATTGTGGCATCACCTCAACAACCGGCATTGCTGGCACATAGCCCGATACCTTTTCAGGGTACCACGCCGAGCATATCAGCTCACACGTCGGAGATGGGTGCAGTCTGACGTGTAGCCTGGCCCTCAATGGTGGCATGTTTGAAACCCTTTGGGTGGCTGCAGCGCGTAGATTTCAAGGCCTTGGCGAGGCGAGGGCATGTGGTCACCCTCCGTCGCTTCAAGTGCGGCAGTCCTTTTGCGTCCACGCAACCAACTGCACAACCATCGAAATCGTAACTGAACATGTTCAGGTCTCGAACAAGGCGTTGCAGCTCGCGCAATTGCCATCCCGTGGCATTTCTAGGCCACTCAAAGGCAATCCTACCCCCCTGTTCGTGCACTTTCCCAGCCAGTTTGCAATCGTTTCCTACCAGCTTTTTGGAAATACGACGTGCATTCTTGAGGCGTCTGATGTACGCCTTACCGTACCTATGGACACATAGATGTTGGTATTGAGACCATGGACTGCATGGCAGGCTTCCCCACAAGTCAAGACTTTCCCCTGAAGATAGCATTCCCTCTAAGGTTTCCAAGCTTGATACATCAAGACCATTCAAGTGCTTTTCCGAGCAACGGATCGCCGGAATGTTGTGTGACATAGCTGTGTTACCCAAGGATGAATCCTCGAAAGTGCAGAACTCGACAAGGTTTCCTTCCTTCATAGGAATTGCGGCAACAGATTCAGGGTTCTCAATGCGTCAGCCCTCCTGGGAACAGGTTTGTCCTGATGCGGCTCCCCGCAAGGCACGTACGGCGTGCGCAATACCTTGAAGATGTCTGTCCGGTCCACTTAGAATGGAGTGGCGCACTATTGTGAGCTTGGGACTCTTGTAGTCCTGGCGATTGATCGTTTGCGTCTCCCCGTTTGAGAAATTCGCACTGGTAATCCTCTTGTGCGAGATGCGTGACGGGTCAACAGGGCACCCTTTCACCCTGTTCGGAGTAAACAAGCCCCGCCTAGACTTGTTGTGGATTCGGATCAATGTCATCTGACCCTCATTGAACAGCCACGCGTCTGGCAAATTTTGTTGCTTTGGCCGCCCATGCTTGCTACTGTCTTGCTCTGCAGAACCGTCCGGTTCATGAGTGTGACAAAAAATGGTCATTGCAAGGCAGATGCTGCATGTCAGCCTTTTTGTCCGGCTGCAATGTAAACGAGCCCCCCCCTGACACACCTGCTGTGGCGTTCTGAGACAAGTTGTCATTGCTTGTAGATGCACCTTCCTGTGAACCCACAAACGCGCCTAGCAGGGTGCCGTCCGGCTCCGCTGCATCGGCTGCGTCGTCTTGCGAATCAACAATGGGCATCGCCGGTCCCGTCCCGGAACCCGGCAAGTCCACGTTGAACACTGGGACATCATATTTGACCCGTGATGCGAACCAACGGTTTTCAAGAGGACACCAAACCCGACACTTTTTGTGATTCAAGGCTATGTATGGAGTCTTCCCAAATTCCCATATGAATGTCCTTCCCTTTTTGATTTGCTTGCCGATGGACATTGCAAGAGGACAGGAATTTAACAAGTGAACTTGTAGCTCTCCTATGTTCCCAGCCCAACCCGACAAGACTCCACAAGCCTCTTGCACCCCACCGGCGGTCGCGAACTTGAGCGGGTTCTCAAGTGTTCGTTTCCATGATGAGATCACTTCGGGGCTCAAACCCTGACCTGTCAACGCTTCTTCGGACCCAATGTCATGTGCTGCTCCAGTGTCACCAATGAGCTCAAACGAGAGTCGCTGGTACTTGTCCGCGATGCCCTGAATGGCTTCCAAGTTATTGGAGAGGATATCAAACCAACCGGAAGGGCCGTAGGCTGAGGCATCTCCATGCCATTCTGCAACAAGTTCTGGAAGCACCCAACATTTGCATTTGGCAAATCAACACCTAGCAAACCATCCACACACGCCATCATGAGGGGGATGGTGATTCTGAGAAATGCAGGGATTGGCAAACGCACGCAACTGGCCTGTTCACAAAAGGCCTCCCACATGCGGAACCATCGAGAGAACCCCGGCGTCGGTTCTTGAGCGGCTGCCCCTACTGGTGCACTAGCAGCGGCTGCTGCTGCTGTAGCTTGAGCTGTGGCGGTTGCCCCGCCCTTCTGGCCACCGTTCTTTCCCTTTTCCTTCCCCTTGCCGTCTCCCTTATTCCCTTTGCCTTTCTGAGATTCACTAAATGCTTGCCTTGCCTTCTGAGAACCAGGCCCTCCAACATGCAAGAGTTTGCAAGTTTCACTAAATCTGCAAAATCCATCAGCATGATAAGAACAGATCCATTTTTCGCTCTTGCTGCCCTCACTGCTCTGCGCTGGAAGCGCTGATGGTCCGGCCTGTTTCTCCTGACTCTCTTTCTCTTCTTTCTTGTCTTTCTTCGACTTCTTATTCCGATCTGCTTTGTCCGTGGAGTACTCGCTGCTTGGCTTGTTCTCAGGGATGCTCTTGCTTGTCTGGGCGGAACTAGCACGTGAGCTACCGGCTTGCTCTGCAGCTAAGCCATAATGCGGAGCCTGTTTGCCCGTCTTCAACCCTTTTGTCAAGTTCTCATAGTTCAGGTCTTCACGACGTTCCTGCAGCTCATCATGAACGGCATCCCAAAGCCATTGAAACGAACGTCTGTGTGAACCCCTTGATAAATCCCGAACCTTGTTTGTGATCCTTGACAAACATGGCACCTCACTCGGGCGATCGTCTATCTTGAGTCCGTTCCTAATGTATCGTGCCTTGCTGATGAATGCCTGAACGTTGTTCAATTAATTCCCTTCAAGCTTCAATTCTAACAAGTGCATCTGGCCGAGTGCAACTCCGCTGGCGCCCGCCGAAAAATGCTGGAACAACAAGTTCAACAGAGGCGCGCCCTTTGGCCCTTGCCCACGAAGTGCACATGCTTCAACATAGGAACTGAACTCAGCAGCCAACTCAGAGTTTGTTGCCAGGGCATCAGTTTGGATGAGCTCTGCAGCAACATGCTTGTTGAACCGAGTGAACACGACCGAGTTATGCAATGCTTCACGGAACCTTTTCCCCCGACCCACTTCAAAACAGTGCGACACGTACTTGGCGAGCACATCACCATCGGTTATGTCGATGCGAGACACGGAGGCAATAAAAGCACTACGCCATTCCCGGCAAGTGGTGGAGTCAACAGGCAACTTTGACAAGCTTCAAGTTCTTTTCCTTGTAAACCCCATCTTCATTACCGGAATATGCGCCCCAGGCCCCATGTACTGTTCCCTGAATGGAAACAGAAGCGGAACTGCTGGATGGCTTCTTTCTTTTGCTCCGACGACCCTCACTGTCACTGTTTAAGCTGGAATCAGGTTCGGAATCAGAGTCATGCACACTTGTCTTTGTCATAGTCGGCAAACCCTCCATCAACTGGATCCACACCTGAAGATTTTTGGACCGCATTTGAGTCCGCGTCATTTTGGCTTCCGGCAAGGAGGTCATACTTAGGGCTCACAGCAGGGCTTCTGGTTTCTTGGTCTGGAACACGACCCTTTTGCACCGACTCATTGAGACTTTTGATGAGAACCTCTGCTTGCGCAAGCCTTTCTGACAACTCCCTGATTGCATGATCTCTTTGCTCAATCTCTTTCCTCGCAACGTTTAGGCTTGGCTCCCGATCACGAAGGGCATGATTCGCACTGTTTAGCATCTGATCCCTCACACCTGTTTCATGGGCAGCATTTGGTCTGTGCTTGATGAATGGAGGCATCCCTATCTTGCTGAGCACTGTGAATCACACTGAACGCTTCCTGCCTCAAAGATTCACGTTGTGCTGTCAAGGCTGCTGTCAAGGCTGCTTCCACCCTAGCATTAACAAGCGCCTCGATTTGATCGGGGTCATATGTCAACACTGCGGTCTGGTTAAGCACGTTTTGCTGATACGTCCTACCGTCGTTGAAGGTGGCTTCCACAGTATTATGCTGTTGCGGGGCGCTCAAGACATTAGTCTGAGAAACACCAAGCATAGCAGGCGATTGTGGAGGCGCATCAACTCTGGGGTTTGCATCTGCCCAGTAGGTGATGGGGCCAACTGCAACGAATCACCCTTGCTTGGAGTCAGTTGCAACGCGACATGATTGGGATCATCCTGCATGAGGCCACTAGAATCTGAGCTGGAAGGCTGGCTTGGAGATGCACCTATGGGTGTTGCCGACATCCCCGCACGAATGTCCCTTCGGCTATCACGAGACCGATCGGACATCTTTTCGCCTTCCGAGCAGTTTATAGTGCCCCGAATCACTGCCGTACCTCAGCCAAAGCTCTGCGCGTTCAGCTGCTGACTGCACTTGCTCGCGCCGCAATCTCTCAAGGATGATGCCCAGAAAAGTTGCCGTATCCGTCGGGCTCCTTGTCCTGTGTGCCCAAACCGGATTTGACTCTCCCAAGTATCGCTTCCAACGCTCAGTGAACTCGCTGAGAATGTCCGGGGAGTCGTCGACCAAGACTAGAGATCCTGCAGACAATGCAGCAACGGCCTTTGTGTCCACTTGTTTCGGACACTGCCTGTCTCCACCCAAATCTGCAAAGTTGCCCGTGGCCGTGAAGAAAACGAAGGCTCCTCCTCCTCCGGAACCTGCTCCTCCTCCTCCGGAACCTCAACCTCTACCTCCTCCCCCTCCTCCTCCTCCTCCTCCTCCTCCTCCCAAACTGCCGACGCCGGAGCCCTCTCCTGGATTCAGTGGATCTCCAGAGAGCTGTCCTGATAGCCTCGGAGATGTCGAGAGGATCGAAGTCGGCCGGTGGTCCGCGATGGGACGCTGTTGCAGATGAAGACGATTGTCCAACCCGGCGTCTGCCCTGCTGCTGTGATGGGCGATTCGGGTTCCCGGCTCTCTTGCCTCTTGTCCTAGGTAGCCCGTCTGCTCGGAATCGCTTGTCGCGCTGCTGCTCCGGTTGCATATCAATCGGAGATTCCCAAAAGCTTGTCGACTATACCCAATACCCTCAATTAAGTGCGGCTGGTAGCTGCTCGCTCAAGATCAAGTAGTCGCTCCAAGCTGTTAAGAATGCAGATGCGCTTTTCCAAGGCCCTTGAACTGTACCCAATAAGATGAAGTGCGGCTGCTCTGGCTGCCCACTCAAATCAAGTAATCGTTCCAAGCTGCAAGGAATACGCCGTTGCGATACGGCTGATAACCAAAAGAAATCGCCGCCTGAACCCAGTTGTAAACTGTCAAGTGGCGAGATCCAGTGTGTGCTATGGCAGCCGCGAACGAGGAACACTTAAGGGATTCAACCCGCCCCCACCCACGGACTTTTGCCTTGAGCCAGAATGTAAGTATGCAAACAGTTCAGGCTAGGAATGGAAACCTATGGCACTGCGATTCCGGGGCACATGATCACACTGCAGAGTATGGTCCAAATGACCATTTGAGTTGATGTTATTCTTCTGAGACAAACATAAGAGCAGCCACGAATCTGTTCGGAGGGCTCACAGCACACTGCCAGGGGCTGCTTTCCGGCGCCAAGCCAAGTGTGAATTGGGCTGAGCAAAACTGTAGGCGTGAATGTTTAGCCACAAACAAGCCAAGCGCATGCTTATCCATGCGCATGTGCTTCTGTCAAGAGATGGCAAGGTGACGTCCCGTGGGACGCTGTCCACCGAGCCTCAGGCTGAATGTACTCAATCACGTAGAAAGGGTATACGGCTAAACCGTTATAGCCAAACCAGTGTAAACTGTTGTAAGGGGTAATGTCCAGTAACCACACACACGTCCGATGTCAGCAGCGCGATTGAACCTCTTCCGGACACACCAATCGAGCAGGGGTCCGTCGCACTTGCCCGGGTCAGTGGCCGCGATAATAGCGCTCACATTGACCACATATCCATGTCTACCAAGGTTTAGCCCGGTCCTTGCGAAAGATATGTACTTGCAGTTGAATGCCAGAGAGAAGCACCTGTAAACGATGTCCCCCACTGGATGCCTGCGCTCGCTGACCAATAGCTTCATTTCATCCTTGGTGATGTCGAGGATCGTTGCCGCAATCCACAATTTGTAGAAAACGTACAGTCCCTCACATTTGAGCGCCAAATAACGAATGTATTGGGTGCGCTCCCCGACCGTCCTGTATAGGTCCTTGTCCGAACATTCTGAGATTGAGAAATCTTATGTTCAGTAGATGGTAAAATGACACCATCCCGATCAAACTCAGTGATGTTGGGGTAGCGTCCCAAGTCATTGTGGTATGGACACGCGGGAGCTCCTTCGAGTGCGGCATCAATCGTTCTCTTCTCGCCAGCCTCGAACATCCCCCACAACCTTGACATTTGCAGCGCAATGAACCCTGCCATGTGTTGAGCCTCACGCGGCTCATCCATGCAGATTGCCATCCTTTGGGAGTTGATGATATCCCGTGCGGCCATGTCATTGTCGCGGTAATCCCATTCATTGTCCTCTTCTTCGGACATGTGGCCGGATGTGTCCCCTTGTGTGCCCATATCGCCATCCTCGGGATCATCTTCCATTCCACCACTCTTTTCCTGTGCTGCCGCATTGTCGTTCGCTTCCTCCTGCGCCCGCCTGGCATCTCCGGACACGTTGGGTTTATGATCATCATCATCGTCGTCGGAGTCTATGTTGACGCAGAATCTCCCAGTAGAGATCAGTTGCGCTTCACACTCCAGGCATATACAGAAGCACGTAGGAATTGCGGTTGCGCAAGACGGACAAATTCGGCATCTGAGCCCTTCCCATGTCTCGTCATTCAGGATGATGGTTTTGCTGATCTCATCTCTGATCTCGTTGGTCAGAGCTTCCAACTCTTCATGCTTGCCGTCCCGAAACAGCTTGCAGGCACGATCCACCATCTCTCGAACGTAGTGTAGATTGTCGGCGCCCGCCTCTGTTTCCGGCGATTCCTCGATGACCTTTGCAATGTTCTGAAGGAACATCAAGGCCGACTCTTGGGATGAGCCAACGAAACCAGGACAGATCTCATTTTCGACGCATTTCGAGTACGCCCGCTTGACGTCCTCGATTTCCACACACCTTCCTTCGTTGCTCTTGCCGATCCAAATGGACTTGACTTCATAGAACGGGATCACATCGAAGACCATAAACGTCCCGTTGAACGCAACTCCAGCTCCATACCGTGCGAGAGTTGCACTGGGGATGTAGATGATTGCGATCGGATCCCCAACCCGCAGGTTGCGCAACGTTGTCTTCGTCGCCAAGTTCATCTTGTCCCATGGAGGAAATGCCCCGAAGTGCAATGCCAATCTGTTCCCGCCACCGATTCCGCCGGGGACCAGCCCGCAGCGTCGCCAGTGCGGATGAGCTCATGAATCCAAAGTCGCTGTGACCAGTTGTGACCCGAATACACCAAGGTCTGCACCATCCATCGCATCTGCCGAACACCGCGTCGATCTCACCCTGATCGTGGTCCATGTGGGCCAACTCCTGTCTGGCGGCCCTCGCGTCATTCGGGTTCATGATGCTCGGAAACCTTGCTGCCAGGATCTGAAATCTCGATTTCTTGTGTCCAGATTCCTGCCATCTGATCACCTCCATGATGCCCATGTGTCGTCTGCTCTCGAAGTTTTCGGTGGGAACATGTTCACCTGCCGGTCGTCGAGCATTGCGTCAATATCGACCCACCCACCTTCGTCACACTTGAAAGCACTTCCTCGGCAATTGCCGATCTTGTGTCGGAGGATTCTGCAAAGATCATGAGATAGCTGATTAGCTTGGTCTCTCGACCCGAACACAGAATGCTCATCACCAATCTTGCAAAATGGAACGTCATCGAAGGGATAAATGCAGAAGTTGATGCTCTTGCCAAGCTGTTGCACATCGATCTGCTCTAAGATGGCGCCCTTGGGGAAGAATTTGGGATCCGTCATCGAAGCGTACGCCCATGGCATGTCGACGCTACTCACGTCACCAAACCTTGCGATGTAGCATGGAATGGTATCACATCCTCGCTCCAATGTAGTCTGGAACGTCCTGTGATCCCCGCACGGGTTGAAGGTAAGGTCCACACCTCCGCATTGTAGTTCGCCTCCTTCAGCCATGTCAGCCATTTCCACCAGATTGATGGTATAGCTATACATCTCTATCATTTCTTTCCCCTTTTGCTCTCCTGTCTTGTGTTCCCTGGATGTCGATGACGATGGTTCCTCCGCATCCCCCATTTCTTCATCCGAGGACACATGATCGCTGCTGAGAAGTTCACGAATCTTCCTCATCGCCTTCTCATTTCCAGCAGCCTCTTCAACCTTCTTGCAGTCGCCGTCGTGGGCTGAATTCGCGCACTTCGCACAAATCCCCTTGTCCTCCATGCACTTCTCCATTGAGTCAAGGAACTTGAGTGCAGCTTTTCGCCCATCAATCACGCGCTGCTTCTTCTCCTCCTTCTCTTCTTTGGGCTGAGAGCTTCGACTCTGATCGGGCTCTGGGCCGCGATCATCGTCTCCACCCTCTGACGCCTTCCTCTTGGTTGACCTGCTCGATTACCAGGGAGTACGGATGCTTGGGCCTGATCGTGTTCATGATGTCCAACACCTCTTTTGTGGGTGTCCCGAGCTGAGCAGAAGGCTTGTCCCGCTTCCGGTTTTGTCCCGTCGTGTTGCTCACGTTTCCCGCGAGGTGCCGCATCATGGACTGCTCGAACTCCCTCTTGATCTTCCACACGTCTCTCCACAATGGAAGTTCGTGTTGGAAGTATGACATCACTTCGAAGAATCCCAACACCATCTCTACGACGTCCCCCAAAGACTCTTCATTGGTAGTTTGTCCCAGGAGGTCATACATCGTCCCCTGATCAAGCACGCTCTTGATCCATGATGAGTAGGCAAAACTGCGCCGCCTGATCCACCGTCATGCTCACGAAACCCACGTGGGACAGCTCCTTCTTCAATTTGGAATATGCAAGTTCCCGTATGATCGTGGTCATGGCCTGAACATTGTTGACGTCCACAATGAGATGTTGGAGGCCCGGGATCGCGACCTTGCATTCCGCGAAAAGTCGTGTGTATGTAGCTTTCTCCCGTTTGTTGACCTCGCGACACCGTTCGTGCTTGTGTTCCAGTTCGTGCAGCAGTTCACGCACACAGTTGGGTTGAAGGTTGTATCGGACCCAAGCACCTTCGACTTGTTCCTCTGCATCTCGTTTCTGCATAGTTCGCAGATAAAGTCGCTGAGCTCAGAGACCGTATACCATCGAAGACTCAGATCGTTGGCATCAACGTTCCCAAATGCATCTTGTCTACTGTAACCTTCGTTCTGGCGCTCCTGTTTCCTTCTTGATTGAGCGGTGAAGGTCGGCTTGTGCTCAAATCTCACCTTCGATTCCTCCATGTTCTTGGGAATGTTGAATTGAAGGTCAGGCTCATTGATGCAAATCTCCTCCAGCTCGTTGACGAACAACAGGCTCGGTGCAAGCGCGTCAATGGACTTCTCCACCAACAACCGCTTCAGAAGGTAGTATTGCAGGTTCGAGCTCCCGGGGATCTTGTAATTCTTGGCCGCAAGCGCATGAGCGACGCACCACATGCGGTCATTCTCGGTCACCAACGCGCCTGCCGCCTTGCAGATCTCGCTCACCTTGTTGGCAATCGTACCCAAATCCCCTCTTCCACCATGGAAAGCCACATCGCGGTTTACGCACACAACGACCATGCCCTTGCACACGTTGACGAGGTCTGATATCGCCTTCGACAGGGAGTCGATGATGGGCCTGGTGGTCACCTGCCATCCGCAACCCCTCACGCACATCCAGTCGTAGAGCGACATCCAGATGTGCACCGACACAGGTGAAGCATCCATATCGCGCCTCCGTCGTTCACCGATGAGCTTTTCCAGCTTTTGCAATCGGGAGATGATGTTCACCGTATCCGGAGTCGATGAGGCCAGCTCGCTCGATCCGTAGTACGATCTCTCCTCGATGTTCGTCCACCCCTGCTCGTTGACCATCATTTGGAAAGTCTTCGTGCTCCCTTTCGAATTGACGGCCCTCAGGGGCCAATCCAGAACTAGGAAGCTCTTCTTCTGAATCATCATGTCACGGATTGTGGCCCCATCTATGTGACGCCTTCTCTGTTCTTTGATGATCCGGCTCAACCGTGCCGGCGCGTTGTCAGGGTTCTTTTCCGCCTGTATCAACGCATTGATGGCTTTGGCACCCGGAAGGCGCCCTGTGATCAAGCATCCTGTCTGAGCACATAAGAACGCATATAGCTGAAGCCATGCAGTGTTGCTCTTGTTAACGTAGGAAAGGATGATCTTTTCAGCACTAGTCTTCTCTTCGAAGTGTACCAGCGATCATGTCAGATTCCTCAGCACGCACTCCCAATACGACGAGACATGGTCCGAACACGGTTTGTATGATTGGGTAACCGGTGTTGGCGTCGATGTTAAACTTCACGTTGACTGTTGCGCCACCCAGTGTGACACCTCCCTCAAATGAGGTGTATGTCTCGTGTCCAGCCGCGGCGCTGATGATCTCCCACCTGTCATCATCACCGCCAGAGTTCAGTCGGAAGATGGAGTCTATGATCTCGTTGTCAATCTTGTTGGCATCGTTTGAAGACGACCACCCACCCGAAGCTCCCTGCTGGGGGTTTGACCCGCCAGAGGTTTGTTGTCTTTGCCCAGAACTGGATGACGATCTCTGCTGTCGCTCTGTCTTCTGCGGTGGCTTGGTTTTCGACGAGCCCATTACCCACCATGTTGGTTCCTCGCCGACCGCGAAATCCTCGGGGTACCTATCCAGTTCCCTTTCCTTCTCGTTGTAGGTGCAGTAGTCGTTCTGGTCGAAGTCAAGCACATGCCCCTTGACCTCTTCCTCCATCTCCTTCAGCCAATTGACCCACTTGCGCCGATCTTGGTTCTCAGCAGCCCTGTCGGCCGCATGTGGTGCCAGGCTGATGGAGTTGATGTTCATCGCGGGCAGCGTGGACTTGTAGATCATATCGGTACACCACAAGAAATCCCTTGCTGCCTCGATCTCCCAGTACAGGTCCTTCAGCTCGGACTTGTCCGGTCGAAAGCAGACTTTGTACGACTGATCCGAAGCATGCTTCTCTCCGACCAATGGCTGCAACCTCCTCAGGATGAAGGATACACACATAAGTGAGTTCACCGCCCCGATGCATGCATCTGAGATGTCATTGGGAATTGATCCGCAAATCATCCAGCGTAAAAGATTGTGCTGGTGAGCGCGCTCATCTCTCCTCATGGCAAACGCCAGGTTCTTCATTGACATGCGCAGCTCCTTCTGGTAGACCAACCCAAGGTCCCAGTTCCTCTGGTAGTCGGCTTTCGTGCTCCGCTCGTAGGTGTCGACTTTGGGAGGTTTGATCACGCTCAGCGTAAACACTTTCCCCCAATTCCGATCTCTGAACTTCTCGAGCTTGGCGGTTGTCAGGAATTCCTCTGAGCTCCTCCACCGCCTCGATGATGACGCCCTCGTCGGCTCATCACTGATACATTCCTTGTACACAGCCCCTACCTGAGTATCTTGGTGAAATGCGGCTGTGAAGGATCGCTCCTCATTGTCTTCGGCCACACCTGAAGCGAGGTCCCAGATATCCGCAATGGATCTCAGCATGTTGGCCCCTTCGATGCAGTACTTGGTGACGCTCAGCAGCTCAGGGTTCTTTGCTAGTAGCGAAGCCTCCCCACAAAGTTGGTTCAGTGCTGCCACTATCTTCTTTCCCTTACTGCAGAACTCTCTCCATCCTAGCATGCATTCATCGGCAGAAAGTAGCCCGAAGATCTTGCTGAGGAACTCCAACGCAACCCTCATGGATTGCCCCTCACCTTTCATCATGCCGCAGCATTTCGCAGAGTAATACGCTGAGTAAGCATATATGACGGGGACGCCAATGTCCTCGACCCACTTTATGCATGTACCCAGGTCAATCCTTTTGCCCTCTTCAACCGCGTTCTTCACGAGGTTCCCCAGGAATATCGCCGCTTGTCTGGATTTCCCAACAGGCACACAGAAGAACTCATATGTATTGACGACGGTCGCATTGGCAGTCATCTTGATGATATTCTCCAGGACCAGGAAAACCTAAAATAGGCAGCAATATATAAAACCACTGAATGGATTCAAATGGCACCCAGCTGCGACCTGAGGTTCGGGTCCAGCCCGGAACCTCGTCGGCACAGTCGAAGTGGTGTGATTCTCACGTGCAGCAGCCTGTCGCCGCCGTGGATTCCCCCTCACTATGCAAGCGAGAGCGGGTTTCAATCGCGCCTGTTGAAGGCACTTCGCTCGAGCAAGAAAACGCCGGAGGATCACACTCACAATCAATGACGTGTATAACTGGGTTTCTTTAGTTTCACGACCAGCACAAGGTCCATGTTCATGGTTCCCGTTACATTTCTTAGACAACGAACTTCCAAGCTCAAAGTTCCAGGATTGAAACAACTCTCCACGTTTCTTCGCGTACCTTTGCTTCAAGCCGTAGCGACATCCATCAAATTCATGACTGGTGCCATCATGAACAACCTCATGCAGTCTCTCATCCTTCCAATAATCGCAACTTCCGGGCAACTCAAACAGAACAGCAGCATGTTTCTTCATGGCATGTCGTTTGATTTCCACAAAACGTCCAAATAACTTCCAAAATTCCTTTTGTTTGGCCTCGATTTTCTCTGCGGTGTCAACTCCGCGAGTCTTGTTGAGGCGTGCCCATGATGATCGCCCCGTGCAAGGCCTGGCGAAGAACAACAAATCGGAAGACTTAGTGAGCACATGTCTAGCGATTCGCCCCCCGTACTCGCTCATTAAGTCATCGACCAAAGTAACGGTCACGACCTGAGGCCCCTTATGCCGGGCAAGGGGTAGTGAACCAGTTGCGAGGCTCGGAACATGCCAATAGCACAATGGGCCGAGACAAGTCAACGCTATACAAGGTGACGATTGTGCGAGTTCTCATACCAGGAAGCGAGACATGCAACGGAGCGCGGAGCACACCACCGTCACGGGTAACCAGCGCGAGCTCAATGCCCGGTGCTAACTGTGGTTTGTGCTTCACCGCAATGCGATATGGAACAAAACAACGACCAGGAACAAATTGCTCATGACTGGTATGCAGACAACGCATAAGCAGCTTCAACCGGAGCAAAGTATCCAAAGCAAGATCATTGATACATTTTAATTCAACACGTTCGTCTGACAACTCTTCAACGAACGCAGCCAGCACAGACTGCGTATCAACATCACCGGACCCAACATGAATTGGTCGTGGTCGCGGAGATCGCTCCCGCGCTGGTGCAGCAACCGGCACAGGATGAAATTGCCAAACTGCGCGTTCAACCCACCCACCAATCCGTTCACATTGCAACCCAGGATCAACTCTATCCTCAACCTTAAGCCACGACCCGTTCTTCAGAAACCAAGTGGAACGAAGCCACTTGCTCCCGAACGGTGTCACGACCGCGAGTGGAGGTTTCACACGCATCAGTCTGGGCCCTTTGGCAACAACCACCGGATCATGTCCTTCATGCTCAGGCAATCCCTCTTTAGACGTCAGGCCGGGCCACCATAGGTCCGGGGGCATGACCGGAATATGTGTGTACGGAAATGTGGGAACTCCGTCAACCGTTCCCGAAGCTGTTTGCATGGTCCCTTTCCTTGAGGGTATCCGGGTCAGACAGCAAACTCGGGTCAAGCAGACCAATCTGCAAGCATGCGTGTTTCCATTTGCGCCCATCATTGAACGCCTTGGTGTAGATGTCAGCCGCCATCCGGTCAGTGACCTCGTGCGCCAAATACATGTAATCACGCGTGAACATCTCATGCATCCACGAAATGCAAACGCCATGGCTTCTCTCAAGGTGTCGCATTGTAGGGTTTCTCCCCGATCGCACAACCCCGATCATAGCCTTGTTATCGTCATAGAACACAAAGTTCGGCGACTTCTTGAGAATCCGTTGCAACAACTTAAGACCAGGATTCTCATGGCTCTCATGGCAACATCGGCCGCAACAATTTCGGCCTCAGGAGTTGGGTGACTCACACAACCCTGTCGTTTCGAGCTGCCAGACAACGGAAACCGAGTATTGGGCCCTTGTACATTCAAATGCCCACCAGAGGTGGAACGCAACGATTCAACACATCCTGCAAAATCGGCGTCAGCATACAAGGCCAGGCGCACATCATCCATGGGATCTCCGACCCATCCGACCATGCGCCAATGTTTCGTATGATGTACGTAGCGCATCAAATGGTGCAAACCCCGGTCATCGGAGTCAGTCCACTTGTGCACATTTCGTGCCAAGCGATTCACTTGCCGCAACAAATCGAAGCGGGCAATCCGCGCGCCGTACAGCAACTTCATCAGTACGCTAGCGGCATGCGGAGCAAGGTGTCCACGCACGGGCTCCTTCGTGGCCAACTCAGGAGTCCCTTCCCGGTCGGTGGGCACAAGATTGTTACACCAATTGCGCACGACTGACGGGCCCTCTTTGGCAGGCTTGCGTGAGACATGATGCTTTGTTTCTTCGTGGTTTCAGGAGTGACAACCTTATTCAACTTTACGTCGCCCGCCACCTCAAGATAACGGTCAACACAGGAACGTAGGAACTGTTCCATGTCATAGGTCACCGTTGTGACGCGGTGTCCATTCCCGAGAGTGACAGTTCCCTTGCTTTGATTACAACCAAGGTACATGTCAAGTCCCGTCTCAGGCTCAATCTTCAGACGTGTACGCAGCATGCTCCATCCCTGGGCAAGGTTCTTTTGGGGTCCTGCCATTTTGAAGTCATCGACATACACAACCAGAACAAGCTGGAGCTTTTCATGAATGTACACTGATGGCCATTCTTCACCGATGGGTTCAAAGCCAACGGCACGCACTGACTCATCACAGTGCTGCTCCCAAAATGTTCCTGCATCGGGATGTCCGTACAGTGCCTTCCTCAATGGAACCACAGGCCTCCTGTACTTACCCCAATTACATTCACTCGGCACAGCCTCAGGTGGCAATGCAATCCAACATGGCGTGCCTCGCAGTGTGGCCTGAATGTATGCTTGCACAGCATCGGCCATCTGCACATCCCAACCATCATGACAACCCAGAAAATCCGCCCAACGCGAGGCCTCGAACGAAGCGGGAGAGTTCCCCAGGTCTTGAAACATCGCGGCCTCAAAGCTTTGATTCTTCACCTGGTTCCCCAGCAACACGCCTCTACCTTTGCCTCTTAGGGTCACCAACAGGCAATTGGGAGTGCTTCTCAACGCAAATACCATGTGCGCGAGCCATATGTATCTCTTCTCCTTTCGCTTTTGCCTCCTTGGCTACAGCGTCATATTCCCGTACTGCATCAAGGTCGAAGACGCCCTGGTCGATTAATCCCGACCATTCTTTCTTCATGGATGCCAGAGCATCAGGGTTGGTCAACATTTCTTTTCGGCCAACCGGTCTGGACACCAATGCGTCGAAGAATCGAACAACTTTCACGGCCTTTTCTCTGTGCTGTATTAGCTCAGAGGTCACACACGGCATCGATGGGTACTTCTTAGCTTCGCCGTCTTCTCCTACTGCAGGTAGTGCAAGTGGTACCTTTCCCGAAACCACCTCAGCAGACTCCTCCCATTCATACCAGGTAAAATCCGGCGGCGTATCATCCGCAGGATCCGGCCCCGATATCAGTTCAGCTTCGTCTTTCTGACGCCCAATGACTGATGCAACCGCCTTCGTCCAATTTGGAGTCGGTCTCGACCGCTCCTCACGCATGAACTTCCAGGCATATATTACTACCAGACATACAAATTCTTTCTCAAGCTGAACGCTCTGTCTCAAGACATCTTGGGATTGCTTGGAATGCATGAGGACAACCACTCCGTCAACCGGATTTACAACTATCCTGACCCAATCAAGTTCAGCCAAGTGCTTCCCATCCTGTGGATTCTTGATCTTTGACACGTTCTTTCGCAATCCCCAATTGTACTGCCAATCAACTCCACCCCAGCGACTCCGAAGCATAGCCCGAATTCTCTTAGCGCCGGGCATCTGCAGCGCCTGCGTTTCGGCTGGCGTAGAAATCTCAGGTCCTTTGCTCTTGGGTTCTTCTTTCTTCTTCTTGCCACCACCCTTCACCTCGGCCTTCTCTTCCTCGGTGTAGTACTTTCTCATCATTGCCCATTCGGCGGGAGTATATTCTGGAGGTCTCGTCGTCTTCATCAACCTGAAGCCATCTTTCCCAACGGGATATGGTCTTCCGGCCTTGTCGATCTTAACCTCCTTGCCATCATCGTTGATGTATGTTACGCCATCCCCAGGTAGTCCAACTGACACATGTGGAAGGTCGGGCTTCACAACCTCTTCATCGCCCTTGGCACGTCCGTCGCCTTTCCCTTTTGACGAGCTCGGTCCAGCATCCTCTTCCTCTACATGACCCCCCCGATCTCCGACAAGTAACTCCGGACCTTCATCAAGCAGCAGACCAGCGATCTGATCGACCTCATCGTCAAGCAGTCGCTTTTCGTCACTCTGCAATAACTCGGGCTCGTAGTCCTCATCTTCGATCAGGCGATCACGTGCATCCAGGCCGATTGCATTGACAGACATCTCAATTCCCTCCAAAGTCTCATTGGCAGCTTTGTACTTCTGCTGTATTGGGAATGTCAGAGGTGATTTGAGGATCATCCTCTCCGTTTGATGTGGCATTCTCAACCGAGGTGGAACCTTTGCGTTCAGTTCCGCACCTGCAAACGCAGTGAGGGCCCAAGCCCGATACTTGTTCGCCCAATGCATCCCGGTGCTCAGCACATATCCGGCAAATATACCAGTTTCCCCCCTAGGCTCGAACTTCTCCCTCTTTTCCCCTCGTGCTTCGCTCGGCTTGAAGTCCACTAGCGCACCAAAAGGTATCTTCTCGCCTTTGAACTCTTCGCCATGCATTCTCAACCAGGCGCTTGACCCATTCACCTCTTCAACGTTCATCAGGTGGCACAGCGTGGTGATGGCCCAATAGCACGTGGGTAGACCGGCATGTACAAGACAAGCCGAAGTCTGGTCAATGATGAATTGATTTGTTCTTTCAGCAAGAGAGTTGTTCTGCGGTCGTCCAGGCAAGGACAAGTCATGGTTCAGCTTCAGCTCAACGCAGGCATTGATCAGCTCTGGTCCATCATCCGAGTACACCTGTTTGATTTTCCTCCTACCGCAGAAGTGCTTAATGGCCCTGACAACGGAGTCAGCGCCCCTTCTCGCAGTTGGATAAGCCATAATAATCCCGGTGTATATATTCCGAATGATGAGCGCATACCTGCCCTCCACTTCATGATCTCCTGATGCCGTCACGAAGTCGAACGTTACCAGGTCCCCGAACGTCTTGACCTCCCTTTTGAAGGCTCCCGTTCGTGATCTGAAGTGCCTCATCTTTGCCTTGACGCACGACTCGCAGAAAGGATTTCGGTATCTGTGGGTAAGCAAGTGAGCAACGGAGTTGGCGTCCCTCTTAAGGACTCCCACTTTCCTCTTGATCGATGATCCTTCGTACACATCAACCTCGATTCCAGCATCTGGGTCATCCTCATCAACCTCTTCCTCATTAGCCTCGGCATCACCATGGCGGCGTGGGTCTAGCCCGACGTCCTCCGGTGGTTCCTCGGCTACAGGATGCGGGTGCACCGGACCGGCCCCTCCGGGTGGTCCGAAATCGAATGCTCCATGATGATGTTCACCCTCAACCTCTGCGGATTCACCTGCAGCGGCGGGAATATCATCTTCATCATCATCGTTATGATCTGCCTCATTGTTCGTGACCAACGCCAGGACCTCTGAGAAGTGTCCCTTGAGGTCGTCGATCGTAGGGCGATGTCTACTACTCCGAAGCTTACCATCGCTCACCAGGTACGGAATGTCGTCCTTGACCTGTAGGTGTACGAATCCCTGCTTTGGTGTAACCATGAAAGGTAGTTTACCAGGCATCCAGTGAAAAGCATACCCCATCTTCATACATCTTCTCCCTATCGACAATACCGCTGGCGTCTCATCCAACACATGTGGTTCGGCAGTCTCGTCCAGCTCGTCCACGACTATCTTGGCCACGTCGGATGTGGATGTGGAACCATTTGCTGTCTGGAACACAATCTCATCATCATCTTTTACAATATCGACGCCCAGGCTCTTCGCCTTGGCTCGTCCAATGAGACCAGGACCGCATCCGGTGTCCATCAACCACTTCACCCTTTTGCTAATACATGTCGACATTGCGAACACATTCCTTGGCAGACCATGCTGTTTCTTCCAGTCGATGACCGCTTCCTTGATCTCGTCCTCAACCCGATCATACTCAAACACGATGGTGTTCTCCTTGGTCACCGGAAAGTAGTGTTTTCTGTAAACATCGTCCACCACCTCTTCCAGTATCCTCGCCCTTATCAATGATCGTTGGACTTGATAGGCTGATAATTCTCGATGATCACTGTCCTTGAACTTCTTCTCATCAATGTGCACGTACTGGTAAGGACCACTCTCATTGCCCTCATAGTCATACCATTCTCCCTTTCGTTCCCATTGCCTACTCTCGTCTTCAAGATAGGTGACCTCCCCATTCTCGTCGACTTCGGGTACTTCTTTGAACCATACCATCTTCTCGGGGATCTCGGACTCGCCAGACCATCTTGACGACTCACTCATGGCATCGTCATCACGCTCGTGATAGACAGTCTCCGCTTCATCCGGTTCAACTTGATCAACGTCCTTCTTGAAGCTGACCTTTCCCGCAGGGACCGATTGCTTCAAGACTATCGCAGGCATAGCGATGGCCCTTCTCACAATCGCTGGTGCTGCGGCCTTGGGGGCAGCCTTCGACTTGGCTTGTCCCTTGTCTCCTGACGTTGCCGGAGCCGAGTTGTTCTTGATGAGCTCATGCTTGTATTTGCAAGCACTGCCTTTCTCACACTTTCCCTTCTGGAACGCGTAGCACACTCCATCCTCCTTCTTCGGTGAGGACGATCTGGATTTGGACTTTCCTTTCCCTTTTCCTTTGGGCATGTTCTCCAGCTTGTGCTCCGTCTTCTTGCTGTGCGAGAATGGGCATTCGTTTCCCTTCAAGCACCCTTTCTCTGCCTTGAAGTGATACCAACATGGATTCTCTTTGTTCCAATTCGGACTCTTGCCCCTGTCGCTGGCACCATCGGACTTGCCGTTCTTGCCAGCGTGACCCTTTGCTTTCGCCTTCGGGAGCACAGGAGCGGCATCAGGTCCATTCGTTTTGCCCTTTTTGCCTTTGCAATTCTGGCCCTCTTGCTTGCCAGCAGCCGGAGCTGCTTCTTGCCGCCTGACTTCATCATTGATTTGACCGACTTCTCCTTCATGTCGAGCATCAGATCCTCCCGATCCGACTTGATTTGGTGGTCAATCAATGCCAATAAGAATTCGTACGACTTCTGAGGATGTTTGTCCGGCAACCTGTGATAGGCGTTTAGGCCGAACTCCATCTTCTTGCTCCCTTTGATCTTCCTGTATAAGATACCTCTCAGTGCCAACGGACTGGGTCTGTCTTCGTTCCTCATCTTTAGCAGCAAATCATACCATTTGTTCCTGAACACAACCAAGTTCTTGTCTCCAGGGAAGTCGAGGTTGAATAAGTGCTCGATGTGATAGACAAGGTCCGATCGATCAGATGTTCTGAATGATTGCATGACCAATGCCACCAGTTCTCGTCCCTTCACGATCACTCCTTGTTGGTGTCGTAGTTCTGAATGTCTTGTGGCATCGAGGTATACACCTCTAGCTTCGTCAGGTGCTTGTCTCATCATATTCTGCATGCCCATAGCCATCTTGATGTCGATTGTAGCGAATCTGTCACCGCCTGAGTCGCTTAGTAGATTGAGGTCTGGGTTTAACCCGAGAGCCTGTTCCAACCATCTTGTCCATGCGTCGGTATCCGGATCTGCGCATGCACTCAGCACATTCATCAGCAATTGCATCTTCCATGCAGTTATCGAGCTGATGGATCTTCGGCCAAATGGGAATGGATACCCTTTCAGCCTCTTTCCTTGAAATCCTCGGCCTCTCGTTCTTGATCTCACGATCATCCCTCAATCGTCTGCGTCCCCTCCGCGTCCGACTGTCTTCTTCTTCTTCCTCGTCTTCCTCATCCTCTTCGTCATCGTCATCTTCATCCTCATCATCGGGCGGATCATCTGGAGGTCCTCCCCCACCACCTGTTAGACTCAAATGACGTCGACCAGGTCCGGGTTGGTTCCCGCTGGGTGAGAATCCGTTGTAATCCAATGGAGGTGTAGTACCGTTGGTTCCTCCTCCATTACCACCACCACCGGTTGTAGTCGTAGGTTGTGGGACTATTCCGACAACCCCTTGCATCTGTGATAGGATAGGTGTACATCGATCATCGGATCACCAAAAGACGGAAAGAGAATCGAACCCGGCACTAGTGACGAATTAGGGATCGAATTGGATGATGATGACAGGTATGTCCCGGCCATCCTCTTGTCTTCCCTAACCGAATTACGTTGGGGTCCTCCCTCAAGGCGTTTCACTACTGCTCGTTCACGATGTTCGTCCTTCTTGCTCGAGGCCTCCTGAATCTCCAGCTTCTTGAATGTCCTGAGCTCCTCATTGCTTCGCTCCTCTCGTTTCTCTTCCCTGATCTGGGCCAATTCCAAGATTGCATCCTGACGGTGACCACCCTCGATAGCAATCATCTGATCCTTCTTCGACACGTCGGATTCATACTGTTTGACGATCTCTTCTTTCTCACGAAGCAAACATTCTGCTCTTTTCGATTCTTGCTCCGCAAACGTCGTCACGTCATTCAGTCTCGTCATCAGTTGCTCCCTGGTGTCCTCCATCGAGTACATCTCGAGGCGCTTGACAAGTGCATGTTCCAACTGTGATTTTAGGCTCTGAACCATCTCCTCCTCGTTGAACTTCTCAATGGATGTAGACGATTCAATCCCTCTGATCTGTTGTTGGTAAACGGAAATCTGTTGCGAAGCTTCACGGTGAATCTGATTTGCATGTTTAGCTGATTCCTGCTGCCTTCTCGCTTGCCATGTAGGATCTCATCATTGCAATCTCCCGCTTCTGCTCCACGATCATTCCCTCAGCTTGTCTCATCTGTTGCACCATTGCGTTCGACTCCATGTCTTTCTTCTCCCCGTATTGATATGCGTTCATTTCTGCCTCGCGCATCTGTTGCGCTTCCGCCTCAAACTTGCGCCAGGCCTCTGCCATGTGGTGTTGGTGATGACTCACAAGATGCCCCGATTGCTTGCTGGCAATGTCGCATCGTCTTTCCAGCTCCTGGATCCGGATGGTGCTCCCATAGTCTTCTTGATGAAGATTTGCCATTGCCGCTGACATTTCATCAATCGTCTTCTGATACTCCCCGATCTCCATCTCCATCTTGTTCTTATCTTTGATTGCTGCGCGAAACTCGGCACTCGTGGGCGATTTGGATCTCCCACCTTTTGATGTCGACCTCACGCTCTTCTGCGGCGCCCGCGGGGTCGCTGGTGAAGATGATGATCTTCTCGGCGGAGAATCTCTCTGTTTCGACTCCTGATGAATAGCGACTTGGTTCCATGATCTCGTTGGTGTGGATATGTCGCTGAATAGTGCGGATCCACCGCTCCCAGGTTCATCCTGTGAATCTGCGACCATATCCACTACCGCAGGAAGAGCCATCAATCCATTGGATCCCTCCGAGCTGTCGTTCCCAAAAGTTGCAGTACTTGTCCGTCCAGTGTGGTGCTTGCGATACGGCTGATAACCTGTCAAGAGATGGCAAGGTGACGTCCCGTGGGACGCTGTCCACCGAGCCTCAAGCTGAATGTACTCAATCCCGTAGAAAGGGTATACGGCTAAACCGTTATAGCCAAACCAGTGTAAACTGTTGTAAGGGGTAATGTCCAGTAACCACACACATGTCCGATGTCAGCAGCGCGATTGAACCTGTTTTCTCTCACACAGATCGATCACAGGCGAACGTTGTTCATGCAAGACCTTGAGCCCTACTTGTAACTTGAGCCAAAATGTGGCATCCAATGGAACACTTTAATCAACAAGAACATGGACCTCAGAACGGCTTCCCAATTTAGGCACGGGGCCAGGAGGGTTTTAACAGCTTCTAACAGAAAAATACCGCGCAGGCCAACTATCCACCAAGCAAAACGTCGATCACAAAAGGACAACGTGTGGCTCTCGCTCATTGCCAGGGCACTGTTCTTGCGCCTCTTGGCTTCGTCCCATGTGCAAATATGGCAATGGGCACAAGCGTCGCCCTTGTGACAGCCGTCAGCCTGCCACAAAGCTGCGAGATGCTGCGACCAGCTTAGGGCCGATGGATCCGAGTACGTGACCCACTGCCACGTATCAAACGACTCCGCTTTTGAAGTCTGGATTTCCTGTAATAAGCCGTGCTTCTATGTGCCTTGCTGGGACGACACACTCAAGTTGACATATCAGAAGGAGGAAAGGCGCCGACTTCAAATGAAGGGTGGCTCCGAGAGAATGGAAGAAATCCTGAAGAACGGCACCTCGATCATGGATGGGATCATGTGAGGCCGCTTTGTCGTGGGTCGTTGTGCACTCCAACATCTGAGCAGCTGCACGATAACTGTTTGGGAGCTGTTCAACACTTCGAGATCAAGATGCGTCCACATCTGCTGCGAGTTTACTACTCACATACGTACATATATATATATATAAGTATATACACATCATACATAGATTTCGTGCCATGACATGGCATGACATTGCACTACGCTACCATCGCAATTGCAAGTGCAACTATAGTTACAGTGCATGGCACTACATTGCATTGCGTTGCATTGCATTGCGTTGCATTGCGTTGCGTTGCATTGCGTTGCGCTACATACATCTACTGTACTGCATTTTTGTATTTGTATATGTCCTGTGTCAGCATGTTCCCAGTATAGTCCCCAAGGTGTCAATCAGACCTGGTCCATTCCGTCGCCACATGGGCGCAAACGCAGGGCACATAACAAGTGGGTCCTCCAGAGTCCGGATTTTCTCGATGTTGTTCACAATAGAATCCGTCTGCCTGTGTGCAACAACACGCTCGTGATCAGTGGATGGTGGATGTAAAAAACGGCAGCTAACTCTTGGCGAGTTTCACCTTAGGTTGTATAAACCCCTCTTCCTCTGTTGGTTGCCCGTATTGGGTTACTTGATTTGTCGATTTATGGTGTTTTTTTCGGTTTCTGTTCTTTCGAGATCTTCTCGTTACACAACTCCAGCTGGAAACTTGCAACTTGTTCCAGTGGCGTGGTACCAAATTCCTCTTTGGCAGCTCCAGCTCAAAATCGCAAGTTTTCAGTACAACAGTAGTGCACGATGCACACTTTGGCTCCAGCGCCTTCACGCCTTCAATCGACACCGTAACTTCCGTGACTGGATACTTGACCTGCTAATACCTCCTATGCGCGGCACCAAATATTGTCACGTCTTCGGTGGGCATGTCAGTCAATGCCCAATGCACCCAAAAACGCCTATGAGCCAACACTGAGGGATTGACACTCACACTCACCAGTCAGAAAGGCCAAGGTTGAGACATGGCGCCTTTCGCGTGAAGAACAAGCAAGGATCACAGCGTCCGCTTCGATGCCGCTCCAATGCAAATGGCGAAGGGGCATCCCACGGAAGTGTCCACCTGCAGCTGCGCATGGTTTGGATAGGAAACACGAACCTAAGGCTGTGCGGAGGCGGGGGGGGGTCAGCATGCCACTTGCTTTACCCCTTTGTTGGTCTGATTTGCCCATATATTGACATGTTCAACGAAAACTTTGGGCCGCGACTCCACCAAAGGACAACTCCGCGGAGTGATCAAGCCGCGACACCGTGCAGCAGGGGGCTGTGACTGGCTTCGTGGCTCTCGCAGTCCTGCTGTGCCACCGGCAAGCAGTCCTAATGCGCATGCTTCGAATGATCGCCCATGTGAAAGAGCGGAGAAGGGAACAAAATTGCAGTCTCTGCGCGAGCCAGCGCGTGTCACTTGGCCATGGGTCAAAACCCCGTACACCCAGTGAACATCCGATTCAATCCCCACTAAAATAGGCTCTAAAATAGGTGGTAGATTCACCCGTCCCAAAATGGGATCCCAAAACGGTTTCGAACCATGGCCACTTTTGAGGTTCAAAACGAATGATCTCATCACCCTGGCAAGGCCGCCGGTGAGCCAAGAACAACTAAACACATCTTCCAGGTTGAGCAAACATCGGTGCCAAGTCACAGCTACAGCCATTGAGACCCGGAAACTAGACCTATTTTTTCGTCCCCGGGCCAAAAAATGAAATCTCAGCAGGCAGCGGTCGAACCCGTATTGTCAATGCCAGCTTGGCTAATTCATTTTTTTTTGGCAAACAGCAGTTTGAGCAGCACCACCATATGCGCACGCGGCCAAGGAAAAACAATTGCATGCAGGCTGAACAATCAAATGACAATAACTCGATGTCTGCTCATGTGACAGATACCACTGGGCACGGTACCCATTCTCTCAAGCAAGCGACCAACTCGAAGAGAACTAGAGATTTGAGCTGCAGGCTGAGTTTTGCAACATGTGCTTCCAATCCCCCTGAGCAGCCCTGGCATAGGTGTCCGTTTTGGTTGTTTTGCTTGAATTATAGATGACGATTCCTGTTTTACCAGGGAAACCCATCTATTTCCCCTAAAAGGACACCTATGAGCCCTGGTCCCTCTCACGTCCTGGCCAAGGGCAAACCTCAATGGAGGTGTTGTGGATCACTATGAGGAAAGTCTCCTCGGCATTCGCCTGGGTGAATCATTCTCAGTTGAGCAGCCACCAAAAAAGGGAAACAGGGTGCCACTGACCAACTGAGCATTGGAACCTTTTCTGACCCCCGACACTTTGGCCATGGGTCAGAATCCAAAGCCCGCACCCCCAGTGAACATCCGATTCAATCCCCACTAACATAGGTTCTAAGATGGGTGGTGCACCTACACCAAAATGGGATACCATTGGTTTTGACCCACAGCCACTTTCTGTACAACCCCCGTGCCTTGTGTTTAACCCCCCCCCCCTTACTTTATTTTCACCCCCTTCTTTTAATTTTATCCTCCTGACCACCCTCCCCCAGTCTTTTATGTTTGACCCTCTGTAACTACGTTGAGCTGCATTCATGTATTCGTCCGTTCATTGGTTCACGTTGGTGTCCAGCATGCACTTGAGTCTAGCAAGCTGCTTGCCTGGCGGCTTCTTGACATGCCAATCCGCTGGAGGCTTCACGCCTTCCCCCAGACAACAGGCCATGGGTCAAAATCCCGTTATCCCAGCTCCCACTAAAATAGGTACTAAAATGGGTGGTGCAAGTACCCCAAAAATGGTACCAAAACGGTTTTGACAACCACAGCCAACACAGCCAAGGCGCATGAAACTTGCCGACGACGTTGCCCTTCAAGGTACTGGCGCCATCAACCAAGGCCATGGCAGCTTCAGTATCTCGCCCTTGGACACCTGTCCAAAAAATGGATTCCTGACCGGGATAAAAACCCTGCGAGCGGGCGCGAAGCGTCAGTTCGAACTGGTGCCGTTGCCAGCGATATGAAGAGTTGGGACTTCGAACATCCGCAAAAAGGCGCGAAACCATGCGAAGGAAAAACATGGTCGTTACGATGACTGCAGAGTCAAACAGATTCAATCATGTGAACATTGGCAACCGAGCATGCACGTCGCTCGATAATTTGAACAACATCCCAGTGAGAACGCAGAATTCTGACTTCAGTTCAGAAGTGTTCCGTTGGCCGCTGGCGAAGTTTTCGGAAGCTTGGCAACAGCCATCATGAAGGCCCCATCACTAAGCCGCCGGGCAGTCTGGCCTGTCACGCTATCCATGATCCTGCCCGGCCACGAGTTCATGGGGCAGAGTTTGAGGGTTCAGCTTGGTTTCTGCATTTTGGAAGGACCATCCCGGGTTTGTTGCTCCCGCATGCCACAAAAAAAATTTGCCAAGAACTAGCATGAGGCACAGCTCAAGCTGTTCGATGCCGTGTCCGCGCCTGTCCAGCTTCACAGCCAGAACGGTGCCACGGGCTTCCCCGAGCTCGTTAAGGGAGCCGCCCACGCTGTGCGGCGTCATGGGCCTGTGGAAGGTCTCTAGATTTCGCACACCTTCCACAAAGAGATGTGACAGAAACCAAATGTCAACCAAGGGCCTCCCATGTGAAAAATGTACTTTTCTTCTCCACAGGCAGCTTGTGAAACGCTAGCTGTAGGTCTAGACTCCTCGCGCGATGAACATGTTTGTGCCAATACCAACCCGGGGCTGGCAGAAAACCCGTGTCTCTCAGGCTGCACGCGAACCAACTCAGCGGCATGAAGCAGCAATGATGGAAATCTAGGGCTGCAGCGTGTGTGGGGTGCCATACCCAGGCGTTCGCATGCCTGTCAGGCGCGCGCAGCTTCTCGTAGCCCGGCATGTCGTGGTCACAATTGATCACAATTGTCGAGAGGGATACTTCACTTCAATTCAAGCAATGCTGGCTATCGATATAGCCATGGGTCAAAATCAAAAGCGTACCCCCAGTGAACATCCCAATCCCCACTAAAATAGGTTCTAAAATGGGTGGTGCACCTACCCCAAAATGGTACCATTGGTTTTGACCCACTGCCATTTCTTTGAACGGAGCTCTTGATTTGCATCTTGCCAAGGGCACAGTAGTTCCATTCCTGGTTTTCGGAAAAACAAATGCCATATTGGGTCCATGGAGTTCACACTCACATGATATGCCAGGCCAGCCTGGAGTCCGCATGCCACCGTGAGGCGTTCGTGCCCCCATGGGCGTGTGCATGCCCATGGGCGTGTGCATGCCCATCGGGGTATGCATGCCCTCAGCAAGCTGCGCGAGTGCCCAAGTACTGCATTCTGCCACAAAAGCCTCTTGTCTGTTAAAGGCGCAATTGCAAGTACGATGAGTACATACCTTACAAGTCCACACCCTATCTGCCCCTTAACGATGTGGTCGCTAGCTGTGATGCCCAGCTTTGTGCCAACTCACCTTTTTTGGGGTTGCAAAATTTGCTTCCCACGTAATGCCCTGAAAGCTCCGACAGTTGCATTTCGTCTTGCGATTGCTTCCTTTACCTCACTTCATATAGCCTTCGTCTTTGTGGCTTGTTGAGCAAGCAACAAACGGACCGAGGTCTAGAGACCCAAACATGTTCAAAGGGCGGTACACATGATCCCAAATAGCTCTGGAGAAAGTGCTGTAGGCACATGCACGTGTATACATGCATGTAAATACCAAAAAATGCAATACTAGCGCGTCTCCCCTACCCGCCGAGTCATAGTGGTGCTCGGCCTTCCCCGCTAGCGAAGGCGAGCAGTTTGTCGTACTCGCAGACACAGAACGAAAATTCTTCGGGAGGAGGCCCGGTTGTCCAAGGCCTAGAGGGAACCGTAAAACGCAACTCTTGGGCGGTATGATTTTGAGGGGGGTGTTCCACGTTGCCCGGGAAAAAGCCGCAAGAAGGCCAAATGCAAGACCGCGTTGTGGACAGACTACATTTCACGCATGTGGAACCCTGGCAGCAGCACAAAACAGCTGAGGTCGTCCTCATATATAATCATATATCTATATTATTATGTTGTTATATTTAGATTATACATGTAGTGTGGATAGTGAAGCCGATCCCATCAAAGAAGCGCCCCACAGGAAACGCAAAGGCAAGCAACAGCTTCTGAAGCCGTAAGCCAAAAAAATGCAGCTCTGACGAGAGAAACTTCTGGCGACTTGAGGGCGGCGCCATGGGAGTTCGGGCCATAGGTGTGTGAGCACCCATGGGCGTCCCCCTGAAGCGAGAGACACCTCACTGCCTCACGGATCTTCCTGGTTTTCTTGGTATGTGTCTGTGGTTGTCAAAAATAGGGTAACCCCAAAATGGGAACCCAGGTAAATGGAAACATGGACGATTCAACCTGCGGTCCATATCCTGGTTTAATTTTGACCCACACCCATTTAGCTTGGCCTAAATTTGCACCTTCTGCCATGAGGCTTGCTTGCGAGACTACGCAAAGTGGATGACCGGAATGCGGACCTGTCGTGTTTGTTTTGATACCAGCAAACAAAGGCACATAGGAAACATCTCGAATCATGGAGGCTGAAAACAAGAGGCGGCGCAGCTTCAAACTTTTCATGTCTCCGTTTCTGTTTTCTGTCTCCTTTTTGTTCTGAATTCTGCTCCCCTGCTAAAAAGCGTTTTGTTGTTTTTTAACTTTTTCGTGGTTTAATTCGGAAAACCCATGAGTTGGCAAAAAATAAAGTCCTAACATCCCTTGGCAAAATGCGCCAAAGATCACGTGGTGCATTTGGCTCCAAGGCTTGGCCACTTGGGTGCCGGAGTCCCGGGCATGCCACTCATCGGCGTGCCCATGCCCATGGGCGTGTGCATGCCCATGGGCGTGTGCATTCCTGGCAGGGATTCAGAGGATGAAACGGGTGTGGGTCAAAATTAAACCACCAGGGAGCCGTAGGTTGAATCGTCCGTGGTTCCATTTACCAGGGCTCCATTTTGGGGTTACCCTATTTTTGACCCACAGCCAAGTCGGAAAGGCAACGGTAAAAAAAAAAAAAAAAACGCCAAATACAAGCGGAAAAGTGAGCGCAACTTTTGGCCTTGTGCCCGAACTTGCAGAAATCTCTTCAAGTCTTCGAATGTCATGAAGGCACCATGTCAACCTCAATGACCCCTGCGAAAGTTAACAACATTTGCCACAAGTAGCTGTTGAACTTGCTTTGAGGGGAGGCTGTCCATGCCATCGCGCAAGCGCGGTTGAGAGACCCATGGGCGTTGAGAGGCCCATCGGCGAGCGCATGCCCATGGGCGTTCTCAGGCCCATTGGAGTGCGCAGTCCTGAGAACAGGTCTCACTTGCTCCCATGGGACCTGGAGATCAAAGGTCACCCTTTCGGGACCTCTAAACAGAGCAAGCTGATACTGCGTCCATCCGAAACCTGCCGCTAGTCGTGGCCCAAGCAAACCGAAGAAGCCAACAGGCCACACCGGCAGGGAAATCTTTTCTGGCGAGTCGCAAGCCTCCCCCATACCAATGACCAAGAGCCGTCATGCCCATGCCACTTACTCTACTTGTGACGTGCAGCTGGCGATGCCTGCTCTGTCTTTTGTGACAGCTGTTGCCAGTGCCATCCAGCACACTCAAGGTTGACAAGCACTATCAAGCAACGCAATGTCTCAGTCGATTTGCAGGCTTGGCCCATTGCTAGTCGGCACTCGGGGTCAAACATCTGCAAACCAGCGCGGCAAACAACGGAAAGCGCAAAAGACACCTTTGGTTTGCGCTTGGTTAACCTTTGGTTTGCTTAACGTTTGCCTTTGGTTTGTATTTGGTTTCCTTTTGAGTTACCCTTGGTTTGCCTTTGCATTGCCTCTAGGTTACATTTGCTTTGCCTTTGGTTTGCCTTGGGTTTGCTTTTTGGCTTTGCTTTCGGTTTGCTTTTGGTTTGTGTTTGGTCAGCTTTTGGTTTGCTTCGGTTCGCTTTTGGTTTGCCTTTGGTTTGCTTTTGGTTTGCCTGTGGCTTGCCTTTGGTTTGCCTTTCGTTTAATTTTAGGTTGCAAATAATAAATGGGGAGTCAATACACAAAAAAATCCCAAAATTATTCACACCCCTGCGAAGCAAAAAGGGGGAGTTAATACACAAAAGTTTTTGTGAGAGGCAAAAAATCTGGAAAAAGTTCCCCACAAAAAGTTTGATAATTAATCCCTAGTTCAGTGCAACTCCTGTCTCTCTCTGCCCCGCCCGCCCCCCCCAACCTACCACCACCACCCTACCTTTCCACCTTTGGCGTCTTGCCTATCAGATGCAAGAAACAAGGAGATGATGATTGAAGTCCCTGAAAAGGAAGTTTAACTGAGGTCCCCAACACCCAAATTCTTTATGACAGCCCTTACTAAAAGTTGCACCCTGCCAAATTTTCAAGGGGGTAGTACAGGGAACACCCAGGAAGCCAATAATGAGATTTGTTTATTCGGGGTTAATTGAGAAAAGATTTTTAGGACTGGGGCCAAGGATGCCTGCAAGGAAAAGGGCTTCCCTTTCCAAAGAACTACTGAGTCTCCCCAGAAAAGGAAGTTTAACTGAGGCCCCAACAGCCAAATTCTTTATGACAGCCCTTACTAAAAGTTGCACCCTGCAAGGGGGTAGCACAGGGAACACCCAGGAAGCCAATAGTTTTTTAGGACTGGCGCCATGCCTGCAAGGACAGGGGCTTCCCTTTCCAAAGAACTACTGAATCTTCCCCAGAAAAGGAAGTTTCCTTTCCAAAGAACTACTGAACCAAACCAGAGTACTAAACCAATACTAAACCAATTCTAAGCAATACTAAGCCAGTCAAGAATACTAAACCAATACTAAACCAATTCTAAGCAGTACTAAGCCAGTCAGCAAGAATACTAAACCAATACTAAACCAACACTAACCAATACTTACTGGAATACTACTTAGGGAAGACCCGGTCTGACCCTCATTTTGTTTTAGGGTTTCCTCTATTGACCCCCCCCATTTTGTTTAGGGGGGCCTTTATTATTCACTCCCCTACATTACCTTTGGTTTGCTTTTGGTTTGCTTTTGGTTCACCTTTTGTTTGCCTTTGGCTTACTTTGCTTTGCTTTTGGGCAAATCCCCGTCCCTCAGAAATTGCAATGTATGTCTTTTTTTTGGGGGGGGTAGCCCTTGAAATATTTCAATTGTGGACCCCAACCCCGCAAAAAAATGCAACCCTTTTCTGGGACGAGCGTTCGGTTTGGTGGCCGCTGAAAGCCCGCAAGCAGCAGTCTTGGAAGCGTTGTGAGAATTCTGGTGGTTTCGAGCCATTTCCCTTTAGAGGCGCCAGTTTCTGGAGGGGCCCCAGGGCCAGCAATGTCCTCCCAGACGCAAGCGGGAGAACCGTTTTGGTCGGGGTCCCCCCCCCTCGAACGTTTTTATTTTTGGCCCCTCCGTGTTTCACAACCGCCCCCCCCTCAAAAGTGCAACAAAAAATGAAATTTCACTGGGGTACTCCCCCCCTCAAATTACAATTGTCAGGTGGCAGATTTTTGGGCAGCTTTGGCCTGCTTTGGTTTGCTTTTGCTTTGCATCTGGCTTGCTTTTGGTTTGCCTGTGGTTTGCCTTGGTTTGCTTTTTGCCCTTGGTTTACCTTAGGTTTGCGTTTGGCTTGCTTTTGTTTTGCCATTGGTTTGCTCTTGGCTTTCCTTTGGCTTGCTTGTGGTTTGCCTTTGGGTTGCCTTTGGTTTACCTTTGGTTTGCCACTGGTTGAATTTTTGCTTTTCTTTTGGTTTGGGTTTGGCTTGCGTTTTCTTTGCTTTTGGCTTTGGTTTGGTTCGCTTCTGGTGTGCGTTTGGTTTGCTCTTGGCTCGTGTTTGGATTGCCTTGGTTTACCTGTGGTTTGCGATTGGTTTTCCTTTGGCTTGCTTTTGGCGGCTTTTGGTTTTCTATTGGTTTGCCTTTGGTTTGCTCTTGGCTTTCCTTTGGTTTCGTTTTGCATTACCTTTGGTTTGCCACTGGTTTGCTTTTGCTTTGCTTTTTGTTTGGGTTTGGCTTGCGTTTTCTTTGCTTTTGGCTTTTGTTTGGTTCGCTTCTGGTGTGCGTTTGGTTTGCTCTTGGCTTTCCTTTGGTTTCGTTTTGGTTTACCTTTGGTTCGTAATTGGTTTTGCCTTTGGCTTGCTTTTGGTTGCCTTTGGTTTGCTATTGATTTATCTTTGGTTTGCTGTTGGCTTGACTTTGGTCTGCTTTCGGTTTACCTTTCGGTTTACCTTTGGTTTGACTTTGGGTTGCTGTTGAGTTGCCTTTGGTCTGCTTTTGGTGTGCTTCGGTTTGCTTTGGTCTGCATTTGGTTTGCTTTTGGTTTGCTTCTGGTTTGCCTTTAGTTTGCCTTTGGATTTGTTTTGGTTTGGGTTGTGTTTGGTTTGCTTTGGGGCGGCTTTTGCTTTGCCTTTGTTTTGCTGTTGATTTGCCCTTGGTTTGCTCTTGGCTTTCCTTTGGTTTCGTTTTGGTTTACCTTTGGTTCGCCATTGGTTTGTTTTTGGCTTTCTTTTAGTTGGGTTTGACTTGTTTGTGGTTTGCCTTTGGTTAGCTATTGGTCTGCCTTTGGATTGCTATTGGTTTACCTCTGGTTTGACTTTGGCTTGTTTTGGGTTTGCTTCGTTTGGCTTGTAGTTTGCATTTGGTTTGCATGTGGTTTGTCTTCGGTTCGCTTTTGGTTTGCTTTGGGTTTGCTTTTGGTTCACCTTTGGTTTGCCTTTGGCTTGCTTTTGGCTTACCGTTGGTTTGCTGTGGGTTGACCTTTTGTTTGCCTTTGGCTTACCGTTGGCTCGATCTTGGTTTGCCTTTGGTTTGTCTCTTGTTTTCGCTTGGTTTGCTTTTGGGTTGCTTTTAGTTTGTCCTTGGATTGCCTTTGGTTGTACCTGCGGTTTGCCATTGGTTTTCTTGTGGCTTGCTTTTGGCTGCTTCTGGTTTGGGTTTCGTTTGCTTTTGGCTTGCTCTTGGTGTACCCTTGGTTTACTTATGGTTTGCCTTTGGCTCGTTGGGCTAGACCCAAGTCAGAGAAAGCCAATATCTGCAGGCGCGAACGCACATGCACTCCCCAAATGCCCAGCCAGCACATTGGCCCAACGAAAACAGCCCCGCTGCAAATTGCCGGAATATTAACAACGACAGGCGGTCTGGTCTCTCTGCGATGAACAGAGCTTGCGCGGATGCAATCAGTGTGTAGGATGTTCCAACAGGTGATGGCCTCGCCCAGTGCCTTCAATAGCCTCTTGTTTGTAGGTAACGAATGGAAAGCACGACTAAAATACTGAACGGCGACAGACTCCAAAGTTACCTACTGAAGAAGCGAGCGCCCGCAGACCGAATGCTGGGGATGCTGGGGATGCTTGGGGTGCTGGCGGCTCTGCCAGTACGCGGGATGCTGGGGATGCCGGGGATGCTGGGGTTGCCGGGGATGCTGGGGACGCTGACGCTTGGGCTTCATATTTCGTTCGAGGAGCCTGTGTCGAGGTGCTCCTTGAAAAACTGATTCGAGCTGTTTACTGGCGTGTCCACGGATCCTTTTTTCGTGCGAGCAACGACTTCAACAAGACGGCTAAATTTTAGGCGTCTTTTTTGGATGCTTTTAGCGCTCGGCGTTCACTGGCTATCGCTTCCCCGAACCAGGTCCAAGCACGAAACACGCAAGCAGTAAGGAAGCAAGGAGAAACGGAGAAATAGCCGTCTTTTTTTGACCCAGAAAAGGCAAAAAAAGGCGCGCAAAACGAGCCAGCTCAACGCAGAAAGCACCTTGCAAAAGCGTGGTAAAACGCAGGTTTTTGCACAAAAATGCAGCGAGCGAGCCATTCCCGGACAGATGGGAAAAGACACCCAAATTTTAGCCGTCCTTTTCTGGCGCGAAATTCTGCAAATCAGGCCGGACCAGCCGAACCCCCCCCCGCTCCCCCCCCCTGTAGGCCCAACTCTCAACCGCTTCAAAGAAGCGCTTTCCGTCATCGGAGCCCATGTTGTATTAAAACATTGTCATGCTAGAAGGGCTGTAAGCCCGGCAAACCAAAGCTTGGTGGCCCGACACGTCTCTATGGCAGAACACCCTCTGAATATTAGCATTCCTAGTCCGACTGCCTGGCGGGTACAGCGGAAGTCGGACCAATGGATTGCCAAAAGTGCACAAAGTCTAGAACACTGGCTGCCATGAATCGAAATGCTGGCAACAAGAACCTACACTGGGTGCCGTCTAGCCAGAACTCGTTTCTCTAGGAGCGCGGCCCATGGGTGATCGCATGCCTCAGCGTCCATGTCATAGGTGCTCGCATCAGTGAAGTTTTGACGAAATGCCCCCAGAAACAATGAGAAAGAGGACTTGGTGATTTCCAGCATTTCTCCCCCGAGATTTGCATCCAAAGATTGGATGCCTTTGCAACAACAAGCAGAAGTACCAAATAACAGGCCGTGATGTGCAGCAAAATGCGTCAGCACCGGCGTCCAGCAAGTACTGCACAACCCACTGATGGCCGTGCTGCGCAGCAAAATGCAATGGTGTGAAGCCATCGTCGCTCGCCTTTTCTTTGTCAGCACCGGCGTCCAGCAAGCACTGCGCAACTGCGTGACGGCCGTGATGTGCAGCAAAATGCAAGGGTGTGCAGACATCGTCTGTCGCTTTCTCTTTGTCAGCACCAGCATCCATCAAGCATTGCACAACTGCCTGATCGCCCTGCTGCGCAGCAAAATGCAAGGATGTGGAGCCATCGTTGCTCGCCTTTTCTTTGTCAGCACCGGCGTCCAGCAAGCACTGCAACTGCGTGATGGCCCTGAAGTGCAGCGAAATGCAATGGTGTGAAGCCATCGTTGCTCGCCTTTTCTTTGTCAGCACCGGCGTCCAGCAAGCACTGCACAACTGCGTGATGGCCCTGATGTGCAGCAAAATGCAATGGTGTCAAGCCATCGTCTGTCGCTTTCTCTTTGTCAGCACCAGCATCCATCAAGCCTTGCGCAACTGCCTGATCGCCCTGCTGCGCTGCAAAATGCAAGGGTGTGGAGCCATCGTTGCTCGCCTTTTCTTCAGCAAAATGCAAGGGTGTGGCGCCATCGTCCGTCGCCTTGTCTTTGTCAGCGCTGGCATTCAGCAAGCGTTGCACAACTGCCTGATGGCCGTGATGTGCAGCAAGATGCAAGGGTGTCAAGTCATCGTCTGTCGCCTTCTCTTTGTCAGCGCTGGCG
>CAUJNA010003755.1:67500-77500 GCA_963377175.1 Effrenium voratum | reverse complement strand
TTGAACACCTATTTCAAGCCAGAGGACCTGGTGTTCTACACACTGGCAAGAATTTCACATTCCAATGACCAACAAAAGCCATTTGGCTGTGGTTCAAAGAATGGCACATCGCACCTTGATAAATGGAAAAGCCCCAAACCAGCGTACGCCTAGCTCTTTAGGTTTGCGCCACACCCATTTGTGCCATCGGTTTGAAGTCAAAAGGGCCTGCCCTCGGCGACCTGCCACGAGACCTGGATTGCGGGCGTGGCCGCGGAGTGTGGCAGGCAAACCCCCCACGTCTCAGCAAGCATCCATGTATCAGATCATCCATGTATACATGAAATCCATTGTGCGACATCGTCCGCCAGCCAGAAACATCACCAAGATGGCGGACTCTCACCGCAAGGGGCAGTGGCACAGTGACGCACCCTCTCCTCGTTGCTGACTGTAGCCAGCTCACGCCTGCAGTAGGAGAGGCCACGTGCTTTGAAGCGCAAACGTCTAGGCACAAGCTCATTTGGAGGACCTTCTTGAATTAAAGGCTAACAACCAGAAGCCAAATGTAAGTTCCCTCGAGTGGGAAACCACATCGTTGATGTCGCAGGGCCTAAATTCCCCCAGTTGCCAACAAAAAAAGAAGTTCACACCGCAATGCTCTACGTAAAGCTTTGTACAAAGATCGTGGCATTTGTTCTTTGTTACAGACGCAAGTTGCAATTACATAGGGCAATCACGACTTCCATGAAATCACAGTTACCTATGAAACTGGAAGCGGGCCGTGGGCCTATGGGACAATCACTCCATGTCAATAAGCACAACCAAGCGAGCGGTGGCATTGGGCAGTTTGTATCTTGATTTCATCTCGAAAACGGCCTTCCTGCAGGATATCTGGTGGCTTGAGAGCACACTGCAAAATCAAGCAATTGGAAAAGACGGTTGATTGCCAGATCCTGCCTTGAGCTTCGCAGGGAACTCAACGCTGGCAACAAAGCAAATCTCTGATCAGATCCAAGCAAAGGCAAGCATGATCTGAATCAGCGTTTTACATCTTGATCCCTGGAGCCATTCCGCGAAAGGCGTTCCCATTCATTTGGTGTTCCTATGCCAACCTTATGCCTTTGCATTGACTTGACTCGGAATAAGGGGGGAATAAGTGGACGCAACCTGTGTTGGGATAAACATCAGCTAGCCTCAAAGTCGCAAAGCCTTCCCGGTCTTGAACATTTGCGGGGGGCTTCCCCTCGGGACAGGTGGATGTGTTGTCCCTCAAGCTGTTCCCTGGTTTCAGACGACAAAGGACGAAGATCCATGCTGAAAATGCCAGTGATGCCGCATCTGGGTGTGGTTCAAAATTACAGAGCTAGGGGTTACGCAGGTTTTAGTCTTTGGTCTTTGGTTCCATTTACCAAGGCGCCATTTTGGTTCCTTTTTTTGAGCCGCAGACAACTCATGTGCTGAGAGCCCCGCTTCAAATCTGCGAACTGCTGCTGGATCGTGGGCTTCTGCGCTCGCAGCTCCTGCACGAAGATACAGTCGCGCTTGCGGGCTCTAGGTTTGGAAAAACCAGCGAGGGCCTCCAATGAATCTAAATGAGTCGAAGATGCTGAAAATGAATCCAAGTCGAGGGCATATTTCGGCCCTCAATCCTGATGGCTAAAAATTTGTGCTGCAAGTTGTTCGGGGTCTGATCCTCTGCGCAAAGCAGAGGCATTTGCGTTCTGATGAAAACCTTGCCAATACACACTATCATCCCACTTGAAGCAGCCAGTTTCTTCGCACATCCGGAACAACGCGCCTTGATCTGTTCGCGCATCTTCTTCTCACGCTGCTTCAAGCGACGCTGGTCCATTTTCACATCGATCTTGTCATAAACCTTGCATCCAAAGAAACGTCAAGCTGTTGTTTCAGCGTGCTTGATCATTCTATGGAGAGAGCACACTCATAAGTCCAGCCCAGTGCAAGGTAAGTCATGCCGAGCCGACTGGCACAAAGGTATACTACAAGCGCACGTATACATCCAAAACCCGTTTGCAAGGGTTGGTCAGACTGGATGTGTCAGGTGTTTTTGACTTGGGAAGCTTGTCAACGTTCGCTGATTCAAAGTATCTGAGTACGGGATCTCGCGGTATCGTCGGCACTGGCGAAAATCGCATGCCCGTCCGCTCTCAGGCGCCAGCCACGTCTGCCTCTTTGTCCTCCTCATCGTACTCGGCGTTGCTGAAAAGAGATCTGGCAGCGAGCAAAAGAAACGAAGCCATCGGCGAAATCGGCAAGGAATGTGGTTGAATGAACCCATTGGTCCCCTTTCCTGCTGAGAACCAGCAAAGAGAGCTTCATCTCAACAAAGCAATCGCAATCTAGGAACTGAAGGGCCTCAGGATATGCCCTGCGGCCACTTTGAAAGCGTTCGAGCAGCAACAAAAAGACTACACGTTTAACTCGGCATGGTAAGTTTCTCACAGCCTTGCAAAGTAGTGTTTCAACGTGGCAGCTTTATTGTGTTGGCCCAAATGCGCATGTGCTTCTAATCACCTTTTGTGCAGCTTGGATCTCGTCCCTCGCCCATACGACTACCAACCAATTGAGCATGCAATAACGCACAAGAACTTTGGTTACCCCTTGCTGCTCTCAAGCAAAGCAGACTGGGTTTGCAGATTTTGCAACGGCAGGGTGTCGTGGCTGGATCTGCGCAATGGTTCACTGTTATATGAGGAAAGTGGAGTCTTTGAATCAAGACTCCTGCAAGCCAGCATAGGAACTCAACACAGAGATACAATGCATTCACCAAACTCTCGAACACCTTTCTGGGTGCTCACATTGACTGGCTTTCCAACTTGTGTTTGCCGAATCACCACATCAATCTTTCAGCGTCAATTTTCACACCTGCGCCGCGGCATAATTTTGAAGGCTTTTGCTTGCCAGCCTTGGTGTGGTGCCCTCACAAGCAGCAACTCCACAATCAAAACAACACATATGCCTTTCTTTTCTTGGGGCAGTGGGCAGCAAGTGGGATGGCATTTACTGCTGGCCAAGCAGACTGAGCTGTCTTCTCAAGAAAAACTTTGAGAGCCCAAGGGTCAGCTGCAATTTCGTCCCAACACATCTACAGTTGATCGCAAGAAGGCTCCATTCTCCATTTCACTGTGCTGGGCCCACACCAGTGAAAACTTGGAGTGCAAGCGCAGGCAAAAGCCTTTGCAGAAGCTCATGTACTGAGTCTGCTGGGCTATCTTCTGCGCATGTGGTCATGCATCGAGGCCTTAGGCCATGGACGGAAGTTCGAATTCGGGCAGCAGGACCTGTTAAACCCTCGAACTCATTCCACCCAAAGGGCAATTGGCAATGCTAGCAGGGTTCAAAGCTCAGACTAGGCCTACAGATTGGCCTTGAGGCCGGCAAAGCATACAAACTGGTCTTGAGACCAAGCCAAGTCTGCTGCCCTTGGCCTGAGTATTTCTGGCAAGCTGGGCAGGTTGATTCTCAGCGAAGTCCTATTGAAACCTAAGGTTGCCACAATCGTATCTGATTTGGAGGAGAAACAACCGCGAATTTAGGAAGAAACATATATATATATATATGTTAGTGGTCCCAAACGTGCCACGGTTTTCAGGCCGCTGCTTACATGCAACGCAAAGTTGTCAGTAGCATCCTGTGACGCATGCCATTTGAACATGGATTCGTCCTCGTCCGACAAACCAACTATCTCAAGCAACCCTAAAACGGCCTTGAACCAGACACGCCCTAAATTAAAGGTAAACCCAACCCAACCCATTCCACTGCATTGCCATCATTTTGTATGTGAGAATACACAATGTTGTACATGCACACGCCCACTTTGTGTACGCCTACTCATGTGCATTGAAATTCAGATTTCTACCTCTCAGACATGCAAAACACACACACACACACGCCATTCATCAATACTAGCGGAAGGTATAGCTGCCCACCATACCTCACTCGCTGCGATCACTTTCACATTGCAAGGCTGCAGAGCAGCGCCGCTCAAACAGTGAAGACCTCCTCTATGCCTCAGCAGCTTTTTCCACGGGCCAAGAACTGGAATCAACATGATTTTGCTCTTCAACGATACTCCACTTGCCGACTTTCGTCGAGATTTTCAAAGCGTTCCAGGCTATTTGATATTGCAAAGCAGAGAAGGGCTTACAAATATGCAGCACGCTCAATTTGTTGAGGTCTTCGGTTGGATCTTTTGTCAGCTTGCAAGGGCCATTACGAAAGAGCAATCAGGGGCCAATGAATAAATCTGCAAAACAAGCTTGGACAACTCACAAAATATCAAGCTCTACTCCGCAAATACTGCAAGTCAAATGGGTCAAGGTGGAGCGGCGCCTGAAGCCTACAGACACTGGGTCCTACCAATCCTAAGCGATGAACAAAGACTCAGAACCGTCCAATTTTCCGTCAGGTGGCGCTTAATTTTATCAGGTGTGCACCTGGCTGGCCCCTGGCTCACACATGAACCTGTCGGGTGTGGAGCTGCGAAAGCATGGGCATCCGGCGCAAGCGTGTTCACACATCCCGGCTCTTGTGTCACACTGTGGATGGTTGCGAAATCCATTTCGCGCCACCTAAGAAACCCTGGTTTCTGATGATTATCCTCTAAATACCAACAAATGATAGTTTTCAACCATGGTTTCAAAGCGGCGCGAAATGGATATCGCAACCATCCACAGTAGTATGGTTTCATGCATCTGTCAAGCAGTCGCCAGAAAAGAAAACAAATCGTGTGGACCGTTTGCGGCTAAGAAGCTCAGGGCATCGCTCCAAGGCAGCAGGAACTGGTCCTGCTGCTGGCAAACGATCTGCAGGATAGCGACGCCTGGCAAGTTGAACGAGTGCAACCAAACGCATTCAGAAGTCAGGCAGGATGTCCCAAGCCCGCAAGCCAAGCTAGGCCAAAGGCTTGCTATGTCCGGCAATCTCTTCTCCGGAGAACTGAGGCCGGAGAACTGATGGGATCCGAAACGTGCCCAGCTGGCCATGGAAAAGCCATCAGCCAACGTGCCCGCCTGGTTGCCGGCTTCCGTTGCCCTGGGCGTGAAGCAGTGATCCATAGGCCCATCTGACTCCCGAAACGGCCGAAACTCCAAAGGGATGCATTCTAAACGGCTTGCCCTTCGCAACACGCTTTTAGTCCGTCTCTTTCGTCTTCCAAGTCAAACCCTCGCCTCTTTCTCCTTGGCCACGATGGAGTAGTCAAGGCCATGCTCATGCAAGCCCTGGCGTATCTTCCCCTCTCTTCGCCAGGTGTCTGAGAGCTTGATTCTATGTGGGAGTGTTCAAGATGACCATGCCAGAACATCGCGGGTGTCAAGGCAACAATCACGCTTCAGGAAAGTTGCTAGGCTGGACTACGCAGCAGAAAAACACAACGGCTTCACAGAGATGGCAAACCATGGCACGGGACAAGTGTGAAGATTGCCTTTCTCTCTCAGCACCGTAAAGGGTTGTTCCTGCCGGTCTAGCTTTCGTTCTGCTTCACAAGCACATCTGTTCCCCGCTCTGAAACAAGCACATAATTAGGGTCTGAACATTGGCGTCCTGCATTTGCACAGGCACAGGCTATTGCAAGTATCCTGTCAAGTTTACCTGCAATGAATCACTTGGTTGGTCAGAAGTCAGAAGTCACAGTTTCGTAACATATTTTGAGAGCCAGTATCATGTCATTCATATCATATGATGTCCACGGACCCAGCATGGACAAATAGGCAGATTATTTTTTGCGAAAAAAAAGAAAGGATTATGCGAGCTGCGAAAGCATGAACAAATATAGTCGAAGTAGCTCCCCACCAATGCTGCCCCAACCGATGTGAGACAAGCACGCAGCATACAATGAGAAGCATTTGATGTCCAAGCACACATCTGTCAATGTATAAACTGAACTTTGTCATTGGATGCCAACTTGAGCAGGATCATGCAAGGGCTCTGAACATCTTGGCATGAACACTCGATGGGCCACTACAACATGCAGAGGACATCTCCTGCACCCTCATTACGTGCGTCCCCTTTCCTGATGATTCTAGGTGCGACTACCCGTCGTGCTAGAGTGACACATCTGCTCCAGCCTGGAAAAAGGCTTCATTGGCAGCAATGGAGCCGCTGTTTGGCCTGCATCAGTGCATGATTGACCAGAGAAGTCGCTGCAATGACTTTGAAGCATGTTCTTCAACCATGGACCCTATCTGTCTTCTACTACATCGTTTCAGCCAGCCTCGTTCCACCGCCAACATGTGTCACGAAGCAAAGAACCCCTGAATGTCTAGCAGCGCATCACAGCAAGCAGTTCATACCGTCAGCAGCCAAGCTGCTGATAGGCCAAGAGAACCAAGAGCCGTGGGTTCCTGGGCCATGAAGAGAAATGGGTCGACAAGAGTTCCACGCTGTTTCCACTGTGCAGCCAGTTCACAATGGACTTTGGCACGAAGGCACCGGTTTGCCCATTCACACACACACAGCTTCATATGGCTGTGGCTCAAAAAACCGGTGCCAAAATGGGTTGCCCTGGTAAGTGGAAACATAGACCAAAACCTGCGTAACCCCTCCTGTTTAATTTGAGACAAACCCATATGTGAAAAGAGAGCCCACGGTTCAGCAGCTACAATGTGCTTTGGTTTCACAACTACAAACGCTGAATTTCACATTGCCTCGTGTGGCTCGTTGACCATCCAGCAAGACAACTCTTGGGGGTTTGGACGCCACTCCTGGGTGGGGGGCAAAGAATCTTCGGCAAGTGGGACATGTTCACCCGGAACAGCACAAGGTTGGTTCTTCTAATTACTAGTTGTCCTTGGCTCAATGGCATGAATCTCCAAGCAACATCGATTTTGCACATCTAGGAAGCTTTCAGAAGTAGGTTCATTAGGAGTGCCATGCGTTGCCAGCTAAGACTGTGGGGTTCTGTATCTGAAAATGGGTGCCGAAGCACTTCCACAGCTCTTTATGACTGGTACAGGTTGCTTGCAAAAGCACCGCGCCAGTGTTCTGATCATATTATGACTTACTGGTGGAAGGAGTGAGCTTTGGCGAGCATGCTCGTCTGGCATTCGGTGTCACACTTGCATTTAGCAGCCGGCCAGTCTCAGCCTACGAAGGCAAAACATGGGCTTGCCTTGCACCAACTTGCAAACAAGGTGATCAGGATTTAGGGGTTGTCCGCTTGGCCTTTGGTTGTTTGAGCCATGCCCGGTTGCATGCTTGGCGACCCCCCTTCACTGCGTGAATCTGAAGACTCTCTTACACGTGCTTCACTGTCATGGAACACAAGGATAGAGTACAGTTGAGATCACCTTCTTCTTGGGACCTATTGTTGGACAATTTGACAACATCCGTACACAAAATGCTCTGAGTTGTCCTGACGCAGGTCAGCTCTGCTAAACATGAATTGCCCCTGCAATCGGAATGGGCTGCTGGCTGGTCGGTCATCAGATTAATCAGATTGTTTTCGGGCTATTTTTCGAGACATTGTTCGGGCATGCAGGGTACTTGCTTAGCAGCTTCGTAGCAATCCACTTGGGCCTAGACCAATCGTGCCTGCAGGGAACGACCCTTATTCCCTCAAAACCTCACGCAGCTCATTTGCCAAGCTGCTGCGCAAGGAAGCAACGCAGTGAAGCGACCAATAGATGAGCCGCCAACCTTGCCAAGTGGGACTGGGGTGCATAGCCATTGATGGTGTCGGCTTTAACCCGCGTGCCGCATGTGTTGCAATTGCAAAGTGACAGGAAGCACTGTGTAATGCTTCACAGCTGGGCACATCTAGGGGCCACGAATGAGTGCCTCTCATGATGATCTTTAGCGCTCTTTGGGCTTGAGTTGCCCATCTGAACCAAGGCAGAAACTGCACAAATCAGCACACAGCAGCACGGCACTTAGTCGCAGGCGGGTCTGGTGCCAAGTCAGTGCCCAGCAGCAGGTCAAAGGAGGAGGCATCGAAGTCCTAGACACAGTCCCGCAAAACACGCCATCTGCATCCTGTCTAGGCGCATTCTAAACCCACTGACTGTTGCTTCCAGTGAAAAAACTGAATCCGAAATCGTGCATAGCAATATACTTGCCTGCAACACATACGCCAGTGACGGACTCATGCACACTTTCAGCATTGAGACTGGTTGGCCGCGGCAAACAAAAGACCAGTGCCACTTAAAGCCTGTGATCCAGGAAGGTGATGTTTCAAACCAGTGCACCACTTTCAGTTGAGAAGGCTTTGGCCCAAGTGCAAAAGAAAAGCGGTGCTAGTCGGTTTATGAGTGAACTAAGCGGTGATCCCCTGTCCGCGATCTACTTAGATTGCCATTGGATTTGTTAGCTTGGCCAAGTGGAAAAGTAAAAACAAAAGCAGCAAGTTGTCGAGGGTTGACCGCGAAAGTCCGTAGGGTTGAGCGAGAGAAGCAGTCGAATCAACGCAAGCCACCTCTACAAACGCTCCGACACTGCACAACAATGCCGAGGAAAAAACAAGAAAAGAAAAAAAGAAGAGCGGTTTCAGCACCACAACACAGTGACCAGCGACACACGTCCCGAGCCGGTCGGCATCTTCATCCTTTGCATCTTTCCCATCACGTCGGATGCCAACCCATCCCTTGGATCCTGACAGTTGGCCCAGTCGAGGACTTCTTCCTGCAGATGGTCGAGCGGCACTCCTGACATGGCTAAAACTGGAGCCTCAGCCTCGGGAAATCGGAAATCCCGGCCTCGGGCTTCGTTGTAGTCCAGATTCTCTTTCAAGAACCTGAGTCTCAAATTACCGGCAGGAGGAGCCTGAGGATCTCCATGGCTAGCTTATTTTTGATATGGATACGCGATGCGCACATCTCCTGGAAATGGAGCAAAGCCAACAACGTCTGGCCTGGGATATGTTTTGTTGAAGAAATGCTAGGTGCACTGACAGGGAGGGCCAAAGAATCTTCTTCTCAGTATGAGTGCACAAACCTTCGACATTCCCACTGAATGGTTTGATAGCTTTCCTCCAACAAAGGCAACTAGGCTCATCTTGGAAGTACTTGCAACTCGACATCAAAAAACACGCGACAGCATGTTCAAGCGTTAACCATTTTAGGTTTGGGCTACTCCTTCTAGCAATTCCTAGATTTATGAGCCGATTTAGACAGGTAGAGGTATCATTGTTCAATGATTCAATTCAAGTCACATAATTGCCAAGAAGAAATACTCTTATGTTACCTCCCTGTGCGGCAGCTACAAAGAAATATGCGTGCCGTGGTGCGAGCGCTGTACCTGCATCAGAACCATTTAGAATATTCTTGTGCGTGGCTCAGAACAAAAACTTTGTTGCGGCGCACCGCAAAAACACAGCAATAACAGCTTCTGTCGGGACTTTGCCTATATTGCCGGCAGCTACCAGTATCACCCAATCGGACGGCATGCGGCAAGGTCGTGCAGACTGCAAATACTTGAACGCCGTTGCTGACTCCATCCGCCGCCTAAAAACGATATTACCAACCTGGCAAGGATGGGCAGCATCACCAACATAACAGGAAACGCTGTGAACTGCCCACCCCTGGTCAGTTGCAAAACACGCAAACTCTGGAATGCTAGTAGCCCTGCAGCGCAGGCCAATCCCTCGACCGCAACTCAAGCAAGGAACAAAACAACAACTTACATACCCTCCCACCAACTAACATGGAAGTGCGCAAACCCCCTTTCCAAGAGGAAAGCAGTCTTTCTACAGGGGTCTGTGCACTTCCATGTTAGTCAGTGGGAGGCTAATTACTTGCGCATCCTCCCTTCTTGGCCGGGTGCTGGAAGCTGTATCCGGCACGTTCCGTGACCAAAATGCGGCTCTTGCCTCACGCTCACGGGCAGGGACACGTGAAGGAGAAATGCAAGGAATCGGTCGGCTGCTTGCCACAGCAAACGAAAGTGACGCCCACGGTCATGAGCTTGCAAATCAATGCCCCCAAAAACATTGTGATTTCTTGTACATTTGAGCTTGACTGGGACCTCTGGTGATTGGAAAGGTCTCCAGTTCCAAGAACACGAC
>CAUJNA010003755.1:15000-60000 GCA_963377175.1 Effrenium voratum | reverse complement strand
TGCTGATAAGTCACAGATTTGATATGACGTACCCCCAAGGCCAAATGCTGAAACAGGATGTGTCAGAATGGCAAGTATATGGCAGGTCAGCTCACTGAAACATGTCAAACGCAAGAGCCACACATGCTAACTCGCCGATGCACGTGAAAAGGTGTCATCTACTGTATGTGATGAGTATTCGCAAAATGTCGTGCAGCAAGCTATCAACACAGTGAAATCCATGTTGCAGCATCCTGGAGCAGCATGCACTTGGTGCCTGGTAGCTTCCACCCTTCCAAGTTGGTTTCTCCAGACCATTCCAAAGCTGATCTTTCAAGACCACAGCTGTGATCATGCATCCATATGGTTCATATGGCTATGGTTCAAAATCCAAAATTCCGTACCCCCAGTGAACATCCGATTCAATCCAACCACTCAAATAGGTTTTAAAATGGGTGGTGAATTCACCTAGCCCAAAACGGGTTCCCAAAACGGTTTTCACAACCACAACCATATGACTGCTGGAGTGTGTTTTTGTTCTGGTGCAAACATGGCTTGGAACAGCTCCCTGGCCGGCTGGGCAGGCGGTCGTTTTGCGGTCAAGAGTCACACATCTTCCGCGAGGAGCGAAACGATTCCAGGATAGATGTCGTCCAGCAGATTGACTGGATGACAACGTCTCGACCTCTTCGCAAGCGGACGTCACGAAAGGCTGATGGGAACTCCACTTTGTCCCCAATGCTTACAATACAACAAACGATCTGAATCCAATAGCAGACTTGCAAGATGCTTAGCTTCGGAACTACTCAGCTTCGCAGGGTGCCGCTGCGTGGGACCTCACGCAAAGGCTGCGGCTCAAGCGGCTCAATCGCTGGATGGAAGTTTCTGGGGCTCCAGGCACCACAGGCCCAGCTTGTGCAGCTGGAAGGGTATTCGATTCTTCGAGTGCCTGGACTCAAGGACACCAGGCGATCGCGAAATCGGCAAACTCGGTGGCAAAATCTGCTCCCCTACTACAAGTTGTTCACTTTCAGTGGTTTCATGCGGAAAACCCCAAGCAACATGCACCAAAGGATAGGGAGAAATGGAATGAACCGGTTCTGGCGGGTTCCCCGAAGAGGAAACCATTCCACTTGAGTTGGTGTAAACAGGGGGGTCATCTCATTTCTCATTCCCTAGCGATTTTAAGGGTTTAGGAGCGATCGATCGCTCACACAGGAGCTTCTGGAGCCCACTGATTTCTGATATGCCCAGTGTGCACGTCGGAATTAAAAACCATGCCCAGCGCCTGCGTTTTTTCCCGCTCGAAGCTTTAATCTGCAAGCATAGGTGTCCTTTTAGGCGAAACTCTGATGGGTGTCCCTGGTAGATGATCTTGCACCACCAGGTAAACCAGGTTGAAACCCATCGACTTTTCTTTAGCAAAAGAACCAAAAAGGACACTCCTATGAAACTGCAAGCCGCAAGCCGGCCGCAAGCCGCTCGAAGCCGCTCGAGGCCGCTCGAGGCCCCTTGAGGCCCGCCTGAAGGTCAAAGTCTTTGCAGCGCCCTCCAGCCAGATCCACTCGCGGCCGCACTGGCCATAGATATATCCTGGGCTGGGTTGTTTTGCCTCTCAACCCGAAGGGCCTCATAACATTCCAAGCAAACCGAGCTCACAAACATCCGAGCTGGCACCCCAAAGCAAAACCGAGCTGGCACCATTGGGGAGCCAGCATTTTTGAAGGCTACAATGTGCTCAGTAGGCGAGGAAGCATGTCTCGCATCTTGGAGGTTGACCCATGCAACTCGCCCCAGCAAAGGAGTCCTTGCCAGACAGTTACATCGTACACATTGCATAACTGTATAAAGAATCCTTCTGAATCTTGGAGCCACTCCAAATGCACTCTCACGTTTTCACAAAATATGACTGCCATTCGGCCGACTTGAGCAAACAGCTGGCAAAACAGTCAACATGGTCAGGAGTGCCATGCGCGCCTTTCGTCGAGAGAACTGCATCACGAAGCTTCAATTTGAACATGCTCATGGAACATCTGACACAAAACACTCTGAAATCAAAAGTCATACCCTCACAACTATAGCTTGGTCATGTCCTCACCAATATTCCTGGGTGAGATCTCACTAGTATACCAATATCACGTCAGATCCCACCTGAGCCGCAAGCAAAACCCGGTATTAAAATGGTGAACCCAGAACCATGCTTCAAGAATTAAGAAGGCGGAGATCCGCAGCTATTTCTGTACCCTTCATCTACCAGGGTTTTGAGGACGTGGCTCATATGACCTCAGATCCCACCTCCCGTTTCTATCTCCAGCTGAGGAACGAATCCGGTGAGCTGTGCCGAAGGATGGGTGCTGCTCTTCCTCAAGCGAACTGAGACGAAGCGGAAGCGGCGACCTGCGGCGATCTGCGAATGTTGATCCCATATGGCCATGGGTCAAAAGCCAAAATTCCGTACCCCCAGTGAACATCCGATTCAATCCAACCACTAAAATAGGCTCTAAAATGGGTGGTGAATTCACCTAGCCCAAAATGGGATCCCATTGGTTTTGACCCACAGCCATATTCATCAACCCGCAGCTTATTATGGGGGAGTTCCCCTGCAAAAGTGATGAATCCCCAGTAGCAAATAAGGAGAAGCACCCCCGTATTAATAAATGGGTCAACATGAATCTGCGTATGTGCAACCGTCTCAGCTCAGAAAAATCATGCCACGATGAGGACAGCTCAAATTTGCCACCATGTTTTTAGCTCGGTGACCTCTTCATGAACCAACCAAATGAATGGGGCCCCACACACAGAAACCACACTCGGTTGCTTTCTGCTCCCCTGCTAAAAGTTTAACTTGTAGTGGTTCAACGGAAAACCCATTAGTTTGCAAAAAGTGAACGTCCTAACATCCAGAGCAAAATGCACCAAAGCAAAACAAGGTGGCTGCGAAACGGGTGCCGCTCTGCGGCGCTCCGGTCCCAGTCCCCAAGACGAGGTTTTTTTTCTTTCTTTCGCAACGTTGGGCGGAGCTGCGTGGCAGATCGCGGTGACCATGGCCAGGAAGGGTCTCCTGTCGCAAATGGCTATGGGTCACAACCCAAATCGTACCCCCAGTGAACATCCGATTCAATCCAACCACTAGAATAGGTTCTAAAATTGTAAAATAGACTAAAATGGGTGGTGAATTCACCTACCCCAACATGGGATCCCATTGGTTTTGACCCACGGCCAAATCGCTTGAGCCCGAGGGGCAAAGCCCAACTTGCAAGCCACTTACAAAGCGAAATGAGGGTTGATCTGTGAATTGATCTGGGTTCACTGATTTATTCCTGGCCCCCAAATGACCATGGGTAATCTTTCCTGTTTAGTGGGGGAAGTCATTTATTTCATTGGTTTCCTTGATGGTCATCCCACGTAAAGAACCTTTTGATCAACTTTCAAGCGAGGAGTTGTCCACGCTTTCCCCCGAACATTCTTGTATGAAATGTCTAAGCTTACGTGTTGAAGGGTCTTGCGACGAGTCATCAAACCACGGGCATCAAACAATATATTCATTCCACAGATCAAAACAACCCGTTATTTGTCAAACAAACACTTGCTTGAGGCATAACGCAACATCCCACCCAAGTTGCGTCATCAAACATATGATAGGCATCAAAACGCCTTATGCCCAGAATGCAAATTCAGAAAGAGAGGCATCTTGCCTCCATCTGAGCAGCATCATCTCTTTCTCGGCAAACAGGTGGGATTCGAGTTGGCTAATGTTTGATTGACTCAGGATCGATTCTTCAGGCGGGTTGAGGTGGGTCTAGGGCGATTGGTTTGGTTACGGCTGACTTAAGGTTGATTTGGGGTGAAATGTGCGGCGGTAGACTGCGGGCTTTAAATCCGAAAATCGGTTTAGCGCTAACCTAGGATGGGGTCAGGGTGGCCATTGGCTGGGTAATGTTCGGAGGTCGGGTCCATTTAAGGTTAGCGGAGTGCTTTTTAGGGTGGGTTCGGGATGGAGATAATGCCACTCCTGTGCAGATGACGTGGGTCAAGGTGGATCCAACCGGGATGAGGTATCTTTTGTGGTGGGATTCGTGGTCGGTTCAGCATTGGTTTAGATGTGATGCTTATCTCCCTTCTTTCCTTCCCTTCCTTCCTCCCTCCCTCCCGCTGGCCTGCCTGCCTGCCTGCCTGCCTGCCTGCCTGCCTGCCTGCCCTGCCTGCCTGCCTGCCTGCCTGCCTGCCTGCCTGCCTGCCTGCCTGCCTGCCTTCCTTCCTTCCTTCCTTCCTTCCTTCCTTCCTTCCTTCCTTCCTTCCTTCCTTCCTTCCTTCCTTCCTTCCTTCCTTCCTTCCTTCCTTCCTTCCTTTCCTCCTTTCCTCCTTCCGGAGATTCTTGTTTGATGCCAAAAACGCATGTTTGATCCACCCCCGTTCGTCTCGTGCCTGTGCTTTTCTTGAGGCGGAATAATGGTGCTTGATGTGGTGGCTTCATGCCTGCCATTGGTTCGTTCTCAATACTGTGTGGCCTTGCAAAACAAGCAAAGTCCGAGATGTGCAGATTCTGCCAATGATTCCATGCCATCCAATATCATCTGAAGCATATGCCACAACCTGGGCCAGTCTGCCCTGTCCCGTCAATCTCGAAGCTGATGCCCGTGCCAGGCAAGAAGACTTGGCCGGAGCAGGAGGCACCCATGGGACGTTGGCCATGAGCTGAGTCAAGACCAACCTCTCACATGCTGTGGCCTTGAGGTCTGCTGTCTGTTGCTTTTCATGGCAAGCTACGTAAACTGGGATGGGATGCTGGGACAAGTGGGTCCAAAAGAAATTGTGGGTGTGTGCCGGCTGCTTCTGAGGCACTTGGCATGTTGTAGTGTGCAAGCCTAAAGCAGAAGAGTGCCCTCGAATATTGCACAACGGCTGCCATGATGATCCTGTGCTGGGAGCTTGAGCAGTAAGTATTGGTGCAAGTGCTGCAAGAGGAATGACAAAGTGCGCGAGACTAAATGCTAATCGCATTGTTTGTGCAACAAATCTCCGCTGTGCTGATGGCAACACGTCCATCGCAAACACCCGAGAAGATTTGAATGATATCAAAGGATCCATGAAAGCTTGTGAGCAGTCAGCCGACCAAAACCCTGCATGCGTGCCCTGAGTATCCGCTGAACTCGTCGTAGTTGGAGTCACCAAGGTCTGCCTTGTCGTCATCTCGGTCCACCTGCAGACTGCCACATGTGCTGACCTCATAGTCTAGGTCTTCCGGTAGAGAGGTTCGAATACGGGTACCCTTTTTTATGTACCCTTTTTTACGTAGGACGTAGGGGAACCCTTCCCCGAAAAAAGGGTAAAAGGGCACTAATTACTGGGGGACCTCATAAGCTTTGAAAAACCAAGCATTGAGTGGCAAAGTGACTGCCCTCGCCAAGCAGCTCCTCCAAACCTTCCTGAGTTTCCTTGTGGCCGAAAGCTAAAACCGCATTCTAGAATCGAAGCATATGAGAGCGATGGGTGTTGTACTTTGTGGTATCCATGTCAGCAAGAGACTGTTTCCTGTGGATTGAAGCGCATCTTGGCCTGTTCTGTCTGGACCTTCATGCCCCTTTTTCTTTTGAACCCCCTGCTCTTGTTTTCCGGCATCCCAGATTGCTGTGACTTTCTTGCCGGTTTCCTGCCTCATCTCGACTCACGCCGCCAATGAAGCCTGTAGCACCTCGACCACGCCCTGGCACGTACCTGAAACAAAACAACAAGTGCCAACAGCAGGAGACATCGAGATCATGCAAACCAACTTGAGCATCATCATCATCATCATCATCATCATCATCATCATCATCATCATCATCATCATCATCATCATGATCATCATCGTCGTCATCGTCATCGTCATCGTCATCGTCATCGTCAGCGTCATCGTCATCGTCATCGTCATCGCCATCATCAGCAGCAGCAGCAGCAGTGATGTCGGAGCATCAGCAGCAGCATGATGTCGGGGAGGGCGGGCCAATGGCAAACAACCTCCAATGAGAACAAGAACAGCATCATCTACTCGCCCACAAAAAAAAGATTGATGGCTGCCATAATCTCCTTTCTGCAAAAGAGAAAACTAAAACCATCATCTACCCAAACACAAAAATGATGCCTTACTCTTCTCTGAATAAAGGTGAAAAGTTCGGCACCGGAGCGCGCGCAGGGCGGCACCCAGGCGGCGCATTCCCGAACATCGCGTCGGTGCCGCGCTTCGTGGGCACCGCGCTCTGGGCCGGGGAGCAGACGCGAGGGGGACGTGACGTGAAAACGGCCAGATGTGTTTCGACTCGGATCCACCTCAATCCAAATGGTCAATATGCAAGGCCATGGTCAAAAGCCAAATCGTGGCAGTGAACATCCGATTCAATCCCCACTAAAATAGGTTCTAAAATGGGTGGTGAATTCACCTCAGAATGGGATCCAAAACGGTTTTGACCCACCCCAAAAAATAAATATGAAAAGAGAACTGAAAGAAAAAACTAAAAAAATGGCCAGGGGGAAGAACAGGTGAAATCCGCACAAGGCGCATCCGAACGGTTTTCTAGGGCCAACCGGACTCGTAGTTCTGAGTTCTGGACGAACAAAAAATGCAGAGAAGACAGCGCATGACTGCTACAAAAGATGACCTCCGATTGCCAACTGCGTGTGTCGCCTGTTCAGTCTCAGTCGTTGCACAACACGGAGTATCTTCTGAGATGTCATGACACAGAACTCTACAAATCTGCACGTTGAGCCCAATGGTTGACATCCAACTTTTCTGTACCATGTTGACATTGTTGACAGTTGCCTGTGTCAGCATTGCTTGATGATAAACAATGTGTCTTTGCTGGCTCGCTTACTTTGTGCTGACTGACTTATTGGGGAATTGTTTTCTTCTTGAATTCCATTTCATGCTAGCCAACACCTTCACGGGAATGAGCTTTAATCTGACAGGGAACCCCTTCCAAGGTGGTTGGTGCACATGAATCCCCACCTAAATTATGTCCACCAAACGATCCCCCTTCAAAAGTCACACCCACATGACTGCAACTAGCACAGCGTGTGTTACATTGTTGGCATGCCACTCGTGTTTGCACACGCAGGTTAATGCGTGCGGTCTTAAAGAGAAGACAAGGCTGAGCTCCAAAAACGTGAAGATTCTGCTGACTTGGGGTGTGTTGTGCTTGCTGGACCCAAAAAGCCATCAAAAGCGAGGATTCTTTATACGCGAGCTTTTGAAGGCGGGCCTTGAACTCTACCTGGCTGCCTCCCTCCCGTTATGGACTTCCATGAGAAAATTGTTCAAGTCGTTGCAGTTTTGTCGGTCATGTGCAGGTGATATGAGCATTGGCGCCAGTTGCAAGAATCATCCAACACATAATTATATTAAAGCTAAACTGGCCGTAGTGGCAGCCTGACACTGAATCACGCACCAACTAATGCAGGCAATCAGAACTACAAGATCCTGTTTTAGGAAGCTTAGAAACACAATCTTCTATTTGCTTAAGACCCCTGGAAACATATTTCCAGTAGCGATAAGTTCCTTTTAAAACCAACAAGGGAAAAGTTTAAAAATAAAATGAAAGCAATGACGAGAGCCAAATGCAGGGAAAAGCAAAACATGGCCACAGGTCAAAATCCAAATCGTACCCCCAGTGAACATCCCAATCCCCACTAACATAGACTAAAATGGGTGGTGCACCAATCCCCCAAAATGGTACCATTTGTTTTGAACCATGGCCATATGTCAGTTCAGCAAACACGCTTCATTCTGGCCAGCAAGCCTCCGTTCATCGCCAAATAACCCGCGATGCAACACGCCAAGCCTTTCTGAATATCTCGACAGTAATTCTACGCCCCGTTCAAGTTGCCGTTCCATATTTATGCCGAATAGTGAGCTCCTCACGTACAAGAGTCGCCCTTCTCGCAAGGGAGCAAGGACTGTTTTTTTGATAGTCAAAAAAGTGCCACATGTTGCTTTGACTGTTTCACTAGACAATATGCTCAAATTATTTAAATCGCGGAACCTGTTCCACCGCAAGAGGCTCCTCACATTGCCTGCAAACAGCCTCACTTGAGATTGGGAGGCAAATTTGAGCACATGTTGCGGGTTGCAACTTGTACAGTTGACCTTGCCCTTGAACGTGATAACGCTAGGCGTTTGTGGCTGTCGGATCAAATCATCACCCTCTGGGGCGCGGTGCGTGCATGCCCATGTCTGCGCGGGTCTGCATGGGAATCTTTGCGCCGCGGCCTATGCCAGGTCAGCGATGGGAGACGTCTCATAGCCGGGAATCAAATGGGAAGGGGCGCTCAACGAGGAATCTGCCGGTGAACCCGTGTGGCACGTCTGACCTTTGCGCCATGCGACTTCAATGGCAGATTCTTCCGCAGTGGAAGCATCTGCAGAAAATATCTGGCAACAGGTCCACAAGTTGTAGGTGTTCAGACAATGTTGGTGAGAGCCCATGGCAATTTCCGCATATGACAGTTGAGATCGACTGGTCATCTAGGCAAACGGAACAAAGGAAGTCTGCTGTGTGGATGATCCATTAATTTGACATCCTCTCGCAGAGATAAACAATGCTGTGAGGGCCTCGAGGCAGTGTTAAGGTGGCAAACGTGTTTGTCACAAATGGCTCGGTGTTGCATCAAGGTGTCCGACCCTCCTACACACCCCTGCGGACCACATTTGTTCTTGCTCCACTATTTTTGGGGTGCAGTTGACAGGGGTTCCTGGCATGTAGGGGTGTGTGGATGCTTGATTTCTCTAAGCGCCGTTGTACTTGGTCCTTTTTTCGGCACAAAAGAATATTGTACCTAAATTGGCATAGGGGCCATATGGGAACAAAAACGAACACCTGCGTCACCCCGGTTGATGGATCTCGAAAAAGAAAACAAGAGCGGTAGGTCTGACCAAAAGTCGTGACCATTAGGCTGTGGGTCAAAAATATGTACCCAAAATGGAACCAAAATGGAAACTTGGACTACAACCTGCGGTTTTCTGGTGGTTTAATTTCGCCATGGCCATATCTTGCTTTCCCCTGCATTTGGCTTTCCCATAGTTTGAGAAATCGCGTCCTGTAGGCCATCTCATTGCTTCCGCTTGCTAACACCTAGAAAAAGTATTTTTACCCGTAACATATGTACCCAACATGGAACCTAAATGGAAACTTGGACTGCAACCTGCGATCCACTGCGGTCCCCGTGGTTTTTCATCTTGCCCCACCCCGTAAAATTCGGCTCAGCGATCCGGGACCCGGCCGATGCCGCCGGCGTAGCCCGCAGGCGCCATGGACTCATCGAGCTTCAGGCGCTTCGTGGGCGCCTGCATGGGGAGCCAAAAGGAAGGAAGAGATGCTTGAGGTAAAGAAATTTGGATGTTGCAAATTAAGGCAAATATATAATGTATGGGATGCTTGCAAAAGGGACAGGATTCGTTTGCTATGTGAAGGATGGGAAGAGAATCCGTATATCTCAGGGTTGATTCCTTTCTCCCATGTCCAATCCTTTCTCCGTCGGATCCGTTTCCCTGGGCTCAGGTTTTCCATCCGGATCGGGTTCGGAGACATGGAAGGCACTAGAGGGAGATACATTCGAGTATGCAGAGGCAATGCCTTAAATACAAAAAAGTATAAGGTAGCACTAGAGTAAGATGTTTGCAACATTTAAGCAATTTCAAGTTGCCCTGAACATGGAGATTTGTTTGCAACATATTGAGACACTTGGGAAACAAAACGACCAGCAAACTGTTTTTTAGAGAAAACTGCTGAGGTGGCAGGACAAAATTGGAATTTGGCCATTTGCCTTTGCAGCGACATGTTGTTTTTTGCCATTCGGGCTACAAGCAGGCTTCTGCATTATCGCTGCATTGTGCGGGCAATGAAAGAGCTCCAAACTGCGATTCACGTGTCCATCTATGGACGGCAGTCATCTGTTCAAGCACATCCTTCGCACGCAAAAGAAGAAGAAATGCATTCATGGGTCAGAAGCCCGTACCCCCAGTCCAACCACTAAAATAGGTTCTCAAATGGGTGGTGAATTCACCTACCAACCAAAATGGGATCCCAAAACGGTTTTGACAACCACACACACACAGCTTGGCAGTGCCAAACCACGTCTTCGAATCATCCTCCCACTTCCAGCGGGCCAAGTGTCCAGTTTGGCCAGCCCTTGCTGCCACTGTGACTCAACGAAGAAAGCCCAAGCTGTTTGCCGCTTCGCCTCATTTTGCCAGACTGAACCAGAGACTCATCGCCAGTGTCCCAGTGGGCGTTGAGAAGCAACCCATTGGCTTCCCAAAACAGTAGAATCGTGGGATCGGAACTCGCAAAACGCGCGCTTGCATCGAAACCACCGCAAGTCACCACAGCAAAAACCCTCCCCTGCGCCTGCCCTGGAAGCAGCGACATGCTGCAGTCGACCCTAGCGAAAAGTCGCTTACATTGGGGGTGTTTGCGAGGGGGGAGGAAGTAGCATGCCCAAAAGCCATGTCACTCCAGACCCCCGTCTGACTGACAAGCAAGTGTACTTTTCCCCGGCTACCGTTCAGCTTATCAATTACTTCTGCGCTGCAAACGCTGCAATGGCTTGACTCACGGTTTCAGCAGCTCTTTCGCTAGAGTATCCCTAGATCTCGAAGCTAGAGGCGCTAACTGGCATTTCATCTGAGCTCAAAACTTTGAAGGCTGCGGCTCGCAGAATTGATATGCCCATGATGCAAACAGTGCACGATAATCCAAATAACACCAGGCGAACGTTACAAAGATGCCCTTCGCTCTATGACTCCCGATCGGTTTCATCTTAAAATACTTGTAACATGTATTATATCAACTATTATGCAGGGCAAACTGTCCTGCGACTCAAGCGTTCGGCTTTTGGAAGGATTTCCATCTTCAAGACCCTCACAATACATCAAAATGGGTGCCAAGCGGTTCATCAAAATGGCAAGCGGTAAATGTGAACATGGTGGAACCATGGCAAATCAAACCGAAACGCGGCGAAATGCCAGCCTCCGGCTCGAGGTAGTGCTTGGCCAATGGTTTCCTCTTGAGCCAGGTGGATGTTCAGAACGCGGGCTGCACAGGTCTGCGGATGTTGGCTAGCACGCGCCAGAAAGCCCGGTCCCTGCGAATACCTTCAAGTGATGCCAAACGTCGGGGCGGGCGCATCATTCCTATCTTGAGTGGAATGCTCAGCCAGCATTCCTGAAAGGAAGAACATCATATCTGGAATCCGGCGCTTTCGCAAGGATAAAGAGAGGCATGTGACCACATGTGAGAACGATGTTCTGGCATGCTCTGTGGCATGTGCCAGCTGCAATTGTTGAAATCCAGTGATGTGCTACAGTGAATAAAGATATGGCGACTGCCACCACGTTCCCGCTTGCCAGATCCTGCGTGGCGGTTTCCCCATGAGTGGCCAAGCACAGGGTTCCGTTTTTTGACTACCCCAAGGTAGACTTAAACCCAGCCTTTTCCCTTTTGGGGAAATCACCCCCCCCCCCTGGGTTTAAGTCGACTTTGGGGTAGTCAAAACACGGAACCCTGGCCGGCTTGGCCCATCTCCTGCCTGTCCTTTTCTCACACTGGCGGCTGGTTGATCTGAACTAAGATCATGTCCTTGATTGCAAAGGAATCAGGACGAATTGCAGCTCCGCAGCTGCTTGGAAACATGGAAGCTTGGCAAATGGAAACCTGGACTAAAATCTGCGGTCCCCTGGTGGTTTAATTTTGAGCCACACCCAAATGTTTTCCTGTGGAAGCCGGACTCGCTGTGAATTTGTGAAGGCAACTTTGGCCATCTCTCACAGCAACGAAGCAGGTTACGCATGCGGTCCAGAAATCGAAGGACCTCAGTGCTCTCAAAACAAAGAGCCAGGGCCCCATCTCACTTGAAAAAAATCGCTCAACCCTTAGTAAGCGAATCAACAAACTTGCTTCTGTGTCCACATCGGAGAGAAATCGAGTCAAGACTTGGATGAAAGCGCCAAAAAATAGATGATCTGAAGGCTATCACCGCCTCTATGGGCGAGAATCGAGTTCTAAATTGTGCCATGGCTTCAACCTGAGGATGGGGGAATCGTGATGGTGGTTGATGGTAAGTGCTGGCAAACGAGAAGATTTGTCAAAAGGCAATGATTGTGAGAATGATAGCAATATCATGACAGCGACGCGGTGAGAATGAGGACGGGAATTAACAATGTTGCCGACAGCGGAAAACCCTCAGCCAGTAGTGTCTGGATGTTTGTTCAAGGGTCTGTTGAACGTGATCTTCCACCTGCAACCTTGTTCTGCTCTTGCTCTTGCGTCTTCACCGTATCGGCGTTTAGTTGGCATCCAAACAACGCGGCTGTGGATCCGCCCTCAGATTAAGACCGGGACGAATTGGGGCACTGAGGACCTGACAGAAGTGTGCCGCATAGACTAAAGGAGCGCCGGAGGGCTCGGCCAGGAAGTCCAGCAGCTGCCTAGGTGTAAAGCGACGTTCGAATGAGCTCAGCGTCAGGCAAACCGTGCGGCTTAAATGGGCCCGGTCTCCGCGCGTCGAATTGGTTGAGTAAAGCATTCCAAAATCTAGTCACACCAACTCAACTCAACGGTCTGCAGTAGGCAACATAATGTTGGTATCGCTTAGGTGCAAATCGTCAGAGTGATTTAAATGTAAGCCCACACTAAACCCTAAAAAGCTAAAAAGGCCATGCTGCACACCAAAGTTCGGAACAGCACTGGTTTTGTTCGCCGACCGCCACCTCAGCCCTGCACCGCAGGAGCCGCCGCAGCATGCCACCCTTGCCGACGGCATCACTGCCTTCCCAAACAGCGGCCGTTGAGGAGGAAATAAGAACGCTAATCGTCTTTGCACGCTTCAAAAAGACGCGGGAGGAATGGAGAACCTTACTGGCCGCAAGCAACAAAGACACAGTAGCCTCCCCTGCAAAGTGGCTATGGCTGAAAGACCTGAATTCAAGCCTGCCATCAATCGTGGCTTGAAGAGTACTGTCTGGACGCCAAACACAACACACAAACAAACACAAACACACCGGCACTCAGGCACACAGACACGTACGCACACACGCAGTCACACAAAAAGGCAGGCAGGCAAGCAGGCAGGCAGGCAGGCAGGCAGGCGGGCAGGCGGGCAGGCAGAAGGGCGGGCAGGCAGGCAGGCGGGCGGGCAGGCAGGCGGGCGGGCAGGGGCAGGCAGGTGAGCGAATAGCCAGGCAGGCGGGCGGCAGGCAGGCGGGCAGGCGGGCGGGCCCGCAGGCGGGCAGGCGGGCGGGCAGGCAGGCAGGCGGGCGGGCAGGCAGGCGGGCGGGCAGGCAGGCGGGCGAATAGCCAGGCAGGCAGGCGGGCAGGCGGGCGGGCAGGCAAGCGGGCGGGCAGGCAGGCGGGCGGGCAGGCAGGTGAGCGAATAGCCAGGCAGGCGGGCGGGCAGGCAGGCAGGCAGGCAGGCGGGCAGGCGGGCGGGCGGGCAGGCAGGCAGGCGGGCAGGTGGCGGGCAGGCGGACGAATAGTCAGGCAGGCAGGCGGGCGGGCGGGCGGGCAGGCAGGCAGGCAGGCAGGCGGGCGGGCATCTCCTACTGACCTGAAAAAAGAAGCCTGGCAGATGTTGGCATCATGTCCCGCGCCTGGCTGAATCTCCGGCTCTGGAGGCGCTCCTGATGCGGTTCCTGACATGTTTGCTGTGGGCTCGCGTCAAGCAATGAAGCATCTGAGTAGTCAAAACCCGGTAATCCGCCGACCCTTTCTCTATAAAGGGGAGGCGCACGGGAAGGGTGGTTGGCGCATAAGTACAACCAAAGTTTCATCCTCATCAGCATCATCAGCTACGAAGATGATTGTTATCCTCACAGTCATCGTCATCATCATCATGATCATCCTTATCATCATCTCTTTCTTATTCTCTTATCCTTATCATCATTATCAGCATGGTCATCATCATCTCTTATTCGGCAGCGTTGCTGATGCAGAAGATGTTAGGCAGTCATCGTCAGCATCATCATCCTTATCATCATCTCTTTCTTCTTCTCTTATCCTTATCATCATTATCATCATGGTCATCATCATCTCTTACCCGGCAACGTTGCTAATGCAGAAGATGTGAGGATGATAGTTATCATCACAGCCGTTAGTCATGCCAAGGATGCTACGATGATAGTTATCATCCTTGTCAAAGGATGCGATGATGATAGTTATCAAGGAACAAGCAGTGATGCAGAGGTTGTTGTGATGATAGTTGTCATGACGCGGATGATAACGATCATCACGCCCGCGCGTGCCATTATCCTCATGGTCATCACGCCCGTGCCATTATCATCATGGTCGTCGTCATCTCTTATGCAGAGGATGCTGCGATGATAGTTATCATCACAGCCGTTAGTGATGCCAAGGATGCTACGATGATAGTTATCATTAAGAGTTGGGAGACTGGCAATACTGAAGGGGTCTCCAGGAATTATTTTAGCAAAAAATAGTAATTGAATTGCAAAGGGGAATTGCAATCGAGGTCAGGTGGATTTCCATTTTGCACTTCTAGATTGCAACAGCTTTGAGCTGGGCTTTCATTTAGCAATTTCAATTAGTGACGGCAGCAACGGTCAACGCTGAATGGCATTGCTCCTGCAACAATGATGGACCTCCTTCACTGAGCGCGCTTGCTATTTTTGCTATTTTTTGCTATTTTTTGCTAATCTTGGCCAGCGCTTGGCGAACGCACTTGCACAAAAATGCAATATTTAGCAACCCTCTCGTGGTTTTGGCCGCCGGGAAGCTCATTTTGCAAATCTTGACCAGGGCGTGGCAAACGCATTTGCAAAAAAATAGCGATATTTAGCAACCCTCTCGTGGTTTTGGCCCCCTGGAAGCTCATTTTGCAAGAGGGTTGCTAATTTTCCCATTTTTCTGATTTTTACTAATGTTTGCTAGCAGCGCTTGGCGAACGCACTTGCACAAAAATGCAATATTTAGCAACCCTCTCGTGGTTTTGGCCGCCGGGAAGCTCATTTTGCAAATCTTGACCAGGGCGTGGCAAACGCATTTGCAAAAAATAGCGATATTTAGCAACCCTCTCGTGGTTTTGGCCCCCTGGAAGCTCATTTTGCAAGAGGGTTGCTAATTTTCCCATTTTTCTGATTTTTACTAATGTTTGCTAATCTTGGCCAGCGCTTGGTCAACACATTTGCAAAAAAACAATATTTAGCAACCCTCTCGTGGTTTTGGCCGCCTGGAAGCTCATTTTGCGAGAGGGTTGCTAATTTTTCCTAATGTTTACTAACTTTTGCTAATTTTTGCTAGTCTTGGCCAGCGCTTGGCGAACGCATTTGCAAAAAATATAGTTCTAGTGCAAGTTTTTCTATTTGCTCATTGTGTTGCTATTTTTTGCTGAACAATTATTCTACTGTTTCCAGACATTCCCTGCAACTCAAGCTCTTAAAGTTATCATCCTTGGCATCATCTTTTTCATCATCTGATCATCACCTAGCATCATCTAATATCTTGTTATATTATATATGATACTCACAAGGGGCGGTAGACATCCTTGGCAATGCAAAGGATGCGATGATGATACTTCTCAAGAAACAAGTAGAGATGCAGAGGATGTTGTGATGATAGTTGTCATGACGCGGATGATAACAATCATCACGCCCGTGCCACTATCATCATGGTCGTCGTCATCTCCTATCAGGCAGCATTGGTGATGCAGAGGATGCTACGATGATAGTTATCATCACAGCCGTTAGTGATGCTAAGGACGCTGCAATGATAGTTATCATCCTTGTCGTCATCTTTATCATCATCTGATCATCACCTGGCATCATCTACTATCTTACTAAATATAGAAATCAAAAGGGACGTTAGACATCCTTGGCAATGCAAAGGATGCAATGATGCTACTTATCAAGAAACAAGTAGAGATGCAGAGGGTGTTGCGATGATAGTTGTCATGACGCGGATGATAACAATCATCACGCCCGTGCCACTATCATCATGGTCGTCGTCATCTCCTATCACGCAGCATTGGTGATGCAGAGGATGCTGCGATGATAGTTAGCATCACAGCCGTTAGTGATGCTAAGGATGCTGCGATGATAGTTATCATCCTTGTCATCATCTTTATCATCATCTGATCATCACCTGGCATCATCTAATATCTTACTAAATATAGAAATCAAAAGGGACGTTAGACATCCTTGGCAATGCAAAGGATGCGATGTGATACTTATCAAGAAACAAGTAGAGAAGCAGAGGATGTTGTGATGATAGTTGTCATGACGCGGATGATAACGATCATCACGCCCGTGCCATTATCATCATGGTCGTCGTCATCTCTTATCACGCAGCACTGGTGATGCAGAGGGTGCTGCGATGATAGTTATCATCACAGCCGCTAGTGATGCTAAGGATGCTACGATGATAGTTATCATCCTTGTCATCATCTTTATCATCATCTGATCATCACCTGGCATCATCTAATATTTTCTTCAATGTAGAAATCAAAACGCACGTTAGACATCCTTGGCAATGCAGAGGATGCGAAGATGATAGGTATCAAGGAAAACGTACAGATGCAGAGGATGTTGTCATGACGCGGATGATAACAATCATCACGCCCGTGCCACTATCATCATGGTCGTCGTCATCTCCTATCAGGCAGCATTGGTGATGCAGAGGATGCTGCGATGATAGTTATCATCACAGCCGTTAGTGATGCGAAGGATGCTACGATGATAGTTATCATCCTTGTCATCATCAACTTTTTCATCATCTGATCATCACCTGGCATCTAATATCATATTATACACAGAAACCAAAAGGGACGTTAGACATCCTTGTCAATGCAAAGGATGCGATGATGATACTTGTCAAGAAACAAGTAGAGAAGCAGAGGATGTTGTGATGATAGTTGTCATGACGCGGATGATAACGATCATCACGCCCGTGCCATTATCATCATGGTCGTCGTCATCTCCTATCACGCAGCATTGGTGATGCAGAGGATGCTGCGATGATAGCTATCACCACAGCCGTTAGTGATGCTAAGGATGCTACGATGATAGTTATCATCCTTGTCATCATCTTTATCATCATCTGATCATCACCTGGCATCTAATATCATATTATATACAGAAATCAAAAGGGACGTCAAACATCCTTGTCAATGCAAAGGATGCGATGATGATACTTATCAAGAAACAAGTAGAGATGCAGAGGATGTTGTGATGAGAGTTGTCATGACGCGGATGATGACGATCATCACGCCCGTGCCATTATCATCATGGTCGTCGTCATCTCCTATCACGCAGCATTGGCGATGCAGAGGATGCAATGATGATAGTTATCATCGCAGCCGTGAGTGATGCTAAGGATGCTACAATGATAGTTATCATCCTTGTCATCATCTTTAACATCACCTGATCATCACCTTGCGCGCGCCATTATCATCATGGTCGTCGTCATCTCTTATCACGCAGCACTGGTGATGCAGAGGATGCTGCGATGGTAGTTATCATCACAGCCGTTAGTGACGCTAAGGATGCTACGATGATAGTTATCATCCTTGTCATCATCAACTTTTTCATCATCTGCTCATCACCTGGCATCTAATATCATATTATATACAGAAATCAAAAGGGACGTTAGACATCCTTGTCAATGCAAAGGATGCGATGATGATACTTGTCAAGAAACAAGTAGAGATGCGGAGGATGTTGCGATGATAGTTGTCATGACGCGGATGATAACGATCATCACGCCCGTGCCATTATCATCATGGTCGTCGTCATCTCCTATCACGCAGCATTGGTGATGCAGAGGATGCTGCGATGATAGCTATCACCACAGCCGTGAGTGATGCTAAGGATGCTACGATGATAGCTACCATCCTTGTCATCATCTTTATCATCATCTGATCATCACCTGGCATCATCTAATATCTTACTATATATAGAAATCAAAAGGGACGTTAGACATCCTTGGCAATGCAAAGGATGCGATGATGATACTTATCAAGGAACAAGTAGAGATGCAGAGGATGTTGTGCTGAGAGTTGTCATGACGCGGATGATAACGATCATCACGCCCGTGCCATTATCATCATGGTCGTCGTCATCTCTTATCACGCAGCATTGGTGATGCAGAGGATGCTGCGATGATAGTTATCATCACAGCCGTGAGTGATGCTAAGGATGCTACGATGATAGTTGCCATCCTTGTCATCATCTTTAACATCATCTGATCATCACCTGGCATCATCTAATATCTTATTGAGTATAGAAATCAGAGGATGCGATGATGATAGGTATCAAGGAACACGTACAGATGCAGAGGATGTTGTGATGATAGTTGTCATGACGCGGGTGATAACGATCATCACGCCCGTGCCATTATCATCATGGTCGTCGTTATCTCCTATCAGGCAGCATTGGCGATGCAGAGGATGCTACGATGATAGTTATCATCAAAGCCGTTAGTGATGCTAAGGATGCTACGATGATAGTTATCATCCTTGTCATCATCTTTTTCATCATCTGATCATGCGCCATTATCATCATGGTCGTCGTCATCTCTTCTCTCTTTTCTAGCGAGCTTTTTCTCAGGGAAAGCACCTCAAGTTAATATTTGTTTAATTTGAGGTGTGGGAGTGGCATCCTTGTCTCTTTTTCCTTGCGAACTTTTTGTCAGGGAGAGCACCTCAAATTAATATGTTTTTTAATTTGAGGTGTGGGAGTGGCATCCTTGTCTTGTTTTGCTGGCGAACTTTTTGCCAGGGAGAGCACCTCAAATTAATAATTTTTTTTAATTTGAGGTGTGGGAGACGTTGCTTCGGGCTGCATCATCGTCATCATCATCATCTTGTGCTTCTTTTCTAGCGAGCTTACTGTCAGGGGAAGCACCTCAAATTAATATTTTTAATTTGAGGTGTGGGAGTGGCATCCTTGTCTCTTTTTCCTGGCGAACTTTCTGTCAGGGAGAGCACCTCAAACTAATATTGTTTAATTTGAGGTGTGGGAGACTTTGTTTTGGGCTGCATCATCGTCATCATCATCATCCCTGTCATCATCATCATGATGGTCCTCATCATCTCTTTCTTATTCTCTTATCATATCTTATTCGGCAGCGTTGCTGGTGCGGAAGATGCTACGATGATAGTTGTCATCACAGGCGTTAGTGATGCCAAGGATGCTACAATGATAGTTGTCATCCTAGTCATCATCTTTACCATCATCTAGCATCACCTCATATCTTATCATATATATATATTAATATATTGTTATATTCTATACATAGAAATCAAAAGACATCCTTGGCAATGCCCATGACTGCGGCACAGGGCGGCAGCCCTTAAATCCGGCTACGCCTCCTCGGGTAGCATGTCGCCGCTAGGCAATTAGCCTGCTAGCCTTACGTATATCCCTCCGATACCTTCTAAAAAACGCTTCATGGGTTGAGAGGCTTTTTGGAAGGAAGTCTTGATGATGCAGACCAAGCCCCGCTGAAGCATCACCCAGGCCCAACCCCAGACCCTGATGATGTCAGTCACATGGCCTAAACCCTGCATGTACGCGATGTTTTGCGAGGGTTCCACAGGCAAGCAAAACCGCAAGCACGAGCTGGTTTTTGCGCATTTTGGCGCCAAGCGCTGCCGGGCATGCCGGCGATGCTGGGCCCTCGCTCTCCAAAACGCTGTAAATACCGCCAAAAACTGCTGCGCTGAGCGTTGGGCTGCTGTTCTGTCCGTTTTGCTCTTGCTGTGGCTGGCTCGCGCGCTGCGCGGTCCTTGCTTTTTCTCGTTGGTTTTCGGGCCTTCTGGCGCGCGCGCGCGACCCCAGCCACAAAACGCCGCTATTTGCGGTGTTTTGTTGCGTTTGCGTTTCCGGGCTGGTTTGCGGGCTGTTCTTTTTGGGCTGCTGTTTCTGGGGCCTCTGGCGCGCGCGCGACCCCATGTCAGCCTTCTGGGTTGGGGCCCGGCTGGGGCCCAGAAAGCCGGCATCCACGGCATCATCTGGGGTTGGGGTGGGCAACATGCAAAACCTAACCAGCCATAACATAGCACAGGATACGTTTCTCATACAAAAACCATGACATGACATGGTCTAACTTCAAAGAGGCGTAGCCGGCTAGAGGCCGCAGGCCCAGAAAATAACATGGTCCCCTCAGAATCATGTCAAGAACTAACAAGGCTGCTGCACCCGGGTATGCTTGGGATCATCCCTTACTAACCTTCAAGCCGGGTTTTGATTGCGGCTCTGACGACCGCCTTCAGATCCAAGCTGCGTGACTGGCGTCAGCGTGCCTTCCGAAGCTTGCACAAGTCACAATAAAACCAAGGCGATCACGGGGGCAGAGAAATTGCCCAATTCGTGGTTAATTCTGTGAAGGCAAAGGAAGTCGCAGAGCGGTAACTCTAAGATATCTGGCTGCATGCCCTGATCAAGAGCAGCAGCTTGCAAAGCAAATCCCGAAGATAAATCTTGCAAACCCAGAAAATAATGCAGCAAAGAACAAACATGATAGTGAACTTGAATTACGCCTCCTTCAATGAATGCACCTCTCGAAACCAAATGCCTCGCACAGTTCGACAGTCACAAACGCTGGACAAGTGGCGCTTGCCGTTGCAGCGTGCAGCTTCTGCGAGTCCAACACATGTCTGGGGCATGATTGGTTGGAATCGCAAGTCATTGCCCTCTCCCAAACAGTCCTTCATCGAGCTTCCCTGTCTCTGGCGGTGCAAAATACCTTCAATGCAACGGTGTCAGGCTTCTGCCAACAAGAAGGTACAAACAAATTCGGCAACTCCACATCATGCCTTTTTCATCCAACTATTGTTGTTCTATCACATCACATCTGCAATAACCTTCTGACAATCTGCTGCAGGAACGTTCATCATGCTCACCCAGACTGCCCCAAGGAAAACAGCTGCGCCTGTATGCACCCTGTCACACACACACACACCTTCAGAAAATGGCGATGAACCCGAGCACATGCTATTCAAGAATTATTCAGCTTTGTCATCAAATGCCTATGAATTTCATCCTAGGGCCCGCGTTTAAAGTCAAAACACACAGACACGGGTGCACCTTTGTCTGCCACTTCTCTTTGCAGGGAGGCATAGAATCGAATCAAGAACCGCAATCGAAGCCCTTTCAGAATCGAATCGCTTCGAACCGCTCTGGGACCGAACCGTGTAGAACCGAACCGGTACATAACAGCTGGTCTTGAACCGGGACGTTACACAAATTTATGATTAAGATTGACATGGCTTTGCTCACGCCAGAAAGGCCTCTGCGCAACTTTTCCCGTATCCCACGCCCTTCCCTTCCTTTGGTCTCCTCCTTCCCATCCCCAGAAGTTCTTCCAAATTTTCCAGGGTAGACTTTTGCTTGAGTTTCAGACACGGACTAGCAACCCCCTCTTTCCAAGACTTGCCGGAAAGAAGAGGTTTGACCGATTTGGTCCGACCCTTAGAAATCCTCCTTCCCATCCCCGGAAATTGTTCAAATTTTTCCGTGGGTAGACCCGCTTCCCTGTGCCAGGGGGGGGATCTTTCGAGCAGCTGAAGTTTCCGACGCCTTTTGGAGAGTCCCGCAAATCTTCTAACGCGCACTCCAAGTTGTTTCCGGACTTTTTCCGGACTTTTCCACATGCGCCATGCTGTTTGGAGCCCTGACAGAATTGGAACTAGATTCGGGGGGCGCTATCTCACGCTGTGAGGCCTGGATGGGCCGCCAGTCATGCGCTAAGGGGGGCGCCGCTGAATCTGATTTCAATTCTGTCACAGGCTCCAAACAGCACGGCACGTCCGGAAAAGTCCGGAAGAAGTCCGGAAACAACTTGGGGGTGGTTAGGGTGTTGGCGGGCCGGCCCAAGTCCTTGATCTCCAAGAGGCGTCTGAACTGGTCTGAGCCAGGTCTGAAACCAGTCTGAAACCAGTCTGAAACCAGTGTGAAACATCGGAAATGACCCCCCCAACCCCTGCGCCTGCTCTCAAAACGCCCCCCGCAAAGGGGGGAGCAGAAATCGCGCCAAGCCCTTCTTTCTGAAAGAGGCGCCATCCCATCTCGTGCTGCGGCCATCTGCTTTGGATCGGCCGCCAGTCAGGCGCCAAGGAGCCAGGGCGGAGCATCAATTGAAACTTTTGTGTTGATGGAATCAACTTTTTCCTTGCACTCTCGCGCAGCACTTAATTGTCTAGCAACCCCTCTTTCCAAGACTTCCCGGAAGGCGATTTGGTCTAACCCCTATCCTATCACGCCCTTCCCTTTCTTAGAAATCCTCCTTTCCATCCCCGGAAATTGTTCCATTCTTTCCGGGGATCCTAACTTTGCGGGGAGGGGGGGCTTGGCTCTTAGCACGTTTTGGACCTTCTCAAGGCAGGCAAGCAGCAGGAGTTGTCGATGTTTCAGACTGGTTTCAGACCTGGTTCAGACCAGTTCAGACGCCTTTTAGAGAGTCCCGCAAATCAGGCACATCGCGAACAAGGACTTGTGCCTGCTTGTTAACATTCTAGCCACCCCGACACTCCAAGTTCTTGGACTTTTCCGGACATGCCATGCTGTTTGGAGCCCCTGACAGAATTGAAATCAGATTCGGGGGTGTGCCGTCCCATCTCACGCTGGGCCGCCGGCCAGGGGCGCCGCCGAATCTGATTTCAATTCTGCCAGGGGCTCCAAACAGCATTGGCACGTCCGGAAAAGTCCGGAAAAAGTCCGGAAACAACTTGAGTGAATCAAGGTCTTTCTGGATATGTTTGCAGACAAGCTTTTCTCGATGTGCCTGAGTTGCGGGGAAGGCGTCTGAACCAGGTCTCAAACCAGTCTGAAACATGAGAAATGATCCCCCGCATCTGTGTTGAGAAACATCTGCTTTGGATCGGCCGCCAGTCAGGCGCCAAGGAGCCAGGGCGGAGCATCAATTGAAACTTTTGCGTTGATGGAATCAACTTTTCTTGCACTCTCGCGCAGCACTTAATTGTCTAGCAACCCCTCTTTCCAAGACTTCCCGGAAGGCGATTTGGCCTAACCCCTATCCTATCATGCCCTTCCCTTTCTTAGGAATCCTCCTTTCCATCCCCGGAAACTGTTCCAATTTTTGCGGGGATCCTGACACTTCCCTTTGCGGGGTCTTACCACGATTTGAACCTTTTGAAGGCAGGCGAGCAGCAGGAGTTGGGGGGATCGTTTTCAATGTTTCAGACTGGTTTCAGACCTGGTTCAAACCGGTTCAGACGCTGTGGGAAGAAAAGCCCCCGCAAATCAGGCACATCGAGAGAAAGGACTTGGGCCTGCTTGTTAACATTCTAACCACCTCGAGGCGGCGCGCTCCAAGTTGTTTCCGGACTTTTTCCGGACTTGTCTGGACGTCCCTGACAAAATTGAATTCAGATTCGGCGGCGCACCCCGCCTGGCGGCCCATCCAGGCCTCGCAGCGTGAGATGGGACGGCACGCTGCCGAATCTGATTTAAATTGGACGTCCAGAAAAGTCCGGAAAAAGTCCGGAAACAACTTGGAGCGCGCCGCCTCGAGGTGGTGAGAATGTTAACAAGCAGGCCCAAGTCCTTGTTCGCGATGCGCCTGATTAGCAGGACTCTCCAAAAGGCGTCTGAACTGGTCTGAACCAGGTCTGAAACCAGTCTGAAACGAAATGCCCCCAACCTCCGCGCCCTGCCTTGAGAAGGCTCTCAAAAGGCCCGGAAGTGTCAGGGTCTACCCCCGGAAAAATTGGAAACAATTTCCGGAGATGAATGAAGGAGAACTTCAAAAGAAGAGAAGGGCATGAGATAGGATGGGGATCAGACAATATCGGTCAAAGCTCTTTTTCTGGCAAGTTTTGGGAAGAGGCGCCGGGCCATCGGCCAGAGGCGCCAAGGAGCCAGCGGAGGTGGAGCATCCTTTGAAACTCTTGTGCTGATGGAACCAACTTTTTTCTTGCACTCTCGCGCAGCCAACTTTTGCGGGGATACTGACACTTCCCTTTGCGGGGGGGGGGGGGGGGGAACTTGGCTCTTACCAAGTTTTGAACCTTCTCAAGGCAGGCGAGCAGCAGGAGTTGGGGGGATCGTTTTCAATGTTTCAGACTGGTTTCAGACCTGGTTCAAACCGGTTTCGACCCTGTGGGAAGAAAAGCCCCGCAAATCAGGCACATCGAGAGAAAGGACTTGGGCCTGCGTGTTAGCATTCCGGGCACGCCGAACCGGCGCACTCCAAGTTGTTTCCGGACTTTTTCCGGTCTTTTCCGGACGTGCCATGCTGTTTGGAGGGGGCGCGGACGGTGGACATCTGCTTTGGACTTTTGATATGGGCCTGAAATTCACTTCATGCCCCACACTGGCTTGCGGCAGAATTGTGGCCTGAGCAAGGTCTGAAACAGGTCTGAAACATATAATATGTGTATGCTATATTTAGTAGTATATTTATATGAATATTAGATCATGTTATATTGATAGATCTTGGTGGTAGTTAGTGTCAAGAAATGGAGCGGCTTTCAGCAGTGACACTGTTACCCGGAATGGGAATCGAAAGTCTATGGGGCCCGAACCGACACAATCCTAAGAACCGAATCGACCAGAACCGAATAACAATTCTGAGAGATTCAATTCAATGCTAAAAGAACCGAACCGCACCCATTGACAATCGAACCGGGGTCACCCTGTCTTTGGCAGTCAAGTTGCAAACCTTCGCTGGAGCTCTGGTCGACTGCCTCACATATCTCAGATTTTGAGTAAAATTGTGCTGAATGCGATCACAGGATCCAACTGGAAAGAAAGAAGACATCACCGGGAAAGCCATGCAACCTGAAGTCCGCGCCACCGTCCCATAGGCCGCAAGGCCAAGGCTCGGGTTGAGAAAAGGCCCATGGGCCATTGAGAGTTGCCAGGGAAAACATGGCCAAGTCTTGCACTCTCATGCGACTGGTGAGAACCAGCTTCAGTGCCGGGGGTGCAAGTTGCAGCCCAAGCCGCTGTCAGCAGGAATGTGTCGCCTGGGCGTCCAAACATGGGAAGCGTTTGAGCGATTTCCCAAACCTTACAGATAGAAAATAATGCTGCCGGCCTTCATCATATCCTGTAGTGATCGCACAATGTTAAAGCATATTGCAACCAATTCACGGACGCGTGATGGCTCGTGGTGACATGGGAGTTTGGGAGTTTGCAGCTTATGACCCCTGTGCGCACTTCTGGCAATGTCGAAAGGGGTCCAGTCCATGAAATAGACAGTAGATGATCGTTGCTCACGTGCCTCCACTATGGAACCCTGCAGTGCCCACAGATCTGCATTGAATGCACGCGTAGATGCTGCAATTCGGGCAAGCAAGCACACAATGGCGCAAAGCCAGTGCGTTGGCGACCTTGTGTAGCAATCCCAGCAACTTATGTTGTCTCCCTGGCACTTCTCTGGCCGATCTGCACCGGCATTCAAGGACGCCAAAAACAATGCAGCAGTTTGATTCGAAGCTTGTGACAGTCATTATCAGGGATAAATGTCTAAAGCGACACAAAACTTGAGCCTGAAGCAAACCTGTGATTAAAGACCTGCCCGAACCCGATAGACGTGCCATGCTGTGGCTCCCTGCACACAGGAGGGCACATGGCGAAAAACCTGGGACGAGTTCCATGTGAAGGAGAACGAACCTCTGTCGCCTAGCAAACTCCTTTAACTGCAAGTTGGTGCTTGGCTCGCCAAGTGGATTTGGCTGAGTTGGCCAGCCAAAGCTTTCTGCTCCAATTTGTTACGCAGCTGGCAGGCAGCCGATGTCACCAGTCCAATCACAGCTAAGGGGGGGGAAGCTCTTGGGGCTGTTTCAATCAGCATGCCGCACTGCTTGCCAAGAAAAAAACAGATCCTTGCACCCGCAATCCTTGAGCAACTGTTGCCGGTATGTTCTCCGAAGCCGAAAGAAAAACGCCGAGCCACGCTGAGAGGATGCGCTTGGCCACGCCAAAGCGCCAGCCCTGAGAAAGCGAGCAGCTCTCCCGCAATCACTTTGAGCGCCCATTTCCTCCCGTACCAAACCAAAGGATGGCCAGCGGCTCATGGCGCAAAGAGCCTTTCTGGCAGCATCCGCTCGGTGAACGTCAACAAGAGCACTAAGTGGTGCCCGAAAATGTTGGGCCAACGAATCCACGAAAACCTTATGAAACGCCCTTGTTGATGCTTCTGAATTTCCACAACCAGCATTGCAATTCTTGGGGTCCTCCTTGCCGCGCCTCAGAAACAACTACCTTGCAGATCTTGTTCATCCGCTGGAAGGTCTGCTGTCGCTCGGGGTCGCGGCCCCAGTCTGCCTTTCGGGCAGGGGAAGGCGTATGCCGGCTTCGCCATTCGCGGGCAACAAAATGCTGATCGGGAAAGAAAGGATTCATCGTGAAAGTCCTAGTGCAAGAGTCCTCAGCCAGGGCCCTAAATGTTGAGAAACCTGCTTGACTTGTCAAAAGCTCTGATTCGATGCTTTTGATCACGAACATGGGTACTTGCACGCCCTCTCAGCAAACGGAAAAAGTCAGGCACTAACTTACGTTCATGTACCAGGTTCTGAAATAGTCGTGCAAGTGAGGTAGCTTGTGCCAGCACAAAAGATGGGCCGTGGCATGATTGAGTTCGAACATGACTCATGAATAAGGTGCTTCTCACGCTTCGCGACAATGCTGGAGTCAGGCGCAAACAGTTTCCAAACTCCTGTTTCGACCAACGCCAGCCAGGTTCTTGTGCTGGAATGAGGAAAATGCTCGAACGCTCGCGGGGGCGGCGACACAGCCAGTTAACTTGTTTTGGGCGCCGCAAAGGTCAGCGCAACTCGGCATGAGGGTTTGGATCTAGCTGACTTAGTCACTTCTGCTGAAGAGGCCAACGACTCGGGATCCCTTGCCGACTGATTGACATGTCGACCCTGTCCCCTCAATGCCCAGTCCAGGCGGCCAGCTGCTTGACCAGTGACAGTGAGGGCACTCGAAGGCTCCGCAAATCCTGAGGCGGCCCTACTCTTGAGCATCGCTGGCACCCTGAGACTAACCTTACTTGCGCTTGACGTCTGTCAATCGGGCAAGGGCAGCATCACCAGCATTAGTGGCACCTGAAATCAGGGGAGACATCAGCATTCGTTGCACCTTCCTATGACCAGCCTCGACTGCCATGAATCAGCAGGGCCTCTCTCCAGCATTGCTGGAAACTCGTGTTCACACGCCTTCACCCTTGCCAATCAGGCAGGGGGCGGCATTTGTTCATTGACAGTCATTGCTTGTCAACGTGGGCCCAAAACAGTTTCGAGTGATGAACCTGAATATTCACGCGCTAGTCATCCGTGCCTTCTTGGTGAACCTTTCATGCCTATCTATTGGTCTGTACCGGCGATGTGAAGTAGTTGAGACTGCCCCACTACGCTGGATAGACACTGCATGCGTATTGAATGGTTTGACGGGTGCGCTAGAACGCGTTCATGGTTTTTGATATGGATACATTACACTATCACAATCCCTGCATTCCGCCTGCATTGGAAAGTATATATCTCGACACTGGCTCTCAGAGTTGCCATACTGGCTCAACATCGCAAGCCGGAAAAGCAACACAGCCTGCAAATAGTGATAAGCATGCGCAGCTGCTTGGAAAGTGAACAGGCCGGATGTTCTTCTGTGGCATCAGCCAAACTGGCAGGCTTTTGAGGCCTAATTGGTTCCTCCAGTGGCGCCTTTGTATTACACACCTCTCCTGGTCAAGCAAGGAAAGTGCAGGATCCTATGAATAGTCCTGGCGATGATAGTCCTAAGAATTGGCGGTATTATCTCATTAGCTGCAACCTGCCAGACGATAAAGAATAGTGCAGCGGCAAGAAAGGAAACATCCCAGAAGGTTCCAGACGCACAGTTTGTGTTGGTGAGGGCATCCGGGCTATGTCAAATGAGGCGAAACCCTTCCACGCTCTTGTCCAAATCCTCGCCAGCGTCTCTTAAGATAGTGTTGCTTCAACTTAAGGCATGTACACGAGGCTAGTGATGTGCTTCAAGAGGAGCTTGATGCATGGCCAAGAGTCGTAGACGATGGAAAAGCCCTTCTTCACAAGGTCATACTTCAAAAAATCGTCGATGTAATCCTGCATAATAACTTCAGCAAGAAACCCGTTCCCCGGCATCTGGAGAAACAAACAGACACGGCCCATCCTTCTCAAACCTCGGCTCCGTGATCCAGGTCTGCTCTGGTGGAAAGTGCTGCTCTATGGCTCTCACCGGAGCACCAGCCCGCCGATTTTGCCACGCACAAAGCCAGAAACAAAACGAGTCATCAAAGACCGCCGTGACAAAGGACAACAAGGAACGGTACAGAGCAAACACTGAGAACCAGCTAAAAAACTTATCGAAGTCAGGGATCCCATTCGGTTGATTGGCTTTCTTGTTACTTCCCCTTGAAGCATCAGAACGTGGAAGGAATGGAACACCTGCAAACATGGCTTTTAAGTGGTTGCCAGGAACTCGATGATATCCACAAAAGCCAAGGTGTCAATAATCGATCAACTCCCCGTATATCTCCTGGTGCCAGGAAATGTCTGTCTGCAAAGCCCTAGAAATCTAGCTGCCCCGACACCCGCTCCGTCATCTTTGTGACGCCATCGTCTGTGAACGGGTGATCAGCTGCCTCCCAGGTTCCAGTGTCAAGAGCCATCAGCAGTGCAGCCGGGCAGCGTGGAGCAGCGGGGGAGATATCAATGCAAAGACATCAGCCAATCGAATGCTGGGACACAAGCAAGCTCCTTGGCGCCATGCAAGACTCACCCAAGTGAGAAAACACCCAAAATGGCGCCTCGAATCTGACATGGGTCAGCCACTCGACTCTGAGTCTGGGGGCTTGCGTAACAAAGTGACAAGATCGCCGAATTAGTACTGGGCCGAATTGGTTGGCAAAGCCAAGCGATGTCATCCTGATCAACAACCCTTCTGGTTCATGACATCAGCCCGTTGTTCCTCCAGCAACCATGCACAACACCAAGTCCTTCGCTTGCTTGTCAGACTAGCATGAGACTTTCCTTGCGCATGGCGAGCTTTCAAGAAACCCTGCAACAAGTTTCAAGCTGCATTCTTTGACTGGCGCCTTGCCTTCTCAGTGGATTTGGTTGCACTGGCTATCCAATGTCTCTGGGGCAGCTAAGAAATTCCATGCGCCCCTCTGATTGAAACTCCATACAATGTAACTGGAACCTGCCTGCAGCACCAACTCTGCCAGCCCGGCGTCGCCCAAGCGCGGCCGCAGGGTCTCGGTGTTGGGTTTTGGGGGGAAGCTCCACCGGGCTGATCGCCCCTAGACCCATTGGCCTTTTTCGGGGGAAGCTCTAAACATCTCGCCTTGCGAACTCTCCCTGTCCGCCTTTGGCCTCTCCGCAAAACCTTTGAGAGCTGCTCTCAGTCTCACGGGTCGATGCCCTGCCGCTTCTATTTCTCTGGTCACAAAAAAGACACCGGAAAACAAACAACTGGGCTTACTTGCCCGCCGGGGGCCAATTTCCACAACAGGCCAGGAGACTCCTTAAGCAATCCTCATGGCACGGCGAACAGTCAAGAGTCGAGTCAAGAGTCAACAAATCGCGACAAACACGTTTTTGCAACCCCACCAACTGTCTTGCCAGTTTGGCCAGTGCAAAGCTGAAGCTCTGTGCTTCCCTGCCACAAAGCCCAAAGGCAGCGGCTCTGGCAACGCCATGCAGCGCAGTCATAGAGGGGATCGCTTCAAAAACTGTCATAGACGCAAGAGTCATATTAGTCATGTGCGTCTAAGCAAATCTTCAATGCTGAGGCGTGCATCCTCTTTGGGCAACTAGGAGTTGTCAAATCTTGCATCCTAGGATGCGTACATCCAACACACTGCTCAAACCACGCAGTATCATTTGAGAGCACATGTCATGCTGACTGTTGTACTGAAGCTCAATCTGTGGTATCGTGGTTGCAAAAGTCATCGACTTGGAGCCTATCCTCTCAAGCCTCATTAGTTCCGTTCACGACTGCCCTACAGGTGTCAGGATGCCAGCTGAATGACGCAAACCCTTCGAGCTGAAATATAAGCCTGGTGCAAGAAGGTTTCAGATCCGCGGGGAGCACTATTGAAGTTCCTTTTGCAAAATGCTGTGCCTTGCAAACTGTCTGGGGCCCTCCCGGCTTGTGAAGCACGTCAAGATTTCTATTCTCATGACTTGAATAAAGACGGCACTCTCTAGCCCGGGAAGTTGAGCATAAACCATGCCGTCTCTCTTATCGCACTTCCTCAACAAACACGTTGGGGGCCGTGGGATTCGCTGGTGGTGAGCTCCCAGTGGTCAGTGGCCCCTCTTACTCCAAAATGATATTGGCCAAAATCCAATCGGCGACAGCTTTTTGTTCAGTCGCTCATGCACCTTGGGCGCAGGGCCGTGCACTAACGTTGCCGGATCAGCTACGACCACGGCACCAAACAACCAAAAACAAAACTGTGCATGGACTGGGCTGGACAAATTGGATGCATAGAAAGCCGATAATACCTGAAGCAACTGTCAGCATGGCTTCAACAGATTGTTCTAAAGTGAAATCTATTCGCACGTCTTGTAGATAGCCAATCTAAGTCACTTCCACTTCCCGCTTGACATTCCCCGACAAGGAACATAAGGGGCTCGAGTTGACTGGTTCATTCCGAAGCATGATTCGGTTAAAGAAGCAGCCATACGAGTCCCAAGCCCACAGCCAGTCCATCAGCATCCCGTGTGGGAACCTACAAGAGACGCATGCATGCTGCATGCTCATCCCGGAGAGCTTGCGCTGTGGGATGGCATGGTGAAACAGGTGACAATGTCTATTCCCCATCCGTTGATGTTGAAGTGATTTACTGTTGCTGTGTGAGCGCCCCATTGCTGGTTTGTGCGGCAATCAGATTTACGTCATGCATTTTATCATCCGCATGCCGGTCAGGTTGTTCCGTGCTCATCATCTTCTGGAGGAGGAGGAGGAGGAGCAGTTGCCGCAACCCTCAGTCATGGCTGGTCTCAGCTTTGCTTGCCGAAACCGCCACTATGCCAAAGACCAACCTTTACTGCGTTGTTGATGCAGGCCCATGAGCCTGTGTACCTACATGGTGCTGTGAAATGCACATATGTGGGGGGGGGGGGGGGGGGGGGTAAATTTGTTTATTTCAACAAAATCATCGCACAGGGTGGAGTGAAGAGTGGTTCTTTTGAACGAAACTCCAAACATTTCAGTACCAAAACGGCACACAGCTCGAAAGTCGAAACGTTTTAGCACAACATCTATATGCAAAGTGCGCAGCTCCGGGTCGAAAATAGCAACTGTTCGCCAAAGGCGCGGGCGAAGTGCACTGGCGCTTTTCAGTGCTGAAGTAGCACGAAATCAACAGCTACTACGAACGTTTGTGCACAAGTTTCTTTCGGACCCCCAAAACAGCACCTGCACCAGCACCCAAGCTGTATGCCCTAGCACCATGCCGTCAATTTTGCACTGCATGCCCCCAGCAGCCACCCGTCAATCTTGCAATCACTTTCCCCTCTTCATCAGACGTTAGAACCCCTATAACTTTCAGCTATCTGGGGAAAAAATGCTTGGGCAACTCCATCGCGAATCTTTCGCGAGGTGCTACAGGGCTCCTTACGAGAACCTTTTGATCAACCCTCCTATATTACCAGGTACACAATGCAACCTCATTGGTCGGCCTACATGGCAACGAGTACCTGAAGCAACAGGGGTCTTTGCTTCAATGCACATTGCGCGCGCACACAGACACACAAGCACTAATTTCAAATGTCGCGGCAATCACCTCCGTACTTCTTTCTATATTAATGCTAGTGTCTATGGTCGAAGAACGCACCACACCAGAGAACCACAACCTCAAGCGCAACGAGCTTGCCTCAAGAGAGTCAGTATGACTTACTTGTCAGATCACCAGCGTTACAGGAATAGAAGCACTTGCGTGACACCATAGGATACCTCAAATTAGACAATTTCTTTCTTAACATTTCGCCCTGGCTTGTCGGGCCAGGTGCTCAGCATGCATGTTGATGTTCTCCCAGTTGCTGGTCAGCAGGTGACGCCTCAGTTGCTGGTCAGATTGTGCGACGAGGCATAGCCAGGTGATCCAGAAACTGGGCCCGGTCTCCGGGGGCGTTTCCGTTTGCCGAGCGGCATGACGCGGAGGAACTCTGGGAAGTCCACAGAGCCGTCCTGGTTGGAGTCGTACCTGCGAGCACTTGCAGACACGTCGAAATTCGATGACCGTTGCCCCCTCACTCAATAAATTACAAATGCTTCACCCCGTCGCAAAGTAAGAAACCTTAACCTACTAAGGCTTTCTGCGACCAGCGCTTTTGAGGCCTCAAAAGGAACTCCATTCCGCATCTCTTGGCCTAGACCTCCAAACAACCACCCCAAAACGGCGTCTCGACTCGGGGCACTGCTGGACGATCTGCTGCAACTCGCGGCTGCCCCGGTCCCCCTCCGCCGCCCGCATGATGGTGGCTAGCATCTTCTGCAGCTCCGGGTAGGCCAGCTCTCCCCCCTGCCTCACCAGTTTTTGCAAGACTGAACCATAGCCTCTAGTGTACCATGTTCTGTTTGTTGTACCAACTATGTACTAGTCTTGTACTGTATATGGTACTGTGTATTCAATGTATTCTACTATGCACTACTTGGGGCTCCAAGTACGCTTCACGTGCAGGCGAAGGGGCGCGCCGAACGCCTTGAAGACGCTCCGGAACTCCTTGAGCTCGCGCACCGAGAAGCGGGTGTCCATCACCTCGCCCGCTTCCCGGGCTGAAACGGGCTAAAACGACCAAAACACGCGGCAAGTTTTTACTTTTCGAAACCGGATGCGTCAATTCGCTCGCAAACTGGAATCTCTCCTTCCGACCAAGCAACGGGAAGTTTGGGGCTACGGAAACGGGAGCCTTCGCATGGAGAAATTAGAATTCTGAATGCAGTCTGTGGCATATCAAGGGCACAAATCAAACAGCTGAGACGATTGAAAAACACATATTTGAAAATTTGCCGCTCCCACTTCATACAGTTGCACCTTTGTCACCAAGGTGTCAGGCTGCCGGGGTGATCTTGAAGCAAAATACAATTCATGTCTGCCCACCTTGAAAAACACTCAGCCCTCAACACTTGGCTCACCCTCTTTGAGTCTTTGGTGCCTGATTCAACTGGGCGCATTTCACCATCCCACCACCTGACTCCAGCCCAAGGGCAGCGGCTCGCTCCTTTACCTCGGAATCAGGAAGCAAAGCTGGGAGACTGACTAGCGCCAGTGTGCAGGATTCTACGTTTTGACCCCAGGTAGACTTAAACCCGGGGGTGGGTTCATTCCCCCCAAAAGGAGAACCCCTGCAGTTAAGTCTGTCTTAGTCAAAAAGCAGAACCATGCCTGTGTGTGTGTGTGCTTTGATGCCAGCATCATTCGAGACCGTTCGACCCTTCTTGCCATGTCAGCTGGCCCGCAGCAGCCGGCTTTGTTGAACTTTGTTGTCTTTTTTCCGGCAGGGGATTCTGATACCGCCACCCTTGTGGCAGTGACATGGTCCCAAAGACATGGGTCAAAGTGGGTCGAAGGGGGTGCATGGGATGCTGATAAAGCCGCCCATCCAGCGATCACCGAGCTGCTTTATGGTGCAAGCCTTCCCCCCCCCTCCTGGGCGGGTAAGCCAAGTTGCAAGCTTCTCCCGGCTGCAGCGGTTGCTCACCAAGCGCATGAGCAGGATGAACTCCTGAGGTGTTGAGAACGACTGTGACAGGGGGCTAGCCAAGTTCCTCCGGAGCAAAGAAGCCCAACTTTCCACGGGTCCTGGAAGTCAATAGTCCCAGAGTGGTCCGCATCACTTGCCTGCCCAAATGGGGACGGGGCATGCTGTTCGTGCCTTTCCAAGCCACGTGTCTGAGAAAAGATCAACAGAATGAAATTGAGTCAAGTCGCAACATGAAGCTGACACAGCACTGTTTCACAGCTTTGTCATTTCTGCCACATTTCTTTGGCTGGCGTCGGATGTTGCGACGTCTCTCATCACAACTCCTGCACTGCTGGACACATGATGCATGGCAAAGGTTTCGAGGGTGCACCACACGTGACATGTTCAGACAGGACAAGCATTTGAATGCTTGATACAGCCCTACCCCCCCCCCCCCCTCCCCACCCTAGTCTTCGGCATGCCGCAAAATTCGTAAGGAGAGATTCCAGCCTTCACGATCTGCGCAATTTGCTCTCGGCCAGCCTGGCTGAATCAAACTCAAGGAAAGATTAGGCCACGAAACGCAAAAGCAAAGGGAAGCACATGCTGCTTTGATATAACTGATATCTGACAAAACAGTTAAATATCAGACTCGGACCAGATTCACAAAACGTCGGCGTTTGGCCTTCCATCTTTCAAGATAGAAATGCTTTGCTAATTCAAAATCCCTGCGCTGCATCTGCTGCCTCGAACAGCCCCACTTGCAAAAACGACATTGCCAGTTTGCTTGAAGCATTCTTCAGAAACAGCCATCCTTCATCAGCTGCCAGTCCGGATTGAACCACCGACACGTGGAGCTTTTGCGTGCCACCTTTGGATCTCGCCTGGGTTTGCTCGGCTTGGGGGCACTGTTGCAGCAGCAGCCGCCGCAGCTGAGACTTTTCAATGACACCCCGCTCTTGGGGGTCGTAGCTGCCTCAGTGACCATCAAGCCACGAACAGGGATCCGGATGCATGAAAAACACCTGAACATTGCATTGCAACTTGTTTATTGGTGGTGTCCTGGTATTTTGGTGGAAAAAACAACATGTTTCAAATGGTTGCAAAATGTATCTTTTAAGGAGCCCTGCCGAAAACGTAAAGATTATATACAGACACCTGACAAGTCTACAGTCTACACAGCATCGGAAATTCGGGAAGCATCTCCGAGGTGCGGAAAATCTGCTTCAGCTGTTCCAGCTCCTCGGCCATGAAGCCTTGCTGCTGCCGCACCTCTTCGTTGGTCTCCTCAGATCCCACAGCCCGGTCACCATTTGCAGCCCGGGTGGAGTTTTTGCCAGCTGAAACAGGCATGAAGTTCCATGCCTTGCTGCCCAACTCCGAAAACCTGCTATAAGCATCTCACTTGAGGGTTCGGCTTCTCCCAAGCTGAGGGAAGCTGTGATTCCGAAGTAAATGCAAGCCTTGGGGTAAGGCTGTGAGGACTGACAATATCAGGAGGACATCCAAAGGCATCCCTGCCTAAGATAAATGGATTAGGGCTAGGATCAAAATCAGCATCTGCCAGGGCCTGCTAGACAGAGCGAATGAGGCTTGAAGATGACACAATGGGGGTCCCACTCAATGAATGTCGACTTCTAAGACCAAAGTCCAAATGAAGGGCCAGTCCAAATGCCAACCATGGCTTCTTGGATTCACTGGATTCAGTTGTGGTTTAACAAGCACAATTGTGGGCCACAGTATGTCAAGGAGTTGTTGGTGCATGTTCGATGGTTGCAAGACTTCTGGACAAGAGGGGCGGGCGTCTGGTTTTTAGAGAACAGCGGCGGAAGCAGCCAATTCGAGCGCCTACTAAGTTTTGTGCAGGAGTAAACAGGTCATACTACATAGCCCAAACCGTTTAAATAAGCCTTTCCATTCGGAGGATCCCCCCCAAACACACCATCCACAAACACACTCCCTTGAAACAAACTCGAATAGACCAGGTCGACTCCCCAAACTCGTTTCAAACGGATCTCTGGCCACGCCGCCCGTCGATACTCGGCGATGAGCTGAGCAAAGCCCCAGAGATTCAGCCTGCACAATGGTCTCCCAAACGAGCCGGTCACATGGCCATGGGTCAAAATCCCGGTTAGCCCCCAGTGAACATCCCAATCCCCACTAAAATAGGTTCTAAAATGGGTGGTGCACCTACCAAAAATTGGTTTTGACCCACAGCCACATTGGATGGCCAAACGCAAATGGGGGCGGAGCATCTCATTCGATTGGACCAAAGGACTGAACATGATGGACACGGGAAGTCCTGCAATCTGATCAGAAGTACCAACTATGTTTTGGTCCTCAGAACATGTCGCCAAGATGTTTGTTTCTGAAACCATATGCTTTGGCCAACCACCAACCTTCTTGTGGCTGGCGAGCTCAATGTGGCAAGCGCACAATCCAAGCCAATATGTTTGCATGCAACTGGATGTCTGAAGCCAGAAAGTGCAACTAGGTGCAAATCAGTCAAATCCTTAAAAACAAAACAAAAAAAGGACCGGGCAAGTGAGTTTGCTCTCTAGTAGGAAGTTTCTTTTTTCTGGCATCTTCAGGAAACTCTAGCAACAAACAAGTCCAAAACCGCATCAGGCAGAGTGGATTCTTGGTCAACACCGCATTTCGCTCGTATCATATTGTTTCTGCGTTGTTGAAACATGTGTCCTGGACGAACCTGGCGATTCCTCTTGTATAGAAGTTCATGAGGTCTTGCTGTCATGGAAACATCTGACCTCATTGTTTGTTCGTCCATGTCCCGCACAGCAATACTGACAGCCATAGCAAACATGCTCCGAGGAAATTATGATATGCCATCGAGTGTTTCGCTTTTTGCCCTACGGACTTACCATGCAGCAAGTCAAAGCAGGCTAGCTTGACCCATGAGAAACCTCGCTTCCAGCAAGGTGAACTATCACATGTGCCGAAATCAACATCCTTGTGGGCAATTCAACTCTTGTGTTGTATCATCTGCTTCAAGTTGTGAAAACAGCGGTGCAAATTGATCCGAGATTACTTCCCGTATATACTCACGTTGCCATGGCAGGTCCAGAGCTTGCCGCGAATAGCACCCCGAGAAATCACAGCAAGCTCAACCAGCCAGGCAGCTCTGTCTCCGAGCCAGGGCTCTCAACGCCTCGGAATGCCAAGGACGAATCAACTGGAAACTTGCAATAAGTCTTCAATAAGTGAGGTATGTGCATCCCCACCTCAGACAGCCGCTGTCACAAGTCGGCAATGCGACAAAAAGAAACAAGGACGAAGCATGTTGACAAGCTCGCGGAAGGAAGTCATCTCGATTCTCGTTCTGGTTGCCACGGTTGCCACGGTCACTATGTGACTGCGGGAGTCTCGCTCAAGCTCCTGCGACATGCCCTCGCCCCCATGCTGAGGCATGAGCCGCAGTCTTTGAGCACCGCGCTATCCTCAGCGCAACTTCGGAGGCGACCAGAGCTCAAGATGCGCCAGACGAAACTTCTAAGGGTAGCTTCCCTATTCTTTTCAGGGATACTTCTTTCTAGAAAACCACCAAAAAACCCTGGGGAAATGGCGATCGCTTTTTGAAAAGAACGATGGCTGAAAGGAATGGAAAAGGAAGCAACCCCTAGAAAACTGAAGATCCTGGGACCACGCCTCGCGCAGTGGGCAGTGCCCGGAGCTCAGCAGCACGGCGGGCAACTCCGCCTGTTGGGCGATCTGTTTCCCAAGTTGGGTGTGGCAAATCGACCCAACCCCTGGAAAATGGCAAGGACGAAAACCCGGTCCAAATCCTGGGTTAACTTTGACCACCCATCTGGTGAATCCCGACCTCCCAAATTGCCCTTCCTTCCCTTTCAACCCCCCACCCTCTTTCCTTGATCTTCCCCTTGAAACCATACAAACGGGGGGTCCACAATTCTAAGAAACTCCCCGCAGCCTTCGGCAGTCTAGATGGCCTCCTGTCTGTTGGTTCGCCTGCAGGTTGCAGGCGTTTCTCTAGCTGCTGGTGGATTGGTTCTTTTGCAGTCTGACCTGACAATCCCTCAGCTAACAAACGGCAAACAGGGTACAAAGTACAACCAGCGGTTTCATGATTGCTTGATCAACAACGTCAACGCCAGCTGGGTTGGAAAGGGCCGTCCAAGCCCCATTGATCCCAAGACCTCGACAATATGTTTGCTTGATACTCGTTCCTCTCAGAGGTAGGCGAGGGAGCCGGTACCAATCTGATCCCACGGCTTCATATAGAGACTATATATGTATCATCTCTACTCTTGGTATGGTAGCAAAATCTTTGTTTTTTGCAGATCCCCGGTAAAAATGAACAGAACCAAAAAACTAAAAAACCAAAAACATGCCGAGAACAGCGAAGGTATATGTACTGTGGCTCAGCATTTTCCAGAGCTGGGGCAAACCGCAGCGGTTTGGTCTTTGGGCAAACTATTTGCCAGGGCAACCCACTTTATATTTCTTTGAGCCACAGCCATATGTGTAAGTCTGTTCGATGCTCGTGTTTGCAGTTTCTTCCAGCCCAACTCCTGGCCCCAAGCTCGCCCCCACCGTGCCTGTTTGCGGTTGAGCTGGTGCGCCTGGGGTGAGGTTGCTCGAAACCTCTCCAATTGTGCAAAGGTGACGACCAGTAAGTTCCTTGTCTTTAATATGTCTCTTCTGCACGGAATGTTGGCCTTCGTTTCTCTAACCGAATATCAATACCAAGTTCAACAAACAGTCCTATCTACTAGGTGTTGCTTCTACCATCCAACGATGAGCAAGTGGTGTCCGATGGTCTGGCGCTTGACACTCTGCCCTCAACCCAACACGCATTCAGGGCAAGCCAGTGATTCAAGCATCCAATAAAGGGTCTAAAAGCATGCTCCTAGAAATTCTACCTTATTTGACGGCAATGATCAGTATGGACAGGTAATCTGAGCACCAGAGGAAAAAGCCAGCAAATAGATCTTAGCAAAAAGACCGACAATGAAGGAGTACTGCCACAGGTTGCTGCTCGGACAAATCAAGCCAGCTGCCACACAAAGGCCAGAGCCAAACAATAGAAGGAACCGCAGAGTTGTGGAAATGGCGCAGCAACTCCGCAAGCATCAGACCGATGTTCGGCTGCGAACACCAAAGCATAGCTTGATGAAGCCGAAACGCTAATACAACCTTATGTGGTGGCGGTGGCAGCGAACTGCTCTAGCCAAAAGGCCAGATTGTGTTCACAAACAATTCATGTGGAAAAATTGGCTATGCAGACTATGCAAACATGCTCGGGCACCTCTCAACAAAAGGAGTGTGGCAGTGTGAGAGTCTCTGCCAAGAATCCCACTTACTGCCCTCACGTGCAAGTCTCTGGAGCGAGTGCCGCTTGGGTCTCGGGCCTTGGAGAGGCGCCTCACCCGAGGAGCTTTCTCCTGTGGGCCAAGGGGAGCCGCCCTAGAAATGTCGGGCTGCAAAACGCACCATAGGACTTACAGTACGGGGGAGGGAATGACGTGGGGCAGCTCTCACGTCTCAGCTTTTTATATGTAACAGTATTGCCTGGCTTGATATTCCTTCTCTAGCCAAACTCTCGTCATGGAGGATGAAAAACCTGGGGGATCATTGCGCGACAGAAACTCCAGCCAGAGCGCTGACTTACTGTGACGTATCGCATCTTCTTTTACATCTATGGTTCAAGAGCGATGCATGTTCGCCTTTGACGCTGAAAGATCAAAGTGCTATTAGCATACTCAGACACGGTATGCGGAAATATGGCAACCGCCTCAACATGCTTCGTGGGCACACGCCGTCTTTATTGTGGTTGGTGACAAGAAAGACAACTGCCCCAGTGCCCTAAGCTCTGAGTCATTTGCATTACGTTGGCCCTGGGAGCAAGGGGCACGCTTGCTTCAACATTGTTGAAGTGAAGGGATCCCAGCAGAAGTGCCCCCCCCTCAATCAAGCACATGTAACTGCTTCGAGTGAGGTTCATTGGTTTGGGCTTGCACAGTGGCTGCCCAAGTCAAGGCTCAGCCGAGTTATTTTACCACGGTATCGCGGTGGTACATTGTGTGGACACCTGCCTTGCCGAGAAACTCAAAATCCAGACCAAACTCTTTGACTACGTCAGTGATGACGGCCAAGGGGCCGTGCTCATGAACCCCGAGCAACCGAGTATTTTGAGCATAGCCCTGGCAAACAAGCAACGAGGCAAAGATCCGCGTTTTTTTTTTGTTTAATGTCCCTGACTGCTCTTTTGCGAGCACGTCAACCCCTTTCAGGCCCTGCGGACTCAAATCCCCAGGCATCCATGGAGCAGTCCTGGAGCTCCCCGGAGAACATGGCTTGCAGGACCCTCTGCAGCTCCTGGCGTCTGCGATGCGCTTCCAAAGGCCGCGGTTTGGATTTTTGGTCCAGGCAAGCACCACTTGCGGTTTGGAACATGCAGTTTGGAAACTCACACCAAGCCCAAGGCTCGCCGTTCAGTGGCGGTTAGCATCTGCAAGGGTGTGAGGCGCCATATCGATTGGACAGCGCCCAACGCGTGATGCGTGCGCTTTTGGGGACGAAGAGGTTGTGAAAAGGTTGCACCCGCGCTCGGCGCACATAAAACACACCATGGCTTTGTGCCATCTCTTCCATAGTTCTGAAACACTGCAAACCCAGACACCTGGCTCACTCACACCGGCGGTCTCCTCACACCTCTCCCTGAACGCCTCAGGTCCGACCCACGCCTTACGCTTGTGGAAGGAGATGATCTTCAAGAACTCCGGGAACTCGATTTCCCCCGACTCGTCCATGTCCCACTCGTCGAGCTGCTCCTGGCAACAAAAATGACCCGCGGTTTTTTTTGACCCAAGCCTGCGTTGCGCAGGATTCCTCAACACCGAGTGGTTGGTGGATGCAGCCCCTAACCAAATAACCTCCTTGTCTCGTCCCTTTGGAGAAGCCGCAACCCCTTGTTGACCAGGGGGGGCTATCCGCAATATGTCTCCAAACCGCATCAACCCGCGAGCTGCTCAACCTACCAGATCCGGCAACGGCCTTTGGAGAGACCACTAGACAGCAAAGCCTGGTAAAGAAAGACTTTTTGGACTGCAAAATTCCTATCTGCTCACGTCCTGCACCTCCTCGTAGGTCACAGGATATCCCAAAGATCGGATGGCGAACTCCAGCTCGCAGCAAGCCATGCCTCGCCAAGCCCTCCCCAAACACGATTGATTGGGGATCACCGGCTTGCATGTCGGTGCATATGTCGAGAAGCACAAGACTGTAAGGAGTGCGTCTTTAGGACTGAAATGAATATAGGCCTTTGCTCACCTGAACCCAAAGTCTCAACATGCCGAATCAAACAAACAAAGCAGGGCAAGGTCCTCATGCCGATGGCCGCAATCGCAATCATTCGAAGGAATTACATGTCTTCTCTGCATGGACCTTCACACAGTCCATCTTTGGCATGGCCATCTATTGACCTTCACACAGTCCATCTTTGCCATGGCCATCTGGTCTTCTAGTGTGGAAACTTCCTTCACTTGTTGCAATTGCCGTCAGAACCGGCATTCCATTGACATCCTAATGGGACCTCAATATCAATGTATATGATTCATATGATCAACAAATATGACACCTGCTGCCCGATGTCTGATAGAACCAGAGAGGACGGTATCGCAGCCGTTCCCTGAATCAAGCATAGGCTTGAACCTTTTGCGTCTCGGCCGTTCCATCCTCCGGAGTTGTCCTCGTCGCAGATCTCAAACTGTCGCTTCGCCAGCTCAAGCTCCGCCTGGCAAGCCAATTGCTCTGGGCATGGCTCCAAATGAAAGAGCTAGGGCCAACCGCAGGTTTTTGTCTTGGTTTACATCTACCAAGCTGCCGGTTTCGGTATCTGTTTTTGAGCCCACAGCCATCTTGCCAAGCTGGCCTTGCATAGGGTGGAAAACAGTGATGCATCTTTGACCACCTGGAGGTCCGAGAGGGAGCCACTGGAAAATCGGCCTTCCCGGAATGATCAACCGCTCACGGACGATCGTATTGGGTGACATAAAAACCCATCAGCCCCGAGAGGAATCCAAACCTTAAGGCTCACGATCGCGATGGCCTGTGACAGGCCCTGACACCTCCGGATTTGCCACATCACAGGCCTGGCACGGCATGGGTGAAGGATGCCTAATGGGAGTTTCGGTCATCCCGAAAAAGACATCTGCAATCTGCCGTGCGAACTTGCAACTGGAGAAAATAAAGCTTTGAAACGCTTCGGAGTACTCCAACTGTGTGAGACTCTGGTGTGCTCGGCCTCTTGTTTCCCTTCGCATGCTGCAACGCATGGCCCGTGCCCGCATGCTGCAACTCTCGAAGAAATCCTTTGAAAGCTGAAGGCCACCGTACTCTTCTGCACGAGCGGCATGACATCTTCAATGGTCAGCTGCTGCTTGTCAATGCCCAAGGCCTGAGCCAAAACTGCATTCACCTCTCTTCCTGCGCCTCCTGCGCTGTTGCTTTTGTCAATCCTTGGACTGCCGCTGTTGCGTTCTGAAAACTGATCATGCCTTTGTGAATTTGAGTTGCTCCTCCCGAATCACACCAAGGCGCACACATGTCCGTAATTCTGTTTGCACAATATTTATGCTTTGTCTGTGAGCCTTAATACTATCTATGTTCATATGTGTGACCAATTCCCCCCCCCCCCCCGATGGATCCGGTTGTTGCGAGATTGCGAGATTTCATGCGCATGTGCGTAGGAGGCCCTTCTTGCAATTTTGTGAAGTGTCACTAACATTCAGTGATGGTCTCTAAGATTTATCAAAAGTCGTACAATCCACAACTAGTGAAAGAGTAGTAGTGTGCTTGTCAAATTTAGTAGACTGAAGCCATATTTAGTGAAATTAGTCAACTGAAAATGCAATTCACTAAGAATAATTATCATGTTCACTAAAGTTCGCTCAAATCCAGTACTTGTCCACTAACTTTATCATTCACGAAGAATCATAAATTGTCACTAATTGACACTAATTGTTCACACAGCATTCGTTAATTGAGTGAGAATTGGTGGAGCTAGTGAATGTTAGCAACATGTTGTGACTGTTAGCCAAATTCAGTGACGTTTAATATATTGTAGCAAACATAGTCACGAGTGAAAGTGCAATTCACTGACTGTCACTAAAGTTCATTGAAACTCAAAAGTCGCGAAAAGTCGCTGATGCGGTAGTTTATGTTTGTCCAAACTTAGCGAACAAGTACTGGGTTTTAGTGAAACACCGTGAACTTTGCTGAAAATTAGGGAAATTAGTTCAGTGTTAAAAGTAATTCACACAAAAATATATCCTAAGGGTCATTAAAGTTCAAAGAATGACTAATTGTTCACAAGTCTGGAAATCCAAACTTGGTGAAACATTAGATAGTGATGTTTAATGAAAATTTGTAACTTGATAATTTTGTGAACATTAGTGAATTGCAAGTTCCAAACAACGCATGTTCAAAAGACCAGCCATATACATATATATATATATAGCACATATATATATATATATACATACATACATACATACATACATACATACATACATACATACATACATACATACATACATACATACATACATTACATACATACATACATACATACATACATACATACATACATACATACATACATACATACATACATACATACATACATACATACATACATACATACATACATACATACATACATACATACATACATACATACATACATACATACATACATACATACATACATACATACATACATACATACATACATACATACATACATACATACATACATACATACATACATACATACATACATACATACATACATACATACATACATTACATACATACATACATACATACATACATACATACATACATACATACATTACATACATACATACATACATACATACATACATACATACATACATACATACATACATACATACATACATACATACATACATACATACATACATACATACATACATACATACATACATACATACATACATACATACATACATACATACATACATACATACATACATACATACATACATACATACATACATACATACATACATACATACATACATACATACATACATACATACATACATACATACATACATACATACATACATACATACATACATACATACATACATACATACATACATACATACATACATACATACATACATACATACATACATACATACATACATACATACATACATACATACATACATACATACATACATACATACATACATACATACATACACATACATACATACATACATACATACATACATACATACATACATACATACATACATACATACATACATACATACATACATACATACATACATACATACATACATACATACATACATACATACATACATACATACATACATTACATACATACATACATACATACATACATACATACATACATACACATACATACATACATACATACATACATACATACATACATACATACATACATACATACATACATACATACATACATACATACATACATACATACATACATACATACATACATACATACATACATACATACATACATACATACATACCATAATACATACATACATACATACATACATACATACATACATACATACATACATACATACATACATACATACATACATACATACATACATACATACATTACATACATACATACATACATACATACATACATACATACATACATACATACATACATACATACATACATACATACATTACATTACATTACATTACATTACATACATACATACATACATACATACATACATACATACATACATACATACATACATACATACATACATACATACATACATACATACATACATTACATACATACATACATACATACATACATACATACATACATACATACATACATACATACATACATACATACATACATACATACATACATACATACATACATACATACATACATACATACATTACATATACATACATACATACATACATTACATACATACATACATACATACATACATACATACATACATACATACATACATACATACATACATTACATACATACATACATACAACATACATACATACATACATACATACATACATACATACATACATACATACATACATACATACATACATACATACATACATACATACATACATTACTACATACATACATACATACATACACATACATACATACATACATACATACATACATACATACATACATACATACATACATACATACATACATACATACATACATACATTACATAC
>CAUJNA010003755.1:0-5000 GCA_963377175.1 Effrenium voratum | reverse complement strand
AGATAGGAAGCCCTCTATCTAGCCTGCTCTTCAATCGCTGCCACGGCTAGTTTGCAAAGCTTTGGATTCAGTGCTAATAACCTTCTCGGGCGTGTGCAATTCGCATACGGCCAAATCAGCAAAGCTTTGGGATTGCAGTTAAAAAGGGTGCTCATTGGCTCCTGCCACATAAACCTTACCCACACGCTGAGAAACGACTCCCCAGGGTTCAACATGAGCATTGCCCAAGACTTGCTTGATGCCCAGTTCAACCCAAACGGCCCTGGCTTCAAAGTAGAAAACAGCCCTCTGCAAAGCTCTACAGATCCTGTTGCTGAGATGCCCACACATCCCTACAAGGCAAAGCAGGTGCAGGTGCGCCTGCAGCGTAAAGCCCAGGCGGTAACGCAACACTCCTGGAGGGCAGAGGGAGGCACTAAGCAAGAGGAGGGCAGAGGGTTTAGTTTAAGATCTGTGCCAGTTCAGGGACGTGCTCAATTGAAGAGCTGAACGTCTGATGGAATCTGATGATACCCTAGTTGCTCAGATTCTCTTTACCGCGACATGTTCTATGTCAAGCAGCAAACAACCTCTCCGGCACTGCGCAGCATCATTTGGCTCGCGCGACTGGAAACCGTGGTTGGTGTTTGTTCCAGTTCACCAACTGAATGACGCTGCACGCTTCAATGACTGGAGCGCGTCCCCATTGTGTTGAAGGCACCAAGCTCTGCCTACGCCGCTACGCCGCTACGCCGCTACACCGGCGAGGCTCCTAGGATCTTCGCGAAGTTGGAGAAGGTCACCTCTTTGGCGCGGCCGCACAGCTCTGCAATCAGCGACTCCACCACGCCTGGATCCCATACGAAGATTCCGACGCTTCGACACGGGGCTGCGTTGCCTGTCACAGGCGTCAGCCCAGCGCGCCGCAGCACTTCCGCCAGCTCCGCAGCGTCCACGCGGCCGGAGCCGTCCGTGTCCGCCTGTCGTTGGGAAATGGGGACTGAGACGGAGCAGAACAGAGTGGATTCCTAGCTGCGGGAGAAGCGATCAGAAACTGTTGGGCGATCCGCTGGCTTGAAAGAGATGTGCGCCACATGGAAGCACAGGCTGATTGCAAAAAAACGTGTCAATACTTTCCAAGCAACACTTATCTGTATCGATAGCAAGTTTGCAGGCGTTCCTGTGCAACTGGCCTGCAGAGGCGTGGCTTGCGCCTCTGGGGCCTCCATTAAAACGGGAAAAGAGGTGTGTGCCTAGCTGTCAGAAGACCTGGTCCCTTTCACCACACGCTGTGATAGACGTCAAACCAATTGTGCCTCCGCAAACTTCATACGCACGTAGTTCATGTGGCAAGCTTCGTACTCCTGTAGGAACTTGCTGAAGTCGTACCTCGTGTTGCCAGTGAGGCCCCCATGTGCTGCCACTTCTATCTATTCCATCCCCTGGCAAGGCACGCATCGAGGAAATTCCTGTCCGAGAACTTATCCTTCACGATGGCATTGACCCACTCGTTGTTGATGACCTCGTGGCCTTGCTCGACCACGATGTATCTAACAAATCCAGACATGCCGCTACTTGCAAGGAAAGCAGTGAGTTGCATGTTTGACCCACATAGCCAAAACTTGGGCTGCTTCCCACCATAGAATGTCAAATATCAGAAAAGAGGTGCTGTTGAGGCTCAGATAGACCACTTCCAAAATACTCTGAGCTTGCTTGACTTCGCTTGTGCTGACAACCGCCTCGAACATAATAAACTCTTGTTTGGGCGGGTGATGGCGGGCGACCTTGGTTTCAAGCTGCCATCTGTTCCAGTTGTTCCCAAAAAGGGCGTGGGTCTCCAACGCGGTCACACAACCAAGCGGGTGATGGTTGAGGGTGGCTCGTCAACAAGCTCATGGAACTCACAGGCACCAAGGGTGCGATCGACGTCCGCAATAGGCGCGGTTAGGTCTGGAAAGGCCTGATGATACTCTGTTTCCAAGCACTCCTGCTTGGCAACATATGTCCAAAGGATGCTCCTGGCTGCTTGCTCGACCACTCGCAACGAAAAAGCAATGTGCAATCCAGATGACATGTGTGACTCTTCACCAGGAAGAAACACGCGGAATCTGCCCATTGTTGCGGGGCAAAGGGATCTACACGTCATGAACCAAGCAGCCCATCATCTTCAGTGCCGCGATGAGGTCTTGGCCTTGGCCACTGGTCAATGTGGGAAGGTTGAGGTGTGAGACATGGACCTGCTGAAACGGCTTGCAGCCGGGCCACGAGCGATCTCGCCGCCGTCTTGTAAGTTCCGGAAGACCTCGCCTGAGGAACCATCGAAACGCGCCCCCATCTGGGAGTTGGGGGCGTCGAGCTGTTAACTCAGGTTTGGATCCAGAGGCCAAACAGCCATATAGAACGTCCAGAACAGATCTGCAGTTGACTAGAGGCTCTAGAGGTCAAAGTCTCAAGATGATCGCACAGGATCGTACAGCAGTGTTTCACTCAGACAGGCAGCTGAAGATCTAGATCTCAGAGCTCTTGTATCTAGAACATCCTGTGGACCTAGTGGAAGATCTCGATTGCGGGGCTTGATGATCAGCAAATCTAGAAGATTGATCGGGATGGGAGATGACCTCCCGAGATCTAGTGGTGCTTTGGCTTCCAAATTGTGCACCGGTCCTGAGACAAGTTGCAAGCTGGAGTCGAATGCGTATCTCTCCCTGCCAAGGATCGGGATCTCGTCTCATCCAAGAAGCCCTGAAGGATCTCTGCTTCCGGCTCAATGTGATGCTCCGGCGACAAAGTTGGACCTCAGGGGCTCTCAGCTGCCCTGTGGAAACATGGACCAAAACCTGCAGTCCATATCCTGGTTTAACTTTGACCCACGAGTCTTTCTTGCTGCTCGGGCTGTGATGCACACCGTCGCACCCCGTCGGATCGGAGTCCGGAGCTCGGCTCGAGCGCTTTGGCGCCGCACTGTTGGCAAAGACCTCCTCGAGCTTCGGGGGCAGCATGGGCGACGATGGCGACTGGCGCAAGACGTGAAGTCGCTCCAGCACAAAATATATATATATATATATATCAAATAAGTCCGAAAAGAGTGGATAAGGAAAGAGAAGAAAAACTGAGAGCCCCAGAAATTGGAATCTATCATAGAACCCTCGCATGGACATATCGAAACCCGTGAACCTCACCCAACGCCTTCGGCGAAATGCGCCCCACCGCCGCCGAGGGGAGCTGTGGCCCCTGCGCGGATCGCCCCAGGGGCTACATCATCACGTGCCAAGAGTGAATAAGGATCCAAGAACTCTGCAAAAGCGCAAAAACTTGAAAGGTCTGCAAAAAGCAAAGGATCCTGAAGGAACGGACTGCAGAAAGGAATGGCAAGAAAGCACGGCGACAGCGCATAATTGGACGACATGCAACTCCTGGCCTGGCTTGCGGGTCTCTCCGGCTCTGCCTCTAGCACCTTAGCTAAGGGCCGTGCGTTCAAAGGCGGGAGGCTGCCAGTGTGGCTGGGAGGTGGCGGATGGGTTGATCTGGTCGTCGCGTTGAATTGAATTCGTTTGTTGCTTGAGTGGCGGGAAGTGTCCAATGACACGGCTTGTGTTCTTGCAAAGCTGATTCCTGGTTTGGTCAGTCGTAGTCCGATTTTAGTGCCTCTTGCGTCTGCCTGTCTAGGAAGGGCAGACTTCATCAGTTGGTGCCACGGGTAAAAGGCATCTGAATTGCCCAGCTTCCCATCGCGCCCCTTTTAAGGGCCCCCGCAGGCTCCCAGCTCGGAAGGGACACCCTGGTCTTCTTGATCTGCTGCTGCCGCACTACATCCTGACGCTACGTCAGGGTTCCAATGGCTTGACATCAGTCGGACTAGATGCTTTCTGCCAAACAAGGCATGATAGTACTAGGCAGTGTCGATGGTATCGGCCAAGCGTCATGATCTGCGCAAAAAGATTGCATATTTGCAGGAGGCAAAGCCTGGATCATGCCAATCCAGGACTGGCGATTCAGCCCAGGCAGGGTATGTCCGGCCGGTCTGATGGCGGGGAGAAACACGGTCACGCCTAAAGCCCTGCCCAATCTGCGGCATACAGTCCATCAATGTGTGGGCATCTGTGGTTGTGCACTTCGTTTCCCAGATGTTGTTTAGGTGTCTTGAAGCAATGGTGGTAGCTCCTAGACTCATTCACACCTTTTGCATAAGACTACGCTGTAAGGAAGAAAAGCATCTCCACTTAGCCCTGAGTTGAGTTTGGACGATCTAGAAGCGCGGCTTTGCTGGCGAGAAAGCCGCTCCCAACCAGCGCGTTCGAGTCTCTTGCTAGTGAGCCAATGAGGCCTGGTGTGGAGGCAATGCTACCTGCAAAAAAAGCGGACCAACCTTCTGGTTTGCCAACCCCGCGGCCTGTCCTTCATCAGCAGCTCCTGCAGCATCTCAGCTGCCTCGGCCTCAGCAGAGTCCTTGCAAAAGGGCACTCCAGCCGTGATGCACGGCATAAAGCGCTGACCCTGTCCCTATGCTTCCAACCGCAGCAATTGAGCGACACTAACAACTAATCCGTGATACTCTGACTCTGAGATCCGGGATCTCACAACGGTCTCGATTGAATGTATTCCTGGCAACATCGCGCCCACTGAGTTATATGGAAGTGGTGCCCGCCTTGCTGTGTTTCTGTCATGATTATTAATCTGTTTGTCTGCTGCATTTTTTGTGGGCGTGGGCGTGCGTCCGTGCGTGTTTGCGTACGTGCGCCAGCGGGCAGGCGTGTGGGGGTGTGCGTGTGCGTGTGCGTGTGCGTGTGCGTGTGCGTGTGCGTGTGCGTGTGCGTGTGCGTGTGCGTGTGCGAGTGCGTGCGTGTGCGTGTGCGTGTGCGTGTGCGTGTGCGTGTGCGTGTGCGTGTGCGTGTGCGTGTGCGTGTGCGTGTGCGTGTGCGTGTGCGTGTGCGTGTGCGTGTGCGTGTGCGTGTGCGTGTGCGTGTGCGTGTGCGTGGGCGTGCGCGTGCGCGTGTGCGTGTGCGTGTGCGTGCGTGCGTGCG
>CAUJNA010003754.1:325000-414118 GCA_963377175.1 Effrenium voratum | reverse complement strand
GTTGTTGGCGGACCGGACGTCCTGCACGGCCGCGTCCTCGCTGCCTTGCTGGGGCCGGAAGAGCGTGTTCTCCAGCACCCAGCCCGTGCCGCGCGCGAGGCCGTAGGCTGCGCCGCCTGCGATGCCCACGGCCAGCCCCGCCGTTGCCGCCGCGCCAACTCCCGCCGCGCCAGCCAACGTTCCAGCAACCTCGCCCGCGGTGGGCGCCAGGGCAGCGGCCCCTTCTGCCAGGCACCCCAGGTACCCAAAGGCTCCGCCCACGCCCTCGGCGGCAACGGCAACCTCGCCCTCCTCCGCAGCCACGGCCGCCGTCTCCTCAACGGGCCTGCGCCGCGCCACGCTCCACCTCCTGCGCGCGCTGCCCCGCCTCATCCAGGAGGCGCTCCGCGTCACTGGGCCGGCCGATGATCTGCGGAGGCGGGGCAGCGCGTTCAGGCGCACGTACTCAGCTGCGTCCTGGGGCAAGGCCTGCGCGGCTGCGAGCCCCGCGGCCCCTGCGCCTATGAGGTCCGCTGCCGCCTGCGCGCCGTCTGCAGTGCTGCGCAGACGGTCCGTGATGGAGGGCGGCCCCTGCCCGTTGCTGGCCAGCGCGCCGGCCTCGGGGTCTCCCGCCAGGTCATCCTCAACAAAGCGGGTTCCGCCGTACCCTTGACCAAGTCCTCGTCCGTGGCCTCTGCGGGAGTGCGGAAGCCGTCCTCGGGAATTGCCTGCAGAGGCGTGTGCTGCACGGGCCGAGGGTTGGGGTCCTCGCTGGACTGTACAAAATCGTCCAGGTAGAAGTGGCTTGTGACAAACGAGGTGGCTTTGCGGTCCGGCTGATCCAGGGGCAGCGGCTCATTCCGCTCAAGGTAGCCCACCACCTGCTCAAAGCGCGGGCGCTGGTTGAAGCCGTGCGCCCGAAGTGTCTTCATTTACTGTTGCGCAACTTCGCCCGCCGCCCGTTCCACGCCCCGGCGCTCGGCCCGCGCGTAGCGCAGCTGGGGTTCCTGGCGGTGCACGGCCTCCGTCAGCCGGCTCACGTCGTCCAGGTGCCGCTGCCCCTCCTGCGCCTGCCTGCGCTCCCCAAGCCAATTGTTGAAGGCCCGCGCCTCCTCCAGTTCTCGGTAGCGCTTCAGCAGCAGCGGCTGCAAGTTGTAACTGGGGTACGTCTTGCGGAACCACCGGAGCATCCGCGGCTCGTTGCGGGGCTCTATGGACATCATGCTTTACCAGTACACTTGCGCCTGTGGTCAGCCGGTCATAAGCGGACTGCCTCTCCAGCATGCGCAGGGCGCGCTGCTGCTCTTTTGTGAGCTGAGGCGCCTCAACCGGTGGTGCCTCAGCCGGTGGTGCCTCCGCCGGTGCCTCTGCCGGCGCCTCCGCCGGCGCCTCAACCGGGGGCGGCTTTGGCTTGCGCTTTGGAGCAGCCGGCTCAGTAGGCACGTCCTGCTTCGGTTTGTTCTTGCTCCCAGGGGGCCTGCCCCGCCGTTTCGGTTCCGGCGCAGCGATGTCCGGGCAGCGAGGTGTGGTGGGCGCAGGTGGCCTTCTTGCGCCCTCTTGCGCCTCTTGCGCCCTTCCGGCGCTTCTTGTTCGGTCGGCTCCATTTAATTATACGTGTTGTCAAGATATAACTACGAACGACAAAGACGACCCGCGAAGCCGGACGACGTTGCCGTTCAAGGTCGGTCAGGCGGAGAATTAAAAAATAGGAGGGATACTGCTTTATGTAATAAGCGCATGTGCCTCAGGGTAACCGGGCCCCTGAGGGCCATGAAGTGCCCGTCGTCTGAGCCCGTCTCCACAATGGTACCCACTCCGCTCTTCAGCGTGATCTGGGAGAGGATGTCGTCGCCCAGGTTGCCCAGCACTCTGCTGGCGTTGGCCAGCTGGGCGCAGCGCAGGTAGACCTCGTTGTGCGCCATCATCCGGACGAACTCAAAGACCTGCTGCCCGCCGGAGACAAAGCTCGGGGCCCAGCATGTGGTCCACGCTTGGTGGGAGAGGCTGGCGGCGCGGCAGGGTAGTCCGCGGCATCAGGGAATTGCTGGCGCAGCTCCAAGTCGTTCAGAATGAGCCTATTGCCGTCGTAGGCTACGCTCAGGCTGTTCGTGGTCTCGCTATAGGTGGCGGTGGCAAAGTTGGAGCTGATCCAGGCGGCCAGCCGTGCGCCAGTGTACGCGCCCTCGGGCAACAACGCCCAGTTCAGCGTGCCCAGCGCGGCATCAACCCAGTAGAGGTAGCGGCCCCGGTCCGTGGACAAAAAGCTGTCGGCCAGGCGGATCTTGTAGACGGCGAGCCGGGCGTCGCTCTGCAAGTGCAGGGACTCTCCCAGGTCTACCTCAAAGTCGCTGTCCGAGCCGGCCACTCTCTTGCAGCTGTCCACGTAGATCGTGGTCATCCTTTTCTTTAGGAAGCCGCCCGTCCGGCGGACGACGGGCGGGTGGACGGCTGCGACGGAGGTGCAGCAGGAGATGTTCTCACACTTCGCGTTGATCAGCGTGGAGCTGGCGAACAGCTTCTGGCCCAGGAAGCTGAGCGCCGCTCCCATCGGCGTCTTTTTCAAGTGCAAAACGCTCTTCAAAGCGCTTGTAGAACATTTCGTTCCTCGGCTTCAGGTAGTAGACGAACAGGAAACTGTAAGGTTCCCGCGTCGCCTGCTCGTACAGCCGGTAGAGCTGCTCCTTCGGCAGCAGGGCGCTGAGCTCCTCAATAACGGCGTCCAGCTCGTGCTGGTTGCGCAGCCTCCAGCAGCAGAGGAATTGCATGTTCACCCGCACGGCTGCGCTGATGAGCCTCAGCTTCTGCGAGCTCACCCAGGTGCTGATCTGCATGTGCCGGCCCCGGATGAAGAGAGTGTCCAGGGCGCCGTGAGGCTTGTGCAGCTGCGGCGTGTCAGCAAAGTCGTCGATGACTACAAGCACCTGGTACAGTTTCTTCATTTCCAACTTCTTGGACGCCTCCGTGATCTTGCGCTGCTGCTGGATGATGCGCCGCAGCGCCGCCTCGTCCCACTCGTCCCAATACGTCTGCTCCCGCTCTGTGTTCACCCCCAGGTCCTCCTCAATGTACTTCTTGACGGGGATCCAGCCGTCGTCTATGTTGACACTCGGGCTGAAGACGTAAATTTTTCAAAGACGCCGCGATACTGCTCCAGAATCAGGCTGATCAGAGCCACGGTTTTGCCCGATTTTGATGGCCCGAGGAAGATGGATGCCCGCGCATGGCGCCAGGGGCACCACGGGGTCAGAGGCTTGTTTGCTGCTATACTCTGTCGTAGGAAACAGCTTGATCTTCCCCATTTCCTTTGCGTTGCTTGCCAAATTTGAAGCCGGGAAGCCGGGCGGCGAGTCCGGGAGAAATGCCATATTTACGGCATCGCAGCCGGAGTTTTTTCCGCACTGCTACACAGCAGGACGCAGACGGTGTTTTCAGGGCAATCCGGGCGGCGAGTCCGGGAGTGCGTCTCTGTGTAGAGACGCGCTTCCAGAGTTTTCTGGAAGACACCGGGGCAATCCTGTGCCCACGCCAGGATTGAGTGGGGCAATCCTGTGCCCACGCCAGGATTGAGTGGAGCAATCCTGTGCCCACGCCAGGATTGAGTGGGGCAATCCTGTGCCCACGCCAGGATTGACGGCTGGGCGTGTGAATGGTGAAAAAACACTCTGTCAGTGGCACCCGCGAGGACAGCCTCGCTGACGGACCTCCGGCGATGGCCCGGTGATGGGTTTTTCGGGCAAAAAAGCGAAGTCGGAATTCCGACCTCGGTGGACGAGCGAAGTCGGAATTCCGACCTCGGTGTGGTGCAGGCTCGGCAGGCTGGAGGCTTCTATGCCGGGCAGGTGGTGCGGCCGGGAGGCTTCTATGCCGGGCAGGTGGTGCGGCAGGGTGGCTTCGATGCCGGGCATTGTTGACTCATGTAGGACTCATGTAGGACTCATGTAGGACTCATGTAGGACTCATGTGCCCGCGTGGAGTTCCGCAGACGCGAACTGCGCGAACTGCGCAGCGACTGCTGCGACAGCTGCAGACTGCGCCGCGCGAAAGCGCGAACACAGAACATAGCACCTCTCTCTTTAGAGGGGGTTTCCCAAATGGATTCTATTCTACCTGAGAGGCTCCTGGCACTCGTCCGTCCAGCATTTGACCTCGTCCTGCGAAGGATTCGAAGTCTAAAACGCTGCGTGCAGGCGTGTGGCTGCAAAATAATGACCCCTAGATATGCGGTTTGGCAAAATGCCCAGCAGCTGCCTTTGTTTCTGCAAGGCGAGCGCCCTCAAAGGAAACCCTGGCTGGCTTTTTGGTTGGCTTCTGGCTGGCTTGGCTTGGCTTCTGGCTGGCTTTCTGGCTGGCTTTCTGGCTGGCTTGGCTTGGCTTCTGGCTGGTGCTTCTGGCTGGTTTGGTTTGGCTCCTGGCTGGTTTGGCTTGGCTCCTGGCTGGCTTTCTGGCTGGTTTGGCTTGGCTTTCTTTTTTTTCCCTGTTTTTTTTAGCTCGCCTTGCAGAAACGCAGCTGCTGGGCATTTTGCAAGCATATCTAGGGGTCATTATTTTGCAGCCACACGCCTGCGCGCAGCGTTAGACTTCGAATCCTTCGCAGGACGAGGTCAAATGCTGGACGGACGAGTGCCAGGAGCCTCTCAGGTAGAATAGAATCCATTTGGGAAACCCCCTCTAAAGAGAGAGTCCACATAGATTTACCAACCAATGGGTGTTGCCAACAGCCCGCAGAGCATGAGGGTGTGGCCGGGGCTGTGCCTCATCGGGGCCGGCGGAAAGACACCCAAGCAAGGGGGTCTTTGTGGCCGTGGCGGAAGTGGAGCCTGGACAACGGCGTGCGGCTGAAGAACCAGGAGCTGCTGCGGGCCACCCGGCCGAGCCACGCAGTGACCTACGCCAGCTGCCAGGGGCTCACCCTCCACAACCGCGTCACAGCTGGCTCTCAAGCTCGGTGCGGGCGGCCCCCGAAAGGGCTTCTGGAAGACGATCATGTTGTCAATGACGCCCTGCTCCACCCATCCGTCCACAGCTCCAGGTCGGTGTTGCTCGCAAAGCACACGCCCACCCTCTTGGCCCCGTCGTCCTGGAAGTTGCCGGGCTCCCACAGCCCTCCACGTCCACCTTGCGCACCAGCGCGCGTCCTCTATGGACATGAATTTTCCCCCCTTGGCATGGTCTGAACGTCCAGCCCCGAGTGCAAGCCTCTTGCGAAGTTCGGCTTTTTATCTCGCGGAGAAAAAAGTCCGGTCCGATGAACGCGCGAGTCTTCTTGGTCGTCGCACTGGCGGTGATCTTGCTCTTTAAAAATGCCAAGACTCCTGGAGCTTTTCTGCGGCACCAACGGCAACCTTGCCCTCCTCCGCAGCCACGGCCGCCGTCTCCTCAACGGCCTGCGCTGCTCCTGCTCCAGGCGCATCCGTGCCCTGGAAGCAGTGTTACTTTCAGCAATCCCGGTTAAAAGAACTGCGGCCGCTTCGGACTTGCTTTGTTCTTTTGGGTGGTCTGGTTTGGGTTCAAGATAGGAGCAGTGCAACATGCCTTAACGCTTAGGGTTTTCTTTTCCCTTGTGTTTTGGGCATGTTGTGAATCTACCTACGCGGTGGCCGTTTTAGCCTTGATGACCCAAACTTGCTGTTTCATTTGAAACCCACCCACCCACCCTGCAGTGCCTTATACAAGGCCATGGTCTCCGGACCTCTCGGTCTCCGGACCGCTCACGGTCTCCGGACCACTAGGTCTCCGGACCGGCGTGGGCACGCCTGCCACGCCACGCACGCACTGCACGCATTTGCAAGGGCACGCATTGTCTTGCCTTCAAGTTTCACGGGCGGTCAACGCACCTCCTGCTCCAGGCGCATCCGTGCCCTGGAAGCAGTGCTACTTTCAGCAATCCCGGTTAAAAGAACTGCGGCCGCGTCGGACTTGCTTTGTTCTTTCGGGTGGTCTGGTTTGGGTTCAAGATAGGAGCAGTGCAACATGCCTTAACAATCTGGTTTCATAAACTATGTGCTCGCTTTCCTTTTCCTACCGACAGTTGAGGTTCTTAGTAGGTGATTACTGATTCTTCATAGGTGTGGCTCGAGAACGAACGAATCACAAAAAGAGAAATTAATGTTCGCGTCTTGCGGCAAAATGGGGCATGTGGGAACACATGGCTAAGCCATGTTTGTGCCTGGCCCCTTCGTTATACCTGCATGTGCCTTGCCTGTAATTGGGGAATTCGTTTGGGTTCGCCCTCTTTTCTTGTTCATGTAGCGGATTCTTTCTCGGAGTGAATCCTTTTCTTCCTCACCTTGCTGCCATCAATGACACTACTCCCGGGACCAGGCAGCTCTTCTCCTTGTCAAGGACCTCAATGCGGCGCACGGCGCTCCACAAGCTGTCGACAACTCCTCATCAGCCACTCCCCGCCGATGATCATTGGTCTTTCCCACAATGATGCAGACGCTCATTACTTGTGGATCATCAGCGTCTGTGTCACTACATGGTGATCTTGCTGACCTTTTTTTTTTGTGAGCTTTTGAGTGTTGGACGTGAGTTCACGTTCCCCGCACCGCTCGGGACCTTTTGGTCGGTGTTAGGTTCGCTGTGAGTGGACTGCATCTTCCATGGAAAACGAGTCGTTCGCCCCTCATTGAGGGGCGTGTGTGTGCGGAGTGTCAGGTCAACCCTGACACCACCTTTTCTCCATGGATACGATTCTTTTCGGATTGAAGCAGGGGGCAGTAGGAGACCACAGTCCTACTGCCAACGATGACGGCTGTGGAATATCCGTGATGCGGTTTGGGACGCCAACCCGTGTACCTGCTGATCTGTGTTACAAAGTCGTTATGGCCCGATGTTTCTCTCGCTGTGTGTGCTTCATGTTCAATCCTGTAGCGTTTTGGATACTAGGGGGAAGCCATCGGTGTTGCCACTCGAAAACCCACCCACTCGAGACTCATCAGTTGTACTCGACAGATCTGATTTCTCCCTTGGGAGTCTAAGTGTGATGTGCGTGTGCGTGTGCGTGTGCGTGTGCGTGTGAGTCGCCTGGTTCTTTTGGGAGATTTAGCACGTCCCGCGTATCCCTCCCGAACCATAGGCTGCTGGTAAGCTTGGGCTACCCCCAATCCGAATCGTAATCCGAAGCGGGACACCACCAGCCAGTACCATCTCGCAAAAGGATTGACCTTAAACAACCCAATTTCAATTAGCAGCGTCCCACGATTGCAAAGTCGGGGTGAGTTTGCCAGTTTTGAGGAACTAGCGGGCAAAGGGAAATTGTCCAAACGCAGGCGCTCCAGTTCTTTGTTTTTTTCTGTGTTGTGCGTTGCTTATGTTTGGGTGTATGTGCACTGGGAGTGTGCGTGTCAGCCCTGAACCCAGACTTCGGACTCGTGGTTTGATCATTTAAGCAAAAAACTGCCTTGCGGGCGCCACAAAGGCTCGATGTTACCCCGCAGCATCAAACATGCACACTGGCTTGACATGGAGTGCAGGCCAGCGTTTATCTCGACTTTTTCGCAGCGCATCGCTGTTCCAAGTTCATGTGGGGGAACAACTGATTTTAACTGTAGCTTGTGTGGCTTGGCATTCTTTTGGTTCAAGACAACTTCAGCGGCGCGCCAGCCTCCAGCTTTGTCCGCGTGCCATCAAGTGCCCGCGGCGGAGCCATACGGTTCCTCGGCAGTGAAGGGCTTTTGAGCCAATGTCCGTTGAGGATGGTTTCAACCCAAACCTTATGCTTTTACAATCCCTTTTCTTTCCAGGCCTCTTCCAGAGTAGTTTGTGTTGGTGTTGGGGGGGGGGGTTTCAGGCGGGTGAAATCGGTGTTGTTTTCAGGATTCTTGGCACGGGAGCATTCTGCCACAGTTGAACAAGTGACCAAGCAGGCGGAACGCAATAAGGTGAGCTTTGCCCGCTTGGGGATGCCTTGAAGATAGCATGTTGCCTCGCTTGTTAAGCTCTGCCCGGAAAGGTTTCCTGTTTTGGCATGCAGCCGTTGTGTTGGTGATGGGGTTTTGAGTGACATTGTTTCTTGTGGGGGTCAATCCGGGAAGACTTGCCAGCTGAAAGACTTGCCAGCTGAAGACTTGCCTTGCGGACATACGCCAGCAACCGAAACGGGTACCCTAGTTGACACGGGGTCAAGGGCGAGGGGAAAAAGTTCCGGGCGATCCAACAATGGAACAGGAGGATCGAAGGGTGTTTTGGTGAAAAGGACCATCCCCTTGAAAGAACCATTCTTCCACTTTCTTGATTGTTGGGGACATATTTTTTTCGGAAGCAAAGGCTGTCGATGCTGCAGACATTCGCTTTGTAGTCGACTCGCACTCGTTTAAGTATGGACTGGGGCTGATGATTTTGATTTTTCGGGGATTTGTGAAAGTCGAACACTGGGAAACTGTGGTTGACTCATGACCTCACCGCAGATCGTCTTTTGTCCCCATGTTTCTTGCCAGTCAAAATACGCATGTTTTTGCGGTCAGTTGCCCCTGACCAGCTTCCAACAGCTTTTGGCGGAATTACAAGTCGAAGGACGAGCCGCTCGGTCAGGAAAAGAGGTTCTGGTGCGTGGGGCCTCGGGATCGATCCCGACATGTCGATGTTCGCCGGGAGTTTGGTGGGAGGCCTTCCCTTTCGGGCTCTCGATAATTTCGCGCGAGACACCCGTTGCCTTGATCAAAACCAGCATGCAAAAATTGGGTTCCCCACTTTGAGGACGAACCCCTCGTGAAGGGCCAACAAAAACCCAGCTGATGCGAAATTTCACTTTTTTTGCCAAGCGCAGAAGAGCTTCCTCTTGGCTTCGGGCCGCCGACGGTTCTTTAGGGATTCACCAATTTGTAAGGAGTTTTTTTTTTTTTTGGCTTCTTGGCTTTTCGGCTTCTTGGCTTCTTGGCTTTTCGGCTTCTTGGCTTTTCGGCTTCTCTTCGGCAGGTGGCGTTTTGGCATTTGCTGCTTTTCGCTGGTTTATGCGGCTTTTGGCGGCTTGGCTTTTCGCACCCTCTGCCTTCCCAGTTCCTCTCTTTTTGGCTTTTGCACCCTTTCATTGGTTTTTGTTTGGCTTCCCGCATCATCAGCATCACCAGTTCCTCCCTGTTAGAATCGCCACTTCTTCGAACATCATGGGGGGGAATTGCACCCCTATTTTAATCGACCAACCCCCCCGCTACTTTTTAGTTTTCTTGCAGAGATTTAATTTAATCACCCCTACTTGAATCATCACTTTTTCGAGCATCTAATTTCACGAGAAAATGCTGTAAAATACGATATTTTAGGTAATCTATGCAATAGGGGAAGCCACCCCCGCCAACCCTCCCGCTGCCTTTTAAATTCTATCGCACCCTTTCTTGAATCATTGCACCCGTGTTTGAATCATCACTTCTTCGAACATCGTGGGGATCATGTGGGGCTGCCTCCCCTACTTTTTAGACATTTTGCAGAGATTTAATTGCACCCCTATTCGAATCGAATCATCACTTCTGCGAACATCATGGGGGGGCCCCCCCAACCCCCCCCCCCCGCTACTTTTTTTTTTTTTTAGGGATTGAATCATCATTGTTTTGACCCCAGCTACTTGATAGATTTTGTTACCCATGATTTGTTGGGGATGCTGGGGATGTTGGTCGGACATGCGGGGGATGTTGAAAACGATGCTGGGGATGTTGACGGGCTACGTAGTGCAAAATGCGTTTCTTTCGTGAGACAATGCTGTAGAATACGATATTTTACTGGCCTGAAAAAAACACAAATCCCAACCTAAATCCGCACCCAATTTTGAACGCGACCCTGTACTGCTGTGCTTTGTCCAAAAAGAAGTTTTTTCTTTTTTTAGACTCCCAATGCGGACCCTTTGGCTCTTTAGAACACGGTTTTTGGAGCGTTTGGAGCGGCTGGTTTTCTTAAGCGCGGAGCCATGGTGTGCTCCCATCGCGAAAAAGGCAGGTTTGGGCCTGAAAAAAGGAAGAGAAACAAACATTCACGCCTTCCCCTTTTTGTGCGCGGGAAAATTGAAGAAGCACTGGAAGTGCCCGAATTGGTCCATCTCATTCCCCGAATTCCTCTTGTTTATGGGGGGGAACGGCTCGCTTCAAGCCGAAGCCATCCCCGGCGAAGGTCCGTTTGGGCGGTTCAGATCCGATGCCTAAGGCGCGGGATCGCGATCGCCCGGGCGGCTAGTGGAGCCCCCCTTCTGAAATCAAATTGGTCCCCCAAAAGGGTACCCGCAAAAAGATTCGCTGAAGCAAATTTCTTGCGGCGACTTGGCCATGTTGAGAAAAAGAAGGTGCTCGATCCATGGTTGCAACCAAAGAGTGGTTTCAAGTGATCATGTAGGTTTGCCAGTAGTGCCCTTTTGCCCCCTTGTTTTGGGGAGGGTTCCCCCACTAAGATAGACTAAACCTAAAAAACGTTGGTACCAACTTATTCTAACCTCTCTACTGGAGGACCTAGTCATATTTGACCTTACGGCCTTCGACGATGGCTCGATCTGAATCCGAACCCGTAGAGTCCAAAACGCCGCCTTTCGCATGCCAGCCGGAAGCTGCCGAGTGAAAAACGCACAAAACGCAGCACAAAAGCAGAGGATAGGCTCGGGAAGCTGTTTGAACATCAAAACAATGCCAATCCCAGTTTTGAGAGTGTCCTTGTTTTGACGCAGCCACCACCGACATGAATATCGGGGTGTTGTTTTTGGGAATCTGTTGTGAAAGCAAGGATCCCTGGAAGATCCTCTTTCTTGTTTTGGGGGAGTCCGTTTCTGAAAGAAAGGCTCCAGGGATTGGGTCTCCTGTTCTTCTTGGGCGCTGCGTCTCTCCGCGCAGGCAGGTTCTTCGTTGCACGGCCTGATGAAGAGCATGCAGGCGCGTTTCGCTTTTGGTTTGATTCGACACGAACTCCGGCTGATGGGTTGGCTCCCAAGGCTCCGGTGCATCTTGCCAGGAAACCGTCCGGAATTGGAGGTGCGCCCTCTGCTAGGGTAGAAGCTGTTTGTTGGAAACAATTGGACAGTTGGGGATGGCCTACTGCAAACTGAACGAGAGTTGTTCGGTGCATTTTGAATCATTCGGAGTTGTGTTTCTCCTTTTCTCATTTTTCCACGATTTTTTCAGGGTAGTTTGAAGGTCCAGGTACCTTTTTGGTTGGGACACGGGGTGGCGTCCATGTTTGGAAGGGCCGCCTCGGGGCCCAGGCTCTGTGCAAAGCCGCCCTTTTCGCGAGCATGCTGACGCATGCCGCTGCCCAGGCAAGGAGGGGGATAGCAAGGAAGGAGTTTCTGGTCGGGGTCCGTGACTTTTTGGAGGTGACTTTTTGGAGGCTCGGCGCCCTTGCTGGTTCTGTTGGGAAGCCAAAAGGAGAACGTCCATTTTAATCGTCCCCTATTTTGATACATACCCTAATTGAGTAGCTGACAATGTTTTGTGGTAGTCAGCTGTCGGGTTTTTGGAGGACATGCACCGTCCCTCAATTTTCACAACAAGCCTAAGGGCCTATCCATATCTTCCCACGTCCTTTTGGAGAAACGAGTTTTTTTTGACCAGGAGCGAAACATATGTAAATGTCAGCTTTGAGGTTTTTATCCATAAGATTTGCTCATGTTTCAGTTTTGGAAGGAGCAACCTTGCCATGCAAAGGCGGAAGAGCAAGTACAGTGACCTCTTGTGCATGACCCGGCTTTTTGCTGTTTGCGGGAAGGGTTGCAAGGTTCATTCAATCTTGTTTCCTTCTAACTGCAAACAAGCAACAGACAACAACTCGAGCCAAGGCATGGTCAGAGAAGTTCTGATGTGCGACACCCCTGTTAGTGTACTCTCAAACAAAGATGCACCGATGTAGAGATCTTGCCCCACTTAGTGAAGTGGTTTCATCTCCAAGAAGCAGTTGGTCCACCCCCCAACCACCAAGGAGTAAGTTACAGGAAGCTGAGTTGCATATCCGGTTTCCTTTCCTCAAACTGCGCAAAGCTAGGAGATCTCCCCGATGTGCCACATTCTCGCGTGGGGATGATCGTAACTCATTTCAGCAAGATCGTGTGAGATGCAAGTGGCCGTTCATATACGCAGGTGTTATTGATGCCTGGGTTGGGGATGAGCATGCCCAGCAGGAGCAACTCGTCAATTTAGGTATGTCTTCTGGGAAAACCTGAAATGGGTACTCGCAGCGTCCATCCATTTGAGCCCAGGGCGAAAAACGGGACTGGTGGTGTTCAACCCCAAGATGTTGCCTCTGGAGCTTCGGATTCCGCATTCACAGGTTTTGGTGCTGAACCTTCTTGCTTGCGGACCACTTCCTGTCTCAAACTGGGACATGATATGGGCGATTTCGAGAGTGCGCTAGTTCCAGACTCCAGGCACTTGCGTGTCTCCCGGGTTTTCCTTTTTTTTTTGTCGGCTGGATTGGTCGGCTTCGCTTTCGAGGCGAACCCCGAGTGCGTCTTCGTGAGCGGCAATTCCAGCAACAGCTCCAACATCAGCCCGGGCTCACAGAGCTGCCGGTCTCTCTCGCGATGTGTTTTGTTCTTCAAACATGGCGCTTGGTCCTTCCGTTCGTGGTTCTTGAAGTCCCTCAAAATGGAGGGATCAATTCCACCAAAACTCAGCTCCAACATCAGCCCAGGGTCACAGAGCACCCGTCCGTTCATGGCTTTGAAAATGGAGGGATCGATTCCACCTTAAATGTTTTGATGCGAAGGGTCCCAAGTTGAGACTCACATCCTTTTTCGAGAGCATGAAGTAAGAATGGTAGCTCGTGGAATCTGGCACCCCGGTTGGGATTTTGGCGGGTTTGACCCTCAACCACACCAACCCATCGGAGATGGGGATGTCCCACCCATGTCCCGGTTTTTCATCTCCAAAGTTTGGGTGCCTATTGGGCAGGCGAACTGATTGTTACTCACTTTGGCTGTAATGCCGACGGTTGATAGACCCCGCGGGTCGGGGGTGAACGTTTCCCCCAACGCGGAGGAGCCCCATAAAGCACCCCCCATTAACATCATTTAGGGTTTTGTTCATCCTGGATTCTCACTATTTGTTTCAAGCAGCTCACGACGCGACTTCGTGTTTTTTTTTTAGCTGCTCGGTTTTCCATAGATGGTGAAGGTTCAAGACCGCGACAGCGGTTCGGATCGCTGCCGGGTTTTGGACTGGAGGATTCCAGGCAGACTTCAGGGATGTTGGGGATTTTTGTTAGACTGTTGCAAAATTCGAAGGACCCTTTGTTGAGTTGACATCCTATGAGTTCCGATCTTGAGAAAATGGCAAAACCCTCTCTTGACTTGAGGCTGCTCTTTGGTTTGACTTCCTGTGGGCTGGTGACCCAATCCATGGAATAAGGACCTCGCGAGAGAAAAGCTCCTTTTGGAGTCAGAGGAGACCAAACGTTGAAACCGTCAAGTCCTGTTTCCCGAGACAGCCCTCTGAGGGATGTTTGCCTTAGGTGAATAAGCCAACTAACTGTCTACAATTTCGCTCCAATCTTGAAGATTCCTAATTCCCTAGCCCATTGAAACAATCGGATTCGGGGGAAGTCTCGTATATGGCAACCCATTTCCTCCTTTTGGTTGGAGGATAGATAGGCTCGGGGCACCAAGTCACCCCCTACGCCTTCTTTCTGGTTCTCACAGACCGAGGGAATGCATTCTATATCCATCTCTTGTGCTTTCATTCAAGGGGATCCCCTTCCAGTTCATTCTCACAACCCTTGCAACCTCCAACAAGAGCCAAGCCGCACAGATGTTGTCTATCTTCACGAAAGGAGGTGATACGGGGGATGCCCTAAATATTGCAGTAAACCAAACACAAACGGGAATATACAGGGTTTCCCTTGTTCCCTACTCTCGTGTTTTTGCGCATCCGCCGTAGCTCTGATATCTGCTGAGACGACAACTCGGGCATTTGGGCGCTTGGAGCTGTCAGGTATCACGGACCTCGCAGGGCTGAAGGCCGTGAAGCCGGGGCCGAAGTCCACCGAAATCACCGAAGTCCTGGCTGAAGTGGCGGAAGTCTCTGTGGGTTCCGTGAAGCAAGCTTTCTCCAATTAGCGCAAGGGTTTAGGGGTAATGGCTTGTTTTTTTTTGGGGCAACCCTTCCTCCCCTGCCTTGGGGCAAGCTTTCGTCTTCCATGTCCCTATGTGGGGCATGGGTTCATGGGAAATGGCTTGGCCCAACCCGACATTTTGGTGGCGAACTCTGCTAGAGGGAAGGACCTGCCATGATGTTGTTGTCCTCTTCTAGGGGATCCAAGCTGTATTTTAGCATGCGAAAAGACTCGTGCTTTTTTCTTTTTCCGAATATAGAACCTCTCTTTTTGGGCTTCCTTTTTCGAAGAGCTGGAAACGAAGGACTTCCCAAGCACATGTCTTGCTTTCGCTGCGACTAGGTTGGCTTCCGACATTTTCCCGGATTCCCTCAGGGCGATGTCCCCTCAGCATTGGCAACCAACCGGTGATGTGAAAGCCACCCGAAACGGGACAGACGAGGAGCCCTGTGAACCCCCTGGCCCGGGCCCAACTTTTGCAGCAGGTTTGCCGCTGGGGTGCTTGGGCAATGTATCAGGGGTTGTCATGGAGCCAGCTTTTCAAGAGTGCGGTTACGAGGTATGCACCGCACATGATGGGTGCCAACTTCAACGACAAGTACAACTCGCCGGGGACTGAGCGGCGGGGAGGAAGAGCGGGAGGACAGAGTGCGGACGCAGATTCTCAAAAGCATGGCGGCTTTACCCCAAAGCAGCATTGTTTGTTTCAGGAGGTTGGTGCTTACATGTTTGTTGATGGATGGGAATGACCTGTCATGGCTCTTGTCGGTCTTGAAACAATTGCTAAGACCGTGTGTTGAAATCAATGCCCCCCCCACTTTCCTCATCTCCTCTTGGAGCGGATGCTTGTCAACAAAGGTGGGGGCTTGTGCCCAATGCCCAATGCGCAGGTCAAAACACCTTCGGGTTCTCTTCAGACGGTGTTGACCCCTAGAAACTAGACAACCAAAGGGTTCTGAGGTATTTCGCCACGAGCATGTTTGGCGCATTGAGCCCGGCATCTATTTTCTTAGGGCTGCGTTGATACCCCGTAGTCACCTTGGGGGCCCGTGGGCTGGCTTCTCCTTTCAGGTTTCTGTCCAGCCTCTACCGCCGGGGCCTGAGCCACTGCGGTTCAGTGGGCAATAGCCAAGGGTCCGTTTGGCTGTGGGTCAAAACCAATGGGATCCATATTTTGGTTGGTAGGTGAATTCACCACCCATTGTAGGACCTATTTCAGTGGTTGGATTGGTTGATGTTCACTGGGGGCTAACGATTTTCCTTTTGACCCATGGCCATTCTTGGTCAAAATTCTTCGGACGGTTCAACCAACACCTTTCCGGCACACGTGGAGTGCCCACCCGGGCATCGGAACTGGATTCGGTGATCGATTTCTAGCCGCCAGTTTGGATGACACAAGAACCACAAAACAAACCCAAAACAACCCAAAACAATCACTAAAAAACAGGAAACAAAAAACGACTCACAACCACCAAACAAAAACAAAAACAAAAAACAATAACCACAAACAAAAACGATAACCACAAAAAAAAACCAACAAAAAGACCACAGATCCCGGGAAAGCGCCAAGTGGCAATCTTTTGCCTCGAGGCCGAGACTTGGAGCTGATTGCCCGGTGCTCGGGTGAGCCAAGGGAGGGAGAGACCCCTTTTGACGGGAAAATCCCAGCAACTACTGGCCATGAAATTTAAATAAGGAACCCTAAACCCTAAACCCTAAACCCTAAACCACCTAAAAACAGCGTGGTGGGTGGACTTTCTTTCCCCGTTTGATTTCCAAGGGTGCCGAAATAAAATTCAGACCCAATATTTGGCGCGTTTGCAAAGTGTGATATCTTCAAGCTCAGCTTGGACTTCATCAGTCTCTGCCGCTTTTCTGATGTTCAGACAGATGGTTTTGATATCTTACGACCCGTCGGAAGCAGAGGCTCCGGGTTAGGTGGGAGGGTGCTCAAGACGGAAGGAATGCAACAATACATGAGGTGGTTTGGTGATTTGAACCCCTGCTTCTTGCAGAGGGCAGATGGGAAACCATTCCATTGTTCAACCCAACCACTAATCCAGACCACCAAATAGAGGGAAGCTGAACAAAGGCCAGGGGTTTTGGCTTGAGGGGTGGTTTGAGCCCAGACAGCTCACGGAGCTCAGACTCAGGGATCATTAGTCACTACCCGGCGCACTAGCAAGGAACCCAAACGCAGGCCGCCCAAAAGCAGATTCCTCTACACATGGGCTCCATCAAACAGTTTGCTGGTGACACAAGTCCTACAATGCACATGACACGCACCAAAGGGTCTGTTTCTAGTTCAACATCACACACACATATTTGCACTTTGGGTCGGATGAGGGTTTGGGGACGTCTTGGTCTTGGATCCGTCCAAAACGCAGAAGGAACGTGCAGTCCATGCCCAGTCAGACCATTCGAAGACTAAGAAAGGAATAGCCAGCCAAAAGCAACAAGAAACAACCTTCAGAAACAGCGGTACATGTTCCATGTTCACCCAAGTTTAAGGTCTAACGCACTGGCTTTCCCAAAGCCCAACGCCCAGTCTGAGCAGCTGGGTGCGAACGCAGTGCGGCTCATGGCGCCGGAGATTTGGGGGGCCTGCGGCTTTTGTATTTGTTTCTGTGAATAATCAGCCACATGCCAGATTTGCAAGAACTGTGTTTGGTTTGGTTTGTTTGTTTGTTTGTTTGTTTGTTTGTCTGTCTGTTTGTTTGTTTGTTTTGTTTGTTTCGTTTGTTTGTTTTGTTTGTTTGTTTGTTTGTTTGTTTGTTTGTTTGTTTGTTTGTTTGTTTGTGTGTTTGTTTGTTTGTTTGCTTGTTTCTGTGTCATTTCATTGTTTTTCAAGCACGGCCATATGAATCATGTCATTTAGACTCAGATGCATGAAACATATGGGCTCAGGTTGCTAGTGTTCGGACATCCGTATGTGCCCGGGTAAGCGACAATAAAAGGAGTGACTCGGCGGGGACGCCTTCCTGGTTGCGCCACCCTACGTTTCTGATCGGATTCACAGGTTGTCCGCCGTAAAGTTTTTCCCGCGAGCTGTGAGACTCAGCGAATCGACGTAGCCAGACCTTTGGATCCGCAAGACTCAGTGTGTCTTTGCAGAGCCCTTGTAGGCTATTTTTTGCACTTGTGAGCACTCACGTTGCGTTTTTTTTGATTTAGTTTGCTGGCATCACTTTCAAATCTTAGAGCCAAGCAAAAATGATAGTGAACCCGCGCAATACCAAAAACAAGTTAATTGGAGGTCATTCGATGCGCCGTGGCTGGTCTATTGCGGCCTGGCTGCAACTCAATTGAGGCTCTTTGTCAGAATCACGCACCGTCTTCCACCAGAAGGTTGTACTGGCAGCGTGCTGTGCAGCATTCCGTGATCACTAAGACCCTCAAGCTGCTGAAGTCATCACTAGCCAATAAGCTCCATCAGGCCAAGCCGACACGAACCCCTACTCCAACTCCAACCTTTCACATCAGCGCTGGTTTGTATTCTTTACGTGTGTGTTTGCTGCGAGTTGCAAGGCGCAGCAATGGCTACATCAGTTTTGGGGGGAAACAAAAAGTGTGGGGGCTTGCTGAGGGCCTAGGCGTGCTGCAGGCTTTACCCGACATACTTACTCATTGTTGACGAGAGTTGGGCGCCCGAAGCCTTTGAAATTCATTGTGCAAGGGTTGAGGTTGTTGCTGCCGACGCCAGGCTCGCAAAAGGCGCCCAGGGGCTTGGCGCGAATTTGTTCCATGAGTAGGAGATTTACAGACATCCTTCACTGTTGCAAGATATGGTATTCCTTGTAGATGCGATCAGATCAAGCTTCAGATCTTGCTTGGCTAGCTTTCATGGATCGTTTGCGTTTCGATTTGCGTGCTAAAAGTTAATTAGCAATGATGCAGTTCGTTTTGAGATAAGAGCGAACGATGTTTGTGATAAATTGAATCGTTTTTTGGTCAAGTGTCGAAAATCGAGAGTTCCTGCAGCCGCGTGGACGAAATCCTGATCCGCAAAAGAAACCCTGACATGATGATTCAATGTAAATACCAACAAGCAATGGTTTCCCATCATCTCCAAGCGGTGCAGGTTTTGTTTCCATCCACCTTAGAATAGAAGAGGCAGAGATGCGATTCAGGATTGCGTGAAAAAGAAGAGTGGCTCACTGCAGCTGCTTCCTCTGTTTCCTGCCGCGTTCTATGCCTGTGTTCTTGCCGCAGCGTTTCCACGCAAACAACAGTTCTTGCAATAGTTCTTGCGTTCTTGCCAGCTGCAGAACAAGCCACGATGCGCTTGGCAGGGCACGGTGCAGATATGGCTGCGTGCAAGGGCGGAGCCAGAGCATGTCACAACCTTGCTCAAGGTTGGTGACGGACGCGTCAGGCAGGTGTGTGGTTCAACCTCCTTGCACTTGGGGTCGGCTTACAGACTGAACACCACGAGCTCTTTTTCCGTTTGGAAGTATGGAGAGAGAAGCTGCGCTGCTTTGGGTTGGCTGCCGGCGCAAAGCAATGCCCGGATTCGTGCGACCTTCATCCAGGAGTTGATGCCGCGCAACGCGCAGATAGCCAGCCTTTGTTCATGGTTGCAATTGCAGTTTGGAAAGGCGCTTGCCAAGTGCTAGTGAAGGTTGTGCGCCTGCCCTTAGCCTGGAGGAGTTTGCCTGTCTAATGCCCCCAAGAAGTTTTAGGGGCGGTCACCAGAAACACTGCTAGCTGGTACTTCTTGAGCACTTCTTGAGGGGGGTGTTCCTTGGAATCTTTTAAGGGCGGCATCTTTGAAATGCTTCTTCTTTCCCATTCGAACCCCGCTGCACGGGCGGAGCTCGGGCGGAGTTGACGGGCAGACTTTACGGGCGGACTTTTCGGGCGGACGTTGCGGGCGTGCAGGCTCACCTTACGCAGGCGCAGTGGCGTGGAGAGAAGTTCGATTCCTGTAGCTGTCAAAAACGGAACTTCCCAGTAGCTTAGACCCATCAGAAGCGTGGAGCACGCGTGCGTTTGGAATCCAGCACGGCGCCGCACGTCGCAGCCGCACTTCGCAGACAGAGCGTGCGTGCGAGGTTTTCAAAGAGCAGTCAGGCGCACCCGTGTGCGCGGGTTGGCGTGTTGCGCGTTCTGCCAGAGCGTGTGCTGAGTGTTAACCTCGGCTGGCCAAAAACCAGAAATAGGACTCCCGAACGCTTGCCGCATAGGAAAGGGCTGCAATAGAATTATAGCAGCCCTGAAGTTTGCAACAAGTCAAGTTTTGGCGAAACAACAGGGCTTCAAAAAGCCAGGCGCGCGCGGAGCAACACTTAGCCGAGCCCGCATCGTACGAAACTACACCTGCATGCCCCATGTGTTACACAGGTTAACACAGTAGCTGTGCAAGCAGTCTGATATTTTGTGCTTGGATTGAACACAGACCACGCTCGCAAGCTGCAAGCACGAGCGCGCGCAACACGAAATTGCACGCGCGCGCGCTGCGCCTACTTCTTGGCACGGACCCGTTGGAGCGGCGCTGGGCATCAGAATCACCTTCATGACCTTCAAGGCCCTGGACACTTGATGTCACCCGGACCCTCTTAGCCCAATTGTGTTTCAGCCCAATTGCCTCGCTTTGCGTTACCAGCTTTCCCCCGCTTATCTTTCAGGGAAGTAGGGTGCTCCGTGAACTACTCATTGCGTGCATATGATAGTTCATGTGTGTTCAGTTGCCTTGCTCTTGTTTGTCGGCTTCCCGTGCCCACCCCTAAGTCTGCAAAAGAAAGGGAAAATACGGGCGCAAACCCCTCGGAGCTAGAAAAAGTGAATAGCCGAGAGCTGTCAGAGGAGGAGCTTCGCTAGAAGGAGAAGCGGGAGACTTCGCAGATGTTGCAATGAACATGCACACGCAAAGCAAGAGGGATGGGAGGAAGCCATGAACCTGCAACCTGACCTACAAACGGGAATTGCGGGGGGAGTCGAGACAGCGAACGTGGTACGTGGAAATTTCGGGGAAGCGCGAGGATCTCCTCGAAGCCGATCAATCCAAATCAGGTCCTTAACGGCAAAGGGTCGACAGTGTCGAGAACAATCTTCGGAAAGAGGAAGCGATCATTCGGGACCGCGTGAAAGGTGCAGAAGTGCATCACGAGGATTTGGTATGAAAGAAAGATGCGGCCATAGTTTCTCGGAAGCACACGTCAAGATCTAGTCGGAGCAACTGTCTTGGGAGGATTGGAAGGCGGCTCGCAGCCAACGCTGAGCAAGAAGTTGCACAGACGAAGAGTGAGGGGAAGCCCAATGGGATGCGACCAAAGACAGGTGAACTATCGCCAGCGTTGGGCCAAGGCAAACCTTGATGGGGTCACTCACATCCAAACCGGACTTGGGTCCCATAGACCCTCAAAGAGGTCTATGTGACTGAGTAGTTCTTTGGGGTACCAAACAAAGAGAATGGGGGGGTCACCGTAAGCTCGGTCCCTAGCGTTTCCCGCTGTAAAACAACCCAACCCTTACGCGTGGCTTCCATGCACATGCTATGTGGAATCACTCACGGTCGGGAAAAACCACGCTGTAGATAACTCTTGGGCGTGAGAGTCGCCTTGTCCATCTTATGGTTCCTCTTTGGGCCAATAGTTTCTCCCTGTACGGATGTCGCAAGCCCCAGAATGTTTCCATGTTCCCAATGTGGTTTAGAGAGGCGAGAGACATGGCCCCTTCTCCTTGTGGATAGCAAAAACCACACAACGCCCGAACAAGCTTCCCGCGTGCGCATCGAAGTCGCCGCCCTCAAAGCTCGGCGACTGCGGGAGTAGCTTCTACTCAAGGGGGGAATGAGAGGATTTTTTCTTTTGCGCCCGCAGCTTAAGCCCCTCTTGAGAGCATGTGGAGAACCTACAAGCAGAAAAGGTCGTGGTGTGGGAGAACAAGGACAAACCCTATGTCAACCATGATTGTTTTTTGTTGCTTGGCTTGCTACCAGCCGTGCCATCAAGTGGGATTTTGCCCTCTAGCCCAGTCAACGGTGCAGTTCGGGGGTTGGGACCTTGTGGATGGACAAAAACAAAGTCGCTCCAGCTGGAAATCGCATAAACCACCAATTCCAACCGGTGCCGATCGGCGTAGGTTTTGCATATCCACAGTAATGGTGCTTTTTGGAATGCCGATCGCCTTTGAAGAATCCCTCGAGGAAAGGCATGTGGCTTTCGCTTGCAACTCTGCAGTAGGAACTGACATTCTCCACTGTTGGGTGGCCCCAAACTAACTCCCAGGAAACGGCAATGCACCCAATGCTGAGGGGTTACTCCTCGGACTTGGAAATCCTTCAAGCCGGAGGTTCCAAGCAAATGCCAAACCTTTCCCATGCTTAAAAGCAAGAAACAATATGTTTTTTTTCCAAACTGGCCCGAGCCTAAGGTAAGCCTTTGGTTGGATCTGTCTCCGGGTTTGGATTTGACGCCAGGAAGTTGCGGCGGTTTTTGGCGAAGCGATCGCCAGGACTTCGCTCTGCCGGACTCGGGGTCCTGGAAGCCCTTCCTGGACACCTGCACCTCCTTCAACCTCTCGGTGGTGCCCACGCCTCTTGGCGCCTGGGTGGTTTTTGTGATTTTTTGTGTTTCCGAATCTTTGGGGAAAAGGGGGGGGGCCTTGTATGGTGGACACGTGTGGGGTCTATATTTGGCAGCCATGGTCGTTTTGGGTGTTTTTTTTTGCCGAATAGACGCTGGGTGTCCATGGCGGGAAATGGGGAGGGGAGGGGAGGGAGGGCTTCCCGGCAGGCAAAATGGAACAACAGAAGTCATTTCGTATTTTTGTTGGGGTCTCCTCCCAAACCGTTTCGTTCTTGTTTAGGTAGGGTACACTAAATATGAGGCATACGATTCTTGGTGCGCTTTCAAATGTAAAGCAGTATTTGACGCACGGGAACGCGTAACCCTAAGTTACTAGCAACTCACTAGCTTCAACGCTATGGTTGCCTTACTACCTTGGTCATTTGCCAACCAAAGTATTGGCTAGTTTAACACTACTTGGTTTCATGTTGTTTCAATCGCAGCGTTTTCGGCGATGCCTTTCACTTTGGGTTGGTAGGGCCGGTTGCGTCATCAACGTGGGTGTGGCCTCCCTAATGAGAGTGGCTAGATTTTAAGGGGAACAGCTCGGGGGCCAGGATCGGGGGTTCCCTCGAACTATGCCAAGCTGGCGAAAGGGGAGGGGGGGGACGGCGGCTGCTGCGACCCAAACCGTTGAGGCCTTGTTGGCGTTGTTAACAGGTTTTCTTACCTGTTCGCAGCTCCCAAGCTGGTGAGTGTGGAGGCGAACTGGGAATTGTTGGGGTTTTAGGAAGAGGTTTTAACACCGACAAACACCTCCCAAGGGCAAGGGGAGCTTGGTCACAGGTTTCCCCGGCGATTTCGTCCCGTCCTTCTCGATATATTTTCATAGGTTATAACCTAAAGTGTTAACATCCTCTTGGATGTTTAGCAGATCATTTCCCCCTTGAAAGCTTGAGGCAGGATCTCCCCCCATCCGTGCAAATCCAACCATGCAAGCGATGCCCGCCAAAGAGAGACCAATCAACACTCAGACCCAGCTGAGAAAGGGTAGAAGCTTAGCAGCTAGATGCCGCTTGAGTAGCAGAAGGAATGGTAGCAAGTTGTATGTGAAGCTTACGGGACAGCTTCTTTTGCAAACTTAGGAACCCTATCCCTTGCCCCGCAGACCTGCCATCAGCAATTGGGGGGGGTTTCATGAATCTGGAGGAGAGGTGGACGGGTTTTCTCCCTCCTGGGCTAGAGGGTCCGGCCGGTCTTCAGGCCAGGCGGCCCAACAAGTTTGCTCCTTTGCCACTTTGGGTCGAAACGCGAAAGCGGACGGGGCGGGAACACGGCTCAATCCAAGTTTGCTTTCCCAGGCCTGGGAACCAGAGCCGAGGTTTTCCATCCAGCACTACCTCGCGGAGGGTTTAGCCGCTGGGCTGGCCTTTTTGTCGGCAAAGCTCACGGCTGACCATTGCACAGGGCTTTTCCGTGTAGTTTCCCTCGATGTTTCGCTGCTTGAGACCAATGCATGATTGCCAACGGCTGATTTTTCCTTGGGTGATGCTTAGGGAAACATAGGGAGCCCTGCAGCAGGGTCTGGAACGACGGGATAAATCTGCAAACAGGGGAAAAGAGGGTGGGTGTGCTTTTTGTTTTCTCTTTAAATGCCAACCAAAAGGGATCCCTCCTTCTGGAGCATGCTCAGGCCATACGTGGTTCGGACATTTTTCTATTGTTTCCCACAGTGGCAGCCTCCTATTCTGACCGTGGGTCATGTCGGATGTCGCGTGAAACGGCGGACCTTCGAAAGAAGCCGTGAAGAATGAGATCTCCCCGACATGGTTGTTGTTGGGAAACATTTTGCCCATTTTTGCTTCTTGCGGTTCAGAGGTTGAACTCCAACCACTCAACGGCTAATTTTTTTTTCCCATTTTTTGGCTCCCCACACCCAACGTCAGAGCCGAATTCCACACGCCCGGCTCAGTGCTCAGGGGCTTCTCTTCACCCGGCCCAGATCCATGGGGAAAGCCCCGGGCCTTCGGGGCCATGACCTCCGAGGCCGCCAGCGAGATGGAAGCGCTGATCCAAGAGCCCCTTGGAATCGGATCGATCCTTTCGCCGGAGCTCCGATTCCAGTTGCCCCGTGGCGCCCTTCTTTCTCTTTCTTCTCGCTTTTTTTTTGTTTTTCTCTCTTCTTTTTTCTCTCTTTCTCTCTTTTTTCTATTTTTCTCTCTCTCTTTTTGTTTTTGTTTTGTTTTTCTCTCTTCTTTTTTCTTCCCGGAAGGGAACCATCCCTTTGAAGTCAACTGACAAAAGAAATTATGTCACCAGAGATGCCCGTTTTTTTTCCCCATGGCCACTGGGGCATTTCAGTGCGGTCTGCTTGCAACTGGAGAAATCGCTTGCGTAAAGGGAAGCTTTTATGAGATTGGACGGGGTTCCCTATACTTCCCCATCAAAGGGTAGTTTCGATCATTACCTGTTGCCAGTTTTGGGCGAGTTGCCTCTCAGTTGGGGCTTAAAGGGAGACGTAGGGACCCCTGTGAAAACCGAACAAATTGGATGTTGGACCCTTTTGTATGCGACGTAGCATGACACTTGCAGCCTGGCAGAAGATTGCAAAGGAAGACGAGCTTATTTCGTGGGCTGTAACCTCAACCAAGATGGATATTCTTGCAACTCAACACATCCCGTGCCGAAACGGTTTCTCCCTTTCAGCCGGGTTTTGCCCCGCCGACTTGGTGGCCCCCTGGGTGAGTTCTTGAAATCCAAGCGTTCAGTCCGCCTTTACTTTGTCAATTGTGTTTTCTTGTACCATCCATAGGGTTGGTCTTGACGGCCTTCATTAGGGTGTGGGGAGGACGTGGGCATGAGGGCTCTGGGTCGATTGAGGACCAGAAGGCAGGCCTATCTTGCAAAACGTGGGCTAGAGGCTAGAGGAAGCTTTGGTCCATTGCTCAGAGAAAGGTAAGAGTTGTGCGTGTTTCATATATACGCCAAACTCAGGGCCTTGTTTTGATCTTTGTCAACTTCACCAGCTTGAAGCAAGAGTGGGGTTCACAAAAGTTTCCTTTTGGGGGGCAATTAGAGGGGAGACATTGCGTCTATGCAACTGGAACCCAAAGCACTGGGTTCAACGGAGATTTCTTGGAGCATGACTGTTTCTTGTTCCAAAGCCCCCCCCCCAAAGGCCATCCTTGAAGCGCAGAATCTCCTTTCAGGGAAAAGGACAGCTTCCATTCTTAGGTTTATTTCAGCTTCCCTCTACTTGGTTTGGATTTCCGGCTTGGAGCTTGGGGGGGTCCCTTCATCCCGGACAAGTTTCGGGGTTAACGCCTGGTCTGGAAGACCATCTGACTTTCCTTGTTTGATGCCTTCCATTTGCATGACTTGTCCATTGTCCTTTTTCAATTAGGCCACAATCACATGTTTCAGTGGTAGCACCAATCAGACAACCCTGAATTTGTGGTTTGAGCAGGTGGTTCGGGTGATTGGAACCCCCAGTCCATGGAAACCGCGTCTCATTCTCCAAGTTGGTTGAAGGGAACAACAAAGATGGTAGAGTTCCGTAATTCTCTTACCCAAGTGACTTTGGTACCACTCCCCCAGTTGGGATATCCTCCTGGGATATCCTCCTGGGATATCATGCAAGTTGAGTTCGGTTTGGGAGCGGCTTGCCCGTCGTTTCGTTGCGAGGAAGTTCGGGCCCTTCATGCGGTGCGCCGGGCCGTTGAAGCTGGAAGCTCCCTCTGTTTGGTGTGTAAAGCTTAGGCGAACCGAGGGAAGCAGCGGACCAATTTTCGGCGCCCCCTTTGGGAGTGCCCCCTTTTTGGTTGCAAGTCTCTGCTTGGTGCCCCCTTTTTGGCTCTTTGCTTTTTGGTGCTGATTTGTTTTGGTTGCAAAGCAAAAAAAACCAGCTGACCCCATCGTGCGGAACGCAGGTTTTATCAATGAGCTTTGACGCGGCGCGTTGAGACAAGCTCATTGACCGTTCGGGCGAATCCAGTGGCGATGGTCCTTTTCCGTGCCTTTCGGGAAAGGCGAGGGAACCAAAGGGAAGCCAATCTTTTTCTTGCTGATAGGCTGGGGAATGAACCTGCTTCCCATCAAGGAAACCATAGGGCATGGGGTTCAAGCATTTTTCTCGTTCGCTTCTCGAAGCAAGAAGTTTGGGACCGTCCCACTCCGAACGAAGTCTCGCAGGTACTTCGTCCAAGGCGGCGGGGCGCTGCCCTTTGGCTCCCACCCTTGCCTCTCCACCGGGGGGACGCTCCACGAAAGCGCCGGGAGGCCAAGCGCCCGGGAACAAATCCGCAGCAGGTTATTGGGGCAAATGTGGCAAAGGGCTCAAGAACTGGGTTCGACTTGAAGTTGCCGTTTGAGGGTTCGCACGATTTCTATGGCAGCAAAACCCTTGAAGCTATTTGGAGGGTTTTTGCAAACATCAGTGTAATCGACCCAGATTGCGTCCAGTTGGGTCAGTTATTGCTATAAGTAGGTGTTCGTTGAAATGAAACGAGCGTCCCTTGGGTGGTTGGTGATGTTTAAATGTGAAAATTGAAAGGACTTCTGTCGGAGGGACCCGTCCCAATGCCCTCACGGGTCTCACATGTGCCGTCAACAGACTTATATATATATATATATAATTGCTATACTTGGGGGTCGGTAGTGATGGCCATCAAACCCGTTCACAGGGGTTGTAGACCAACATGGCAAGGATTTTTTAGGTAAACCCGTGACCACGCCTAAACCCTAAACCCTAAACCCCAAACCCTAAAGCTTTAAACCCTAAACCCTGAACCCTCAATCCTAAAACTTTAAACTCTAAACCCTCTTTACCATCCAAGAGGCTTCAGGGATACAAAGATAAACCCTACGGGAAACCTTCTCCGCGGCAACCGGCGGAAGCCAACGGGGTCACGGGGTAGCGCTTCCTTCGAGGCCCTTCTTGGGGACTCTTTTGGTTGCCCTCGAAAATGTGGCTCAAAACTACACAGGATAAACCGCAGGGGGCAAACCGCAGGTTTCGGTTTCCATGTTTTTTCCACTTGCCAGGGGCAGGCCATTTTGAGGTTACCCGGGTTTTTTGAGCCGCCATGTACCTGTGTACTCCTCATTTGGTATTTTCCCCTGAGGGATATGGTCTTTTCAGGACATGGTGAACCCTTTGACCTAGGTTGGGATGTTTGGCAAGCCTCAAGGGATGCAAGGGCGGGTTTTGAAAGGGCCTGGATGGATGTTGGATGCCTTGATGCTTGTTTCGACGGCTGATTTCGCTTGCCGCCCTTTGATCTTGTTTCGGCTGGGGTTTCCAACACCGACCCGTTGACATGAGGTGAAGTTCTGGAGCGCCGGGCTGCCCGGAAGCGAAGGGGCGGCCTTCGGCCAATCGGCGTGTTGGGGCTTTCATCTCTGGGTGTCTCCATGCGAGGAGAGGCTGGTGATGTTCTTGACGAGAGACCAAGTCAAAGGGTCCTTTCTAGGAAGATGGTGAGCCAGGACTGGTTAGGTTCCGTGTTGGTGGATGGGAGAGTAAAGGCAACACTGGCGGTTGCAACTTGTGATTCCATGTGGATTATCAACAAATGGGTTACGCGCGCGGATTCGGGGGCACCAGAGAGGGTCAAGGTGTGAGCGGGAGCACTTGCCTTTTATCAGGCGGACACATGTCCCTTTCGATGATTTAGACATCATGTTCGGGGTTATTTTAGTCAGAGTTTTCGTTGGGGTGATGTTTCAAGGGCGCACGTAAGGAACCCTGGGTATGCATCTCTGGTGTGCAGCAATGCAAGAGGGCTCTTGATGGGCGAAGCATCTCGCATCCGTCTTTTGAGCCATGCTAAGAATGAGGTAACCCTTCCTTGGTTGTTTGGATCGGTTTGAGGATTTGAACCCCTCGCTTTTGAAAAGCTAGCCCTAACCTTCACGCCATCAATCCAATCATGTCCCTTTGGTTTCCCTTAAGCCATCAATTGCACGAGGTCACCATTTCAAGAATCCCCCCCCTAGCCCAACAAAACATGTCCACCATCACCTCTAGGCCACAGGATGATTGGGGAATCCCGAGCTAGCCCGGTGTACCTCGTGAGCTCCCAACGGCAGCGGGTTCCGAAGGGTTCCGACGCGTCAGCTTCCATTGGAAAGACAGGACTGGTCAAACTGGGGGGGGGGGGGAGCCTGGGGGCCCTAAAGACGGCTCGGTTTCGATGGTTCCCTTCAGCCCAAAAAGTCGAAGCCGTTGGGCCACCTCAAAACGGCTATGATTGCCCCCGGCTCGTTTGTGCCAAGGCTTTGCGCATTCGGCCTGAGACCAAGGAAAGCGATTTGTTTCTCCAGGCCCTGCCTTTGTTGGTTTTAAGAACCACAACAATAAGACTAATGATCATAATAATACCAAGAATGCTAATGATAACAAGTTTTCGGACAAAGTAGAGCCAAGGGACGTCCACGCCGTCAGGTGGGCGGGCTGCCGACCCTGGAGAACCTGGTGGGCAGCTCCCGGCTCATCACCAACGGGTGCGCCGCAGAGCCGCGTGTGCCGGTTTGGGGCCCCGCAAATGGCGTGGTTCCGTACCAACTTTTAGGGATTTGCCTGGAATGGGTTTTCCAGGGTTTCTTCAAGGGTTTTCCAGAATTGTTTGAAGTTTTTCATAAATTTTCTATGGGTTCTCCAGAGTTTTTCCAGGGTTTTCCAGATTTTTTTGAAGTTTTTCATGGGTTTTCTACAGGTTTTCTACGGGTTTTCCAGGGTTTTCTAGGGTTTGCCAGAATTTGTTTTCACGGTTTCCACAGTTCTCTTGCGGCGGTTTCCCCGGTTTCCCTGGCTTCCACAGAGTGTCGCAGGGATTTTCCATGGGTTTTTCTGGAGTTTTCACGGTTTGCATGGGTTCTCCATTGTTTTCGTGGTGTCCAAAATTTCCATAGTTTCCAGAATTTCCACTGTTTCCATGGTTTGGTTGCCAGGTGCGCTGAGAAGTGCCAGGTCTTGGATGCAGTGAGCGCGCATTCTGGCGTGCGGCCTGCCCATGGCTTGGGCAGCAAAGAGAAGGAGACGCCAGGTAGCGGCAGCATGCACACGACAAGCAAGAAAAAACACACACACACACACACACCCAAACCACAAACAGTGAAACCCCCGCTAGCAGAAACGTGTTGAGGCAAGTCCCAACCAATTCCGCTGGCCGCTCAGATCACAGTTCAATGAGACGGATGGATCTGACTTGTCTGCCCGCTGCTGATTTCTTTGGATAGAATATGACAAGCTTTGCATTCATGTGTTGCAAAATTATCGCCGTTTGAAGTCCAACATTTTGGACAGCAATCCCGTTCCGGTCCAATTGTTGGAAAATGACCGCGATGTCGGTTTATGTGCACAATTGTGTGTGTGTGTTATAAAATGAGCGCAAATCCGTGTTGTAACATTCAAACCCCTGTTGCTCGGCTCTCTGCAAGGGGACAACAAACGCACGCGCGCGCGCACGCACACCCCCACACACCCAGAGTAGAGCGCGCGAACCAATCATGTAGGGTCCCTTATTGCAGGAGATGCTCGTCTTTTTGGGTTCAACGTGTTTCATGTGGTTGTGCCTGTCTTTCGCCCCGTGGCTCGAATGGAACCTCCCGCAGACTGAGCCGGTTGTGTTCTTTTTACGGATTTGTTAGGTACAGTGCGGCAGATGACAGCTCCCTCATCGAGCGAAGATTTACCAGGACGCGGGAACGTCACCCTGAAGTATCTCTAAGACCAGCCTAAGCCCTCCCTCAACCCAGGCTAAATCCACCCGCAGTTTCGCGTGGATTTGGGGTTGGTGGGGTGGGTTGGTTTGTGGTGGGTTTAATAGCAAGGGCCTGGATGAGTCCCCCAGATGGGGCCCAAATGCGCGGCCTGGATGGCCTCAATAGTAAGGGTGTGCGGCCCAAATGCGTGTGTATTGTTTAGGTCGGTTCAAAGGAACACAGGAAACCAACCATGTTTGCAGCCGCCCCCCCCCGATTTTTTTTGGCCGATACCCAAAAGGCCTGGTTGCGGTTTTCACCCCGTGGTTGGCTTCTTTGAGGGCACCACGAGCCGCGGAGCTTGGCATGCTGGTGACACGGCGCAACTTGCGGGATCGTGGTTCTACTTTCATGGGACCCCGGAGACAGATCTGCGGTTGATAGGATCTCAACCCCCCTGAGAGAGAAGAGCTTTTAACAAGGCAACTTGAGGCTGCACGTTGCGGTTGTATTAAGCGGGGGGAATGGCGATGTACGCAGTAGAGACTAGAGATGACTTTCTCTACTGTTCCATTCCAGCGCCCTTTCTGCCCGTTTTCTGCCAAGTTTGCTCCATGTTGACTTCCAAAACATTGGTTTCCTTCTTGTTTCCTTGAACACAATGCAAAAGGGCAGCCTCAAAGAAGACACATCCACATGATCCTTTTGGCAGAACCCTTCTTGATCAGTACGCTTGCCCAGATCAGTCTGAAGTTGACGTATTTGTTCAGAGTCAGTGCCCTCTTTGGTTGCTTTTCAAGGAACGCCAAAGACAAGCCAAAGCCTCTTGTGGGGTTCCATATCCCATTGAATATCTACACCCACTTAGCCATTCCGCCCGACTTTTCTGGGTTTGCTGGCACAACTCTTCTCACTTTTTGAGGTGGACCTTCTAACTTGGCCATGGGGAATAACCGATGGCTCCATATAGGGGTGGATGAGCATCCATTTGCTACCTATTTTGATGTTCACCAGTACAGGGTTTTGACCCACAGCCACTTGGGTTTAGACGTTGTTTGTTTGTTTTTGGTTTAAACAAAACAAAAAACAGTTCAGACCTTTGGGGTCCTCGATGCCGGACGTGCGTCTCTCTCTTTCGCCGGCCGTTCCCAAAGCGAGGATCGCCCTCCGCGCCGTCTACAGCTGCGTGGCCCAGATGTTGGGCGGCACCGAGGCCGAGGCGCGGCTCGATCCATCGATCGCGGTGGGGCTGAGGCTGGGGCTGAGGCGCGTTCCGAAAAGCGATGGCCGTGGGGGAGTCAAAACCGTTACACGGGATCCCATTTTGGTTGGTTTTCGGTGAATCCACCACATCCATTTTAGGACCTATTTTAGTGGTTGGATTGGTTGATGTTCACTGGGGGTACGCTTTGGGTTTTGAGCCATGGCCATTGGCGGGGAGTGGCGGCTAAGGACTGCGAAGCATACATGGTGTTTCTGTGGGATCGATAGCTGCCATCGTTGTTGCAATTGCGAGGGAGGGATGGGGGTTTCTTTGATTTGTTCTGCACAAGCCCTATTTAGCACTCAGGTTGGTGACAGTGGCTTTGACATTTTAACCCAATTGAAGCACCCACAGCTGGGGTAGAACCATGGTTACGTGCAGGAGGTTGAGTTGCCGAAAGAAGCTCAAGACACACCCAAAACAGGTGTTGGGGCTTACGTAGTTGGGGTGGAAGTCCCTGTTATGAAACTGCTGCACGCCAGTTTTTGGTTTTATTTTAAATTTCTGCAAGGTGTGCTGGACTTTGAAAGGAGGCGTGTGAGTTGAACAACAAGGGGTTCGGATGCTTTGGAGATGGGCACAAACCTGTCTTCAACCTTATGATTTGGTTCAATTTGCTGTGCGTTTTCTCTTGGAGGGGCAACATTTTCCCTATGGCTGTATTCCAGGCTCGCCAAAAAACCGGGCCATCTCCCAAATGCACGGCGCATGTTTTTCTGTGGGCATGGCAGTGGGCTACGTTTCGAATTCCAGGCGCGGGGCGCCAACAAGATCGCGCTGGCGGTGGACATGAGCTTCCCCGCGGCGACGGCGCGGGGAGTTTTCTGGGAAGGACTTGGTGGCACCGAGTGCCGAGTGGCGCTTTTGGGGAGGGGTGGCAGGTGTTGGGACCCTCCTTGTTTTTTTGTTCCCTCAATTTTTGTGTTCCTTTTGGGAGGGTGCGGGGCGGTTTGGGGGTGGGGGGGTGGGTGGGCGGTTTTGAAGGGCTGCTCAAGATGTCGGCCTTTCTCAGTCGCGGGTTTGGAATCAGAAGTCAGCGGCCTTTTTTGGGATTGGGAGAGAGGTACGAGGCGATGTGACCAAGGCCCACTCAAAGGGCATCAAATCCCCAGGTCAATTTAGCTTGTGAAGGGGGACATCCATGACAAATATTGTTTTTTTGTTTTTCTTTGAAGAATAGTCAAGCAGGTCCCAACCTGTGAGTCGAGTGTGTCGCTTCGCTGTCAGTGAATCCTTGGATTGAATGAACCAACCGGCATTTTTTGGGTTCAGCCAACGCCCGTCCCTTTTATGGCCTACTTCATCGTTGCTTCCATTTTGCCGAGGGCGATTTGAACCTTGTTGTGCTGTCCTGATTGATCATTTATTCTTTGGCGACACCAGCAACTGGAAGATGAAAGGGTCCCAGCTGAGCTGGGAAAATCCCTGTCGCAACGCGCTCGGCTTGCAAACCTGAGGGCGGTCGGCAATAATCAGAGGGCCACGTTCGGCAAAATCTTTTGCCACACCCAAACAAGTTGGCTTCCTTACGTGCAACCCTTCAGCGAGAACCCTTACATCAAAATGGGTCCCCAGAGCAACCGGGTCAGCAAAAGCCTCCAAATGACACGAAAGCTTGCCAGAGAGCAATGGGGCCACTGATTTGCCCGTTTTTCCGTTATCAATCAATTTGCAGTGCTCACCCAGCGTCCCAATAACTTTGGGGAAGGCAGGCGCCGAATGGGGACTGCAGGCTTTTCAGCCAACTTTTCGCTCCCCTTCCTCTCTCTGTCCCTTGTACTGGGCGCTCTGGCCAGTTTTTTGCTCCCCGTTTTCTCCGCTCCCCTCCCCCAGAAGGATTTTTCTTGGAAAAACTGGCAGGGTGTTTTGCTCTCCGCTGGGTGTTTGGGGGAATCTGTGGGGAGTAAGAATCCACTAGCGTTGCCAGGTGGGCACCAAAGCCTTCCTCCCCGGGCACGGGTCCCTGATTCCCGGCCGCGAACGTGGAAACGGCCTGGGGTGGGTGCAACCGTCTTCAGAAGGAAAGGAACACCCGGAGGAACGCCCGGAAGCAGTTTTTGGGGCCCAGAAAGTCGCACAAAGAAAAGGAGAGAAGGGGTTCTTCGAAGGTTGTGGCGCAAGGGAAACCAGTCGTGAGACCTCTAACCGATACTGGTTCACATCTCGAGGTAAAGACCAGGGGTCGTGAATTGATAGTCGTCCGAGCCCCGAATCCGAAAGGTTGGGGACCTCTTGTGGTGTGGAAGCCAAAAAGGAAGCTGACCATTCTACGGGGTCCATTTCCGATTTCTGAGAGCTATGTGCATGTTAGTTGGGACCAGCCCCATCCCTTGATGTATACCCTTAGGCTAACATCAAAGCCATAGGTAGCCTTATTAACTGGAAGAGAAGAACCAAAGACTCGGGAGCCAGGAAGGTAGAGAGGTCTATCCATTCTGGAGGCCCCCCCTTCTTGTCGCCAGTAGCCAGCCATGTATTCCCTTGCCGTGAAAAGGGACATGTCCAGGGCCCCAAAGGCGTGGGGATCAAGAAACTCGTTGTGATTCTTGGCCTTTTTTACTTGACCGCCGACTTGGCGCTGACCGCTTTGTTGCACCGAAAGGCCCCAAACGGGCAGAAAGTGCGAAGCCTCCCCCCACATTTTGGTCTAGGCTGGAGGATATGATGAGCTCCTTCGAGCGATCCGACTTCGAGGGGGAGTTGTTCGACATCTGGATCTTGGAGGCGCCTGAAAATGCATCGCGGTTGGGTCGCCATGGGTTTATCGCTCCGAATTCCGCCGAGGATGTGGCTTCTGGCGTTGTCTGAATTGGGGTGAAACGGGCATCTGTTCTTTTTCTCTTTTGCCTCACCAAATTGGGGGGGGGGGGAGACCCTGCAAAACAGCGCGGGGACCATGAACCGCATGAATCACTTGGCTTGGCACGTGGGAATGCGCGAATGCCAACGAAAAAGCAAAATACGTAGATGAATAGAGGAAGCCCTTTGGTCCGCAATTTGCCGTGGATGTGTTTGGTTCACTCGCAAAACCTGAAGCAACCAAAACCAAACCTCAAAGCAGGGCTTTGGCTGCTGCTTCCGTGAGTGGCCAGGTTAGAGTCTCCGAACTAAAGTTATGAAGAAGTAGTCATGGTCGGATCGGTTCGAACCGCCCACTTTGGGCGCTGAAGGGGCAACCTGGGAGGAAAGAGTGGGGTAGCCCGCAAAAGGAATTCTCCACCCTTTTTTTTCAAGTGCATGTGTCGTTCTGCAACAAAACAATTAGATCTCACCTGCCCACCTTGCTGCAGCCTACCTTGAACCTCGGAAGTGGCTTTGGAATCCTCTATGCCAAGCATCTGGCAATAGGACCCTGGATTGGGTTTCAGCGGCCGAAACTCCCGCGAAGGACCAGAAAAGACAAGAAACAACTCCAAAACAAAAACACACACACACACACACAACAAACACACACACACACACAAAAACAAGAAGAGTCAAAAACAACTCAAAAACAACCAACCCGGCCTTTGCGGATCACCCACCCCCTTGACCGAACCCACCCCAAAACCCGGGGCCTGCTTGGTCGAGGTGAAGCTCCCGCCGGTGGAGAGCGCGGTGAGCGCCCGGGGCCCCAGCGCTTTTTGGGGGTCGCGTCTTTTATGACCCAGCCGAACCAAAAGGTGGTTGGGGAGTAGACGATTTTCAGCATCGCAAATTGCTGAGCTGGGTTTGGTCGTTTCTTAGGGCCACCAAAATGGTGTTGAAGATTTTCGGGCTCCCCAACAACAGCCAACAAAAGGCAGCCTCAAAGCAGGGCTTCCTTTTGGTTTCCCTTGAAAGCCAACCAAACACAGGGGGGTAGCAAGGCTCAAAAAGCCGAGAGGTTCCCAAGCCCGGTAGGCCGTGATGGATGCCTTCGAGAACCTGAACAAGACCCATGCCGTGGGGATGCCCATGGCGTCTCAGGCGTCGAGGTTCACCAAAACGGAGTCGGGGTTTGGGAGAGCCAAACATCCTCTCCGAAATCTGGGAATTAAAGAAAACATCTCCAAACTCCAGGGCCTCCGGAAACCACCTCTTGTATAAAATGCCCCCGGTGCACTGCATAAAATTTTATGAAGAGCACTGATGGACCGCACCAAATTCGCTCGGAGCCTACGGAAAGTTGGGTATACCTCAATGAGCATCAGGGGTTTGGGGAAAAGATGGGACAGCTACGCGGCGGTTCCTTTCGCATTTCTTCTCTCGGCGTCGAAAATGCCAAGCGAAAGAGGGGATACCCGATCTTGAGATTTGTAGAGAGTCACCCATCCTTTTCAGCCACTCCTCCAGATTTTTTGGGGAGGAAGCCCAAGGGAAAGGGCAGCCTCCTGTTGGGGGACATCAAAAGCAACCCATACCGTAATACCGTTTGGCACATTCTCGCACTTTGCTGGACAGCCCAGTGCGTGGTTAGCAACCCGAAACAGTGGCCTGGCACGACACGCCCCCGATATGCCTTTTTTCCCCCAAAATGTGACCTGGTGGTTTTCTGAGGGTTCAGGGGGTGGATCTTAACCCGAACCCGGGCTCCGAAGACCCAGCCTGCAATATGAGAAGTGGCCAACGCTGGGCTCTGGTTGAATCAGTTGGATCCAGGACATAGCTGAGGACAGGTTTGTTTGCTTAGACATAGATGGCGCTGGTTTAGATGCCTTTGTCTTTTTCTTCCCATTTTACCAGGGCAAGTGCTGAGAAAGGAGCATCGCCGGTGGGCTTGCCGCAATCCACTTCCCGAAGCTGTCACCAACGGGTGCCAGATCACCGCGAAGATCGGGTTGATGGGGAAGCTGTTTGACCGGGTTTCTAGCCGACCGAAGCAGGGTGGAAGCTGGCTCTTTTGACCCCAGCCGGGCGTTCCTGAGTGTCTTTTCAAAACCATTTGGTTCAAGTGGGACAGGGGACCATGGGTGACTTTCGAATTTGAGGTACCTTTTCGACGCAAAGAAGCCTTGGGGTCCAACTTGCAGGGCCTGGGTCTGTGGGTAGACCGGTTAGGCTTCAGGAGTCCCAGCCTTCGAGACCTTCATGGGGGATAGGGAAGCCCGACAGCACGTCAGCTTCCGAAGCTCAAGCCTGGCCTCAGGCCCTTGGTAGCGCGAAACCGGGCAGTGTTGGTCATCAGACGTAGATCCAGCTCGGGTTAGGGGGGGGAAAGACCCCCATGGCTGGGCTTCCAGTCCACCCTGGCTCCTGGGGTCGTCCAAACAGCCCCCAGGGCTACGTTTGTTTTTTCTTGGGGGAAAACGCTAAGATGTTTTGGTGGGAGAAAAAACACAAAAACTGGGTGGGGCGGGAGACTCGGACTCTTCGCAGCCAGGTGCGGAAGCCCCTGATCCCGCAAGTGGGCGTGGCCTCGGCGGTGCGCAGAGATCGCAAGCCCGGGGCGCTCGGTCGAGCGCAGCGCGTCGTGGGAGTCGTGGGAGGCTGAGCCATTGGACCCCGACCTGGGGATTGAGATGGCTGTGAATTTTAGTGGTTGGAACCCCCTGAAAAGTGGCTGGTGGACATAAATCCCCACATGATGTCCACCAAAGGGTCCCTGATTAAAATTCACACCCATATGGCTGTTTGTCAAGAATAGTTGGTCACCCCAAAATGGGCAAGCGCCCGGTCGGTAAATGGAAAGATGGACTGAAGCCTGTGGTCCAATTCCTGGTGGTTTAATTTTGACCCATACTCATATTCACATCTAAACAAGTAACCTGTGAACCGAAGGGTGAAGCTCCGATTGACCCAATCTAGGGATTGATGGAAGCAAGACCCAAAGGTAGACGCTTGGATGGTGACCTGTTTCAATGATCCAAGGTAGAATTCCAATGGATGATTTAAAGGTAGACGCAAGGGATGGGTTTTGGGTTAAATATAAGTCTAGAAATCAAACATGGGCCGATGGGGGGTTTTGGTTTCTTCTCCTGTTGAGGCAAAAGGGGTGTTGGCCTTTGCGGAGGAATGGTTTTTGCTTGGGTAAGGGGCACCAGGGAACCTGTTTTGAGGCTCGGTCAAGAAGAGTTTCGGCGCTTGTTTGGGCTGTTGGAGTTGTGTTCCTGCGTTTGGATGATATGTCTGCTTTACATGGAGGCCAAAGGGAAACCGAGGCATCTCTATGTGTTTGAGAGCTGCCCATTTGGAGGTTAGGGCGATACAGCTTGCCCATGTGGAAGGTTCTTCCAAGGTGAGTTGCGGGAAGGGAGCACGTTTGTAGGGACCCTGCCGTTCGAAAGTTTCGATGAGTTTGCTTGGGAGTTGATCAGCTTGGAACCGAGTTAGGCCTTGAGCCAGTAGTTCACTGGTGAAACTGACTGCTGTAGTTCACTGGCAACCTTGCTCTCATATTGTTGATGGCACCAGTTGGGATGCATGCAGCCCTATTTGGATTGGTTGATAAACCACCAACCAACTGGCAAGTGGATGTTGTCTATCGGTGTTTTCCCCCTTTCAAACGAGGGCCGGTGTTGTGACACACTCACGCCATGGAACCCAACCAGAACTGGGTGCCGCAGCTCGATCCAGCGGTCCCTCCGCCCTTGCGGGGCTCCAAAGTTGCCTTAGCGAGCTGGCTTTTCGGAAGGTCTGGCCATGAACCAAAGGCTCCGTGGTGTTTGGAGGGTACCCTTTTGTGGAAAGGGACATCAACGCTAGCCTTTTTTTGGTGCCTATGGTGATTCAGATGCCCAGGTTTCAAGAGCTATTCGCCGGATGACCTGCTTCGGGAGCCAGGAAAGATCACATTGGCATAGTTGCTCCTGCCTCCTAGGGCCAGCGGGTTTGCTGTGGTTTCCTGTGGTGTCCCCTTGGTATACGGGTTTTCTTGGGTTTCAGGACCCAATTTCGACTCCAAACGTGTCGATCCATTCCACCCTGGTAAGGAGGTGGGTGAGTCCTCCCATCGTACGGGTTGGTTGCAAAGTTTGGAACCAGAGCCTGGTAGCCCTCAAATGGGTTGTTCAAACACTCGCTCCCTCTGGGCTCGGACCCGAGCCCCCGAGCCATTCGGAGACTGGTGCGCCGAAGGCCGAACCTAGTGCCAGACCTGCAGCAGGAGGGGTTTTGAAAGGGCAAACGCTGAGTCGGTCGAAGGATCAAACGAGCGATTCCACTGAAGGTCTCCAAACTTGCGAATCCACTCTGTGCAGTGTGTGAGTCATAGCAAGTTGCTTCGAAAGATGATACGCAATTTGCCAGTACGGAGGAGAAGAGCCGGATGAACGGCGCTGAGTTTCTGATCAGGGCTCTAGAACACTACAAGGGGCCCCCGTTAATATGTGAGGGGGTGGGGTGGTTTCTTCACAGAATGGGAGAGAATCGAGAAAGCAATGAACCATAGAGTGAAAGCGTCCCACTTTTTGGTTGGCGTTCCCCAAAAAACGGAACAAACAAACTTCAGAGAACCGGCCAGTTTTCCTTGTTCCCCATTCCCACCCGTTGGCTTTGCCCCTCCCGGGTTTCCCCAAAGAAATCCGAAAATTCCTGCCCCCCTCCCCCAAAAAGCAAAAAGCACCCCCCTCCCCTCCCCCAAAAAAGAAAAATGGAAAAACGAAGAAGAACAAAAGCGACAACGCAACAAAGCAACACCCGGGAAAGGAGATGCTGCTGGTGGCCTGGAACCGCACCCAGCAGATGGCCTGCGGCTCAATGGCAGGGGCGCCTGAGCTCTTGCAGTCTAGTGGGCGGAAAGGGTCACGGACTGGGCGGCGGAATGGGTCACGGGGTGGCGGGGGTGGCGGCGGCAGAGCAAAATCCCTCCCCACGAACAGCTGGCACCTTGGGGACCTGGGACGTCCCGATCCTCGTCTAGGGGCCATGTCAGGTGCCAGGAGTGATGGTAAGGGGCTCCATGGTAAAATGGCGGGTATGATGTTTGCCAGCCAAAGTCCTTTCCTGATTCGGTCTTCAAAGAGAAACCCAAAGCAGTTGCAAGCTGCAAACAACTCCATCCCAGTTGCGAGTATGGGTAACCAGCCATTTTCCTTTTGGTTCTCAAAGGGTCCCTTGGTTACCTACTGAGGAAATGACATTTCTGGGTATACAACGAAAGATAGGGATAGTAAAACCGGGTTGGGACTGTCTCTCGAGGACGGTTCCGCACACCTTTAGTCATAATGCAGGGGCATTAAAGGGGCCACCCAAAGCCCATGGAATGAAACAAACAAACAAATGCAAAGCAACAGGGCTGAAAGCCTTCTGTAACCCCATATCATGCCTCCCCCAACCGGTTTTTTGGTGGAAAAAGCAAAGGGCTCAACATGGGCGCTTTTCCCAATTGAAGATGCCTCCAAGCCTGGGAGGGCTTCTCCTGGCCGCCACTGCAAACCTGTGCTGGGCCTATTTCGCCCAAAGACAAGCAACAACCCGATGGATCCCCGCAATTTTTGGGGCAACCCCAGTTTCTCCATGTTTTTGGCCACTGTTGATGGATCCCTTTGTTTTGGGGAGCTCCACTTTCTGATTTTTTGGCCGCTGATTTTCTCATTTTCTCACCGCCGCAGATCGTGGACGAGTTTGCGGATGACTGGACGCGCAGCGTCTCCCGCGAGTGCCAGGCGCGTTTTCGCGCTTTGCCCCTTTTGGCGTGGAAGCATCGGAAGCGCGGCCCCTCTCGGCGTTTTGGATGATCAACGGTTTTGCCGTTCTTTGTGTGGGGGGGGGGGCTGCAAAGGTTGGGGGGGGAGGGGGAGGGAGTAATTTTTTTCCCAAGTTGTGGGCTTCTGGGCAAGCCTCCCTGTCCTAGGATCCAAGACCACAGCTGAGCCACAATCAAACCCCGGGTAGATGCAGGTTAGTAAGGGGCAGTACAAGCTGGAAGTAGCCTGTTAATTTCCTTACATGGAGTTGGGTAGACCATGTTACTACAAGGTTTTGATGATGCAGCTGTTGACCAAGCACTCTGCCCCCTCCGTTCGCAGCAAACTGTGGGGATCCCCTTCGAAACCCAGGCCATGTGGCATGTATACCTTGAGAGCAACCCTAGAGCGAAGGCACCTTGTGAGTTGAACACAAGAGAGACACAAGATGGGGGTGTCGTTTTTTTGCTGGTCCTTTTTTTTAATTGTTTTTTTTTGGTTCTACTTTTGGATGGTGTTAAAGGCAAAAGTAAAGGGACACCCATCATTTTGGGGGTTTCCACACAAAGGACAACCCCATGCGTGTTCGACCCAGAGGTAAACCCCCGGGCGGAACCGCCACATCCCGGGCCTTTCAAAGGGCACCTCGCGCCGAAGCGGCCGCGCAGTCCAACGGAGACAGCGATCTCATGCAGACCTTCTGCGGAGAGTTGGGGCGCCGAGTGGCCAGCAATCGAGAGCTGAAATGCCGGTGGTGTGCATTTCTTTTGCTGGGAGACCTGATTGCTTGCAAGTTGCTCTTCCTCCTTCTCTTTCGGTCTTTCTCTTTCTGTCTTTCTCTTTTTGTTGCTTTCTCGCTTTCTCGCTTTCTCGCTTTCTCGCTTTCTCGCTTTCTCGCTTTCTCGCTTTCTCGCTTTCTCGCTTTCTCGCTTTCTCGCTTTCTCGCTTTCTCGCTTTCTCGCTTTCTCGCTTTCCCTCTCTCTCTCTCTCTCTCTCTCTCTCCCCCTTCTCTTTTTTTTTGTCCTCTCTTCTTCCTTGTTTTTTTTTTGCCCCCCCCCCCCCCCTCGTTTCTTTTTTTTTGTGTGTCTGTGTTTTTTCTTCTTCTTTTTTCTTTCTTTTTTCTTTCTCTCTCCTTCCACGAGCTTTGTGGGTCGACCCACCGAAAGTCCGATGGTCGAGGGTGGCCGTGCCAATGGGCCCTTTCGCTGAGACCATTCCGAACGATTTTTTCCGAGCTTGCTCTTAGATCGCCTCCGTGCAGCCATCGACAGCCTCCGTGCAGCCATCGCGACGGGGGCGGTTAGCGCACATGCGGAAACGCTGAATTCACTTGCTTTCTGCTCTCTTCTTATTTCCCAGTTCTCGCGTTTCCCAGCTTTTCGACGTTTGTCACGTGCATTTGCATCTAGTCTCAAGGCGCATCACGCATGCAGGACGCATTCAAGAGCTAGCTCAATGAGTGCCATGGAAGTTCCCTCTCAGTTTCCTTTGACCACTTCCAACGTTTCAGCGCGGAGCTTGCGAGGCCCTCTGGCTTGCTGAAGGAGACGGATGCCTCGGCCTCAAAGCGCCGAGTCACGGGTCTCGGGTCTCGGGTCTCGGCGGTTTCCTGAACGAGGTGGATGGACGAAACTGCGCAGTCCGCCGAGAGGTGGCTTGCCCTATTTTCCGGTGAAGAGAATCCTGCGAACCGTGGCCCTAGCGAAATGAAAGTTCATCCTGTGAGGAAAGTGCCACGAATGGCAACACCACGCACCGCGCATCACCTGGCGGTCCTTTTCTCGTTTGGATCCCGGCTCAAGATGGGGAAAGCCACTCCAAGCTGCCGGTTTTAAAGGGGCTCAGATGGGCAAAAGTTGCCCAACAATCATCTTTGACTCACTTGGTTCAACTGTTCCAGAGGATCCTGGTGCATGAGGCAATCGATCGCTTTCAAGTCTCCACTCGATCGGAAGGAAGTACTGGAATATCATGACTTGTTTGGTTAAATTTGAAGTTGTCACTCATGTTTTGGAGGTTGTTTGGGAGTGGAGTATCTCAATGTGGCTGTGGGTCAAAACCAAGGGGATCCCATTTTGGGGTACACTGGGGGTACGGGATTTTGAGGGATTTTGACCCATATGGCCATGTGGGTTGAGTTCCTTTCGGTCCCTTCGAAGTTGTCAACCAAAAGTGCCGCAGACTCGAGCACAAGTTCTTGCGCTGGGGTTCGGGGCGGGGGTGGGGGGTGGGGGGTGGGGTTGGAATAACATCTGCATCCAGGGGCTCACTTGCAACAGGGTGAACTCGTCCAGGGTTTGGTCAAGTCCTGAAGTTTTCAAGTTAATGTTGACCCCAGATTAATAAACCCCTGTTTGATTAATAGGGTGGTGGGGGATTCATCACTTTTGGGGACGACCCGTTGCAAGTGGGGGGGGGGGTCAAGGCCCGATTTGTTTTGTCCATGGTTTGCTGTTGCTTGGCTTGCGATATGGAGCGTACACCTGTTGGCCCTAGTTTCCTTGAAGGGAGAGGGAAAAAGTGGTTGGTATCCCTTTGACTTCAAATCAAAAAGGGTTCCTCCAAAAGAAGAACATAGCAAGTCAGGCAACTTATTTTTGGTGGTTTTTGGATTTGTGGTTGGGGATTTGAGGGTCTGGTTCTTGTCGAGGCTCAACGGAAACCACCCTGGAACAGCTCCAAACAACCGAGCCCAAACTACCAATTGAAGCCAAGCTGAGGACATCGAAACGGCATACCGAGCGAAACCTTTTCGTTCGCCGTGGAACCGTGCAACCAGCCCGCCCGAGATTGTGCCCGACGAGTTTTTGGGCCTGGTGTCGCACACCAACTGGCGCGCGTGCAGGGGGAGGGGCGGAATCGGGAAGGGGGAAGGGAGATGCATTTTTGCCGCACGGTACCTCCGATTCCTTTGGCATGTTGGGTTCTTGGCTTCAAACCAGCTGACTGCATGTCAGTCATTGGACCCAACTCATCTTTTTTCGACTTACCCTCCCGATAATCATGGAAGCTGACAAAGACTGCTTTCCTTTTGGGGAACCTCCCTGTCCACTTCCATGATTGTTGGGAAGGAGGGTAAAAAGCGCCCTTGGGTAGCCTCCATAGTCCCGACCAAGTTGACCAGCAACTTTTGGCTGTTTTTAAGGGTCCGAGTCTGGCTATCGACTACCGTTCATGGTTTGGGTATACGGCTGGAGAGGCCCATGGCCACAGTCAGGATACATTTGTCTGCATTGGATTTGCAAAGTAACCTTCATTTGCCATTGGTGAGTGTAGGACCTGAGAGGCCATCCGTTCGAAGACGCCGCCCTCCGATTTTCTCGATTTCCGAAAGTGATCCGGAGCCCCCTCTAAAATGGAGCATCCCCTACTGAGCAGCCTGCGCAGTTTTTCCTTTTGGAAGGAGGTTCTGCGCACTTCCATGCTGGTTGCTGGGAGGCTGCAAGTTGGGTTCAAAAGCCATTTTGGTTGGCTGACCTACAAGCTGTTGGTTAAAGCATCGCCTCTTTGGAAACGCCGACTTTGGGTGGTGAGTTCTCTTTGGGTGAGGCTTGGGGAAGAAATCATGATGACCCCAGATTGAGAACACCCTCGCCGGGCCGGATTTTTCTCCGAAATCCGGAAAGTATCAGGCTTATAAAACCCAAAATCCACACATCTATCAGAGCGCTGTTTTTGATCCCCCGCGTGAAAGACAAAAAAACACCACGCACACACGTGCACACGATACACACAATCCGAATGGCTCGGCCCTGCGAAATTCCCCCAAAACAAGTATCGAAGGAACGCGCTGAAAGCCGGCCATGGACCCGGAAGTTTTTGCCCTTTTTTCTTTGGCAGCGGCCCCTCCTGCCACGTTAAGGGTGGGGGGGGGGAGGGTTTCCACATAAAAGAGAAGCCCTGAGCCCCTAGCTGAAAACCGGAGTTTGACCCAAGTGGCTTAGTTTGATTTTGCGCCCTGCAGCGGGCCCTCAGATCACAGGTTCCTACACAGCTGCGTGCGACCGCGCTGGGACAATGCAGCGGCACGGCCGCCGAGTTTCGCGGAGGGTTGTGTGACTCAGGTGACTTTTTGTTTGTCAAGGTCCCCCAGTAGTGCCCTTTTGCCCTCTTTTGGGGGAGGGTTCCCGTACTAAAATAGACTACCGAAAAAAGGGTAGCCTTGTTCTAACCTCTCTACTGGAGGACCTAGTTGTGGTCCCCGAAAAAGAAGCAAAGAGCACTTTGATCCTGGTGGCGAAAAGGGGCCTGGCGCCCTTTGATGTGGATTGCAAAACCACCCTTTTGAGAAGCACAACCCGGACCAACTTTTGACAACCCGCACTCAAACGGCCCATCCTTGAATGGAGTGAGAAGCAATTTGGCTCTCTTTGAGCAGACAGTACCTTTTGCCGATGCTTCATTTGGATAGGACAAAGTGACCCAACCACAAGGGTGGATCGTCTCCAAATACCAGTGAACGGACAAAGTCTACTTCGCACCCTTTTTGGTGCCGAGCGGCGTGAATGTTTTGTCCACAGTAGGATTGCAAATTTTATCCCATGTTCGTAGCAGTTTGCAGGCTGTACGTAATCTTTTCTTTACATCGTCGAACTGCAAGAGGTGTCAGCTTCCGGACAAGGACATATCAGGCTCCCCCCAAAAAAGAAAGAAAGAAAGAAGAAGGCTTCTGGACATATCGCACTCCTGCAAAGGGTGGCTTTTTTGGTTGTCTTTCCGCTAAGAACCCAGAAGGGCCACGTTCTCAAAACCCGGGTAGATGAAGGTTACGGGAGAATCCCCTGGCCATAAATAGCTGATCTCCGGCCTGGTTCTTGAAGCATGGTTAAATGGATTACGACCATTTTGACTCCCATGAGCCTTAGATTGGGCACTTTTCGGCTCCCTGCCAGGTCATCCAAGCCTTCGAGCTGAGCTTCTGCCGCTGGCTGTGGGATTGGCTCACATGGCGGTCCTCACACATGGTGGGTCAAAATCCCGGTTAGCCCCCAGTGAACGTCAACCAATCCACTAAAATAGGTCCGAACATGGGTGGTGAATTCACCTACCCCAAAATAAAATGGTACCATTGGTTTGGACAAACAGCCATATTTCCCTTTTTGAGCGGTCAACGTCGTCTTTTGAGCCCCTGCAAGGTGAGTTTCGTTTGGAAGGGCTGATGCTTTCAGGGGAAGTATAGGGAGCCCCGTCCTGGACAAGCCCTTAGCAAGGCCTTGCTGCAGGGTGAATATGTAATGTGTTCATGATGGTCATGATGGTTGCACGAGCCCACCGATCGGGGGGTGAAACGAGGTGAATCATGAATGACACGAGATCACGACAGATGAGGTGGCTTTCCTCTCCCTTTCAAATTTGTCACGAAAGCTAGCTGTGCTAGCGGGAGTTCTCTAAACTTTAGCTTTGTTTACTGGCTGAGCTTCCCACGATGCCTGATTTAATCAAGGATTGGGGGGGCAGGGGCTCGATTCCCCCCTGTCCCGTCCCCAGCACGAGTGTATTCCCATAATCTCGTCCACATGTTTGCAGCTGGGGAATCTGTCTTTCTACACATTTCCAGACGTTCATGTAGGATTGCTAGTTTTAGTATCTTAGCAACTCCTGAGTCGTACATGTTGTTGTCGGGCTGGCTAGGCTTCCTTATGATTGGCTTTCCTGCAGATTGCCCCCCCCCCCCCCAAACAAGAAACAACACAACAACAAACAAACAACAGTGGGGGCGGGAGCCAGACCCCGTTGCTTTTTTTTTGGCTAAACTCAGTAAACCATAGTTGGAGGATCGGGGTCCTTTCCGTCAATAAATTTTTGCAGCCCAGTGGCCTAGTCAGCCCTCAAAAGTCTAAAACAACCCTGAAAAGCGAAAACTACCAGACACACACGCATGGGCAGCTTTGACCAAGGCACATATGGGAATGAATTTGAAGGGCACCCTTTTCCTGGGATACAAATTGTAGGGTTCCTGTGCAAGGCACAGCCTTTTGCATTCACTATGCTTCCAGAGAAGAAGGTGAACATGGGCGTGGGCGACCTTGGTTTAGTTCGAGCAGACGTATCACCTTTGGCTCCAGGGATGTGCAATGCGGCTCTCCTTCCTTTGGGCCCTATCCGCGTTGAGGCCTGCCATTCAACGCGAGGAGCAAAACTGGCACGGGAGCTTTGCAGTCGGAGGGGGGAAGCGCTGGTTGCTGGTTGCTTTGGGGGTCAATCAAGGGGTTGCCCTTTACTCTTTACCCTACCGCCGCGGGTGACTTCTGGGTGTAAAACACTGGGGCCAGAATCGGGGAATCCACTGCCCGTTGCCAGCCCTACAGAGCCCTTGCTCGGCTATCCCGGTGTCCCGGCAAACCGCAGACTTGTTGCTGCGGCTCAGTGCTTTGGGAGTTTTCGAAGATGGACCCAAAAGACGTCTTCTCCAGTTCATTGCCCCCCAAGACATCCAGCAAAGAGGTCCCACAATCTTTGGTTCGCTCTACTTGGGAGTTTCTCAACAAGTTGGTTCAAAGGGAAAGGCTGTGGTCACTGAATTATCGGTTCTTAGCGAAGATGCACTTGCCGAGTTCCTGCATTTTATGCCATTTGAGAAGCCCACTGTCGCAAACAAACAAGATGCTTGGACCCTTTTTGGCCACCGGGTCCACAGGTCCAAATGGGTTCCTTCGTACGCTGGGGGACTATGGTGTCGGACAATGACCCAAAATGGGGATTTTGTGGAAGTCATCCATGCAGTAGTCTTCTGTGTAGTGCATGCAACCCCAAAGACGCCGACGGAATGCCCTAACTGAGCAGGTCCGGAGTATTCAGTGGTTCCGCTTCAGACCTGTTTTGGGGGTGGGGGCTAGATGAGGGCTCCCGTTTTCGGGTCGAGCCACAATCACAGCCGTGAGTGAAAGTGAGAGGACAGTTCTTGTTTGCCAGGGATTCTGGGTACCTCTATATCAGGCTTTGATTTCGACTTGATTGGGCGTGACATGAAGAAGGAAAACAACCCGAATTCCAACCAAGACAAGAGCAGCCATCCAATTTCCCCATACTGGGCTAAAATCGTGATTTTCCACTCTTCTCCTCAAACCAGCCTTAGGAAGAGTACCCTCACAAACACTTCACCCGCCAATGCCCCTTTGCTCGTCTTACGCCGAAATTTCCGAGGCGGCTTTCACTTCCACTGGCCGAGCCCCCCCAGTGACGCCACGCCTCCGTGCTACTGCGCGCTGGGCTTAGAGGCTTAGAGGAGGCAGATGCTCAGCCACGGCACTTTCTGTTTCCTGAAACTCCCCCACTTTGTTATGTCCAAGTCTCCACGCGTGCTTCTATTGCATAGCCACGGCAGTCGATGATGAATGATTCTCCGGGCTGACCTGGGTGAAGATTTCTTCTTGTAGCATTCAAAGACCAGCCACACGAAGTTTAGATGTTTCTTACTCGAGTCGCCTTCAGCGTGGTGACGTCCATTTAAGCCTCAACACAATAACCACAGCAGGCACACGTCTTCCAGCGAGCTGAGGTCTTGCCGAGCCACCTCCATGCATGAGGCTTAGACCGAAGGGAAGCGCTCATTGGGCTCTCCATTTGGAAGAGCCAACGTGAGCCGACCTTTTTTGCTCATTTTTGAGGGCGGCATTATTTTCGGGGTTTACATGCGGGCATACCGGATATGGTTTTCCGTGAGTGCACCGGATGTTTAGGTCGAATGGCAGCTGACTCCTTCTGGCTTGATCCGAGCTGCCCCGAGCGACAACCACAAGCCCTGTTCAGGGACTGTTGCGTTTCATTTCATGCCGCGTTTATGGCGGAAGAATAGACTTTGCAGCTCAGAAGCTTCTTTATGGCGACGCATGGCATGGTGGCGTGGATGGTAGTGAGCTGTGTGAGAAAGGGTTTGGTGGAGATGCATTGCGAAAAGCAACAACTTTAGAGAAACCATCGATCCCCACTCTAGTATTAGCTTCATTCTTTCCAGGGATCCGTCTTGTCAATCGAACATCCAGACGGGTTTCAAACAAAACCCTAGACTGACCTCAAGCACTGCCCACCCTTGCTTTTTGGAAGACAACTGACCAAAGCAGGGCATGCTGTTCTATTCATTTCGCCTTCCCCTCGAGACTGGCTCGAGGTGTACAACGTGGAGGGCTCTCTGCCCTCCTTGCCGGACGGCCCGGTCCGATTTTCTCCAACAGGTGAGTAGCGCCCAACGGCGATTCCCATTTTAGGGCCATTTGAGTAGTTGGTGCCTGTGCTCCGATTCATGAGGGCCATAGCAAGGCCTATATAGGCATATTTATTTATTTATTTAAATGTATATATACATATATATGTATATATACATATAATTATGTATATATATATATATATATGCTCTCCCCCCGATGATCCACGCCTAGAGTGCTGGATGCACGCCCAGAGTGTTGGTTGGAAGACTTAGCACCGTGCACATCCATAGACAATAGATCTCGGCTCCTGCGATTCGAATCGCCAATCAGCTTTTCACCACCAAAACAACGGACTTCTCACCACACTCTGCTTCTGAGGGTACCTTTGGTAGAAGCATAAGTGCTGAGATTCATTGAGCAGCAACCTACCCCATAGAAAGTTCTTCATAGAATTGAAACCCAAATCATAGAAAGTTCTTTAAAAAGCTGCAACCTAAATCATAGAAACTTCTTCATAGAACTGCAACCTAAATCATAGCAATTGTTTTTTTTTCCGAATTGCAACCTGAACCATAGAAAGTTCTTCATCGAGTTGCAACCTAAATCATAGACAGTTCTGCGCAGAACTGCAACATAAATCACACAAAGCGTTTTATACAACTGCGACCTAGACATTGTTTTGTAGAATGAATTGGACGGTTGTCGGATTCCGTCTCTTCATCCAGGATGTTCTTTAGTGCTGGCTTGACCTTTGAGACAAGCCTTAGTGCTGGCGGCGGTGACTTTGGAACAAGCTTTGGATGTAGCATCGCCTTCGACGTCGGCCTTCCCATAGAAAGTGTTTTATAGAACTGCGGCCTAAATCATAGAAATTGTTTTTTCAAATAGCAATTTTTGTCATAGCCTAAAGCATAGAAAGTTTTTCATAGAGTTGCAATCGAAATCATAGAAACTGTTTTATAGAGTTGCAACCTGAATCATAGAAACGGTATCATCGCACTGCAACCTATGTCGTAGAAACTGAGTTATAGAACTGCAACCTAAGTCATAGAAAGTTCTTCATAGAACTGCAACTTGAACCATAGAAACTTCTTGACAGAATTGCAACCTCAAGCATCAAAAGGCGTCAATCATAGAAAGTGCTTCATAGAGTTGCAGCCTACACCAAAAGTTTTGTGTTACAGAATTGCAACCCAAATCATGGAGAGTTCTACATAGAACTGCAGCCTAAATCATAGAAAGTGTTTTGTAGAACTGCAACCTAAATCATAGGTATTGTTTTCGAGGTTGCAACCTAAGTCGTAGAAAGTTCTTCACAGAACGGCAACCTGAACCGTAGAAAGTGTTGTGTAGATCTGCAACCTCAATCATAGAAAGGCTTCTAACCTACATCATAGCAAGGGTTCTATAGAACTGCGACCTGAATCATAGAAATTGACGTACAGACTTGCAACGCAAATCATAGCAAGGTCTTCATAGAGTTGCGGCCCAAGTTATAGCGAAAGTTTTATTCCAGTGCTACCTAACAAGACGCCTAGACTAGCTTGGTGCTTTTTCGGGCATGTTCATGTGGGGTTTGTACGCACCGGAGCTACTATCAAAGTCGCTAGATGCAGGTAAGGGATGGCCCTGGAAGGCGAGGCGGTCGATTGGTTTTCTGTCTTTGGGTACCTCCTCCTCCCAAAACAGGTTGTTCACAACTCGCCATTGAAGTATGTTCCATGAAAAACAAGGTATTAAAACAACCACCTTGCGCCCAGAGGCAGCCGTTTTTTGGGCTCCCTCTTGTTTGGGGCTTCAAAGAGAAACCAAAAGGGAAGCCGCCATTTGTTCCATGCTGGGGCGCCCCCTAAAAACGACACGCCCAGCTGGGCACCCTGTTGGGATGGTTTTCTGCTGAAACCTGCACTTCGCACTTGCGACGCAAGGATGTTGCACAACGCGTCTGTCCGCGCACCCACTTAACACGGGGCCGGGCCGCTACCCAAGCTCAAACAGGCCCAACCGCCCACAACAGGAACCTGCTCCAGGCGCAGAGTAAACCTATCGACTGCACCCATGTTGAGACCGGGGCCCCTAAATGGGTGTGGCTCAAAAGTAAAGAGCTGGGGTTATGGGGTTACGCAGGTTTTAGTCCTGGTTTCCATGTACCAAGGGGCCATTTTGGGACATGTTTTTTGAGCCACAGCCAAATGTCAACCTTGTTTGGTGGCTCTAAACTGTAAACATCACCCCTCTGGCCCAGATCGATTGTCCCTTGGGCAGGGGTGATGTTGCAACGGAACACATATGGGTATGGGTCCAAGTTTCAACCAGGGGTCACCCATTTGTTGTCCCGCGGCCATATGAGACCTGCGGCGGTTTTTTCCCGCGAAGAAAAACCGGACTCGGCCAAGGTTCGTCTGGTTCGGCGGCCTGGCGGCCATTCTGCTGGCCTTTGGCTTGATCAAGGCAGGGTGGTGGGGGTAAGGTGTTTTTTTTTTTGTTGGGGGGGGGGTGGGTAAGGGACACCCGCACCTCTACCCTCAAACAGCCCACCAAGGAATCCCAGGGTCCCAGGGAGGGGGGGGGGGCGCATGAGTGTTTGTGTCGCTCCTATCAACGTAGGTTGGAAGACCTTAGGGCAAGTGTTTCTTTCGACAGCGAAGGAGCCCATTGAGTGCAACCACACCCGCACGCTCAGGTAGCCCAGCAGACGGCACCATCCCTATCTCATAGGGGCAAGGGGCCTCGAAACATAGAGCCTGACTCTGGAAGTCCTGAAAGACCATTTTCCGAAGGCCTGGGAGGGTAAAGGGAATTGTGCTATCCAAGATCTGCATCACCTGGCTACTTCAGCATCGGTGTTGTTTCAAAGCAAAATCCTCGATGCCCGAGACACTTTGCCAGCAAAAAGCTGCTTGTGTTTCAATTAGCAGACACGTGGTTGAGCAAGCTTTAGAGAAGATTGCGTCTGACCCTCCATCCGTTCCGTAATGACCCCTTGCCAGACTTGCATGACCAGGGGCCCCAAGACGCCAAACCCCTTCACCTTTTCCTGCAGGGTGTTTTACCAGGAGAAGCCCCCTTGAAGTCACAAAGTTGTCAAAGGGATGGGAAACGGATGGTATCACAAAAAAGATGGTGTCAACGTGTTTCCCACAACCATGAAAGGTGGCGACCCTTATGGGCTCAGTGGATCATCTTGGCAAAACAGTGGGATTTCTGTTCCGATGCCGTCATGACTCACCTGGGGAGTGGGATGCTTCTTTATGGCTGGTTTCCTTGTGTTTGCTTCTGTTCCCGAACCAAAAGCGGTCCACCATTTTGAGAAGCTGGGGATTGTAGTAAGTATGTAAGCCATTTTAGCCATGTAGAACGCAATGAAAAGTGAATGGGTTGAGTGCACTAACTTATTTGAACCCAAAAGGACCTTCCCATTCAGGCATTTTTTTTTGAGGGTGCCCCAGTCCGAGTTGAGCCAATGGGACATTTTAAGGGAAACAACCCTTGAAAGGTTCCCCTCTTTTAAGGCACATGTCTTTTGTTAGGGGTCCCCCATTTTCAGTTGGTTTTCCTTTGGTTTTTTCTGGGTTTTGCCTCAAAGCCACCCCAAAAAACGGCCACCCTCCAAAACAAGGGCGCGCTCCCCCCCTCCATTTGCTCGAGCCCCGCGCCTCCGAACTCCGACCTCTGGACCTCTGCCACGCAACGCGTGGCGCGTGGCCAGGTGACCCGCCAGACCCGGGAGGCGGCGTTGTCGGCGGGGCGGCTCACCATCCCCAAGGCGGTGGCCTACTTCGCCCCGCCGCCGCGCTTGGCTTCGCTCTTCGCTTCGCGCGGCTTTTGGTCCCCGAGAGCTCTGGTCGAGCTCTGGTCGGGTGACTCCTGCTTTGCAGCTTCCCATGTGGGCTTCCGGGGAAGCCTCCCTATCAGCTGAACCAAGAAAGCAATTGAATATGGAGTTCTGTTCCAGCTCTGGTCGGATGAGCCCAGTTGGTGGTTGGTTATTGCCCCTATATGGGTTGATCTCAAAACGAGGGAGCGACGCAATGGTTTTTTTTCTGCAAGAGGGTCACGTCTTTTGGTCCCCAAGAGACTGATCCGGGAACTTCAAGCGATTCCACAGGTCCCATTGGGACATTCCTTCTTTCCGGGTTGTAACTTGTGCTCCTCCCAGGTGGCCATGGCACGGGAGGGAAACCACCTGGAAGATCAGTTGACCGTCAAAACCCGAGGATTGATGAAGGTGAGTAAGACGATCCCCTTGCCAGTTCTTTGTCTTCTGCGGATATTTCCGTCTGAATTCTTGAAGCATGGTTCTGGGATTACGACCGACCGACCATTTGGATAGTGACTCAAGAGCTCTCTGTCAGCTCTCGGGTTGAGTTTCTGAGCCCCTTGGAGCCCGGTGCTTGGAGTTGAAGTGCTGGTTCTTGTAGAGCCTTTGTCTTTTTCCCCAAAAAAAACAACCCAACAATGAGTTGATTTCAAAACGACGGAGCGGCGAACCAATTGGTGGGTTGTTTGTCTCTCTTCGTTCGAACACGGTCGGTTTTGTTTTGGTTCTTCTTTGAAGACCAAGAATCAGGTAACCCTGAATTGGTGGTTTGGAGCCCGGTGGTTGGAGTTGAACCCCTGGTTCTTGTGGGTAGATGGGATTCTTTTCAACCATTGTTCTTCTTTGAACCGGTTGTTTCACAAACCGGTTTTGGAGATCCCTGGAAATGGAATTGGAAGCTTTCCTAGATCTATTTTCGTTCTTCCCAGGAGCTCTTTTAGCTACGGGGTCGATAGGCCCAAAGGCAGCTTTCAGGGCTCCGTGAGCTATCTGGCTACGAGTTTCATTATGCACTCTCTTCAAAGGTGGACGTAAATCTCCAGCTAACTGGTGTCCACCAAAGGATTCCCAATTAAAGTCCATACTCATAGTCCCCACTCCCTGACTTCGTTTCAACATGTTTTGGGAAGGCCATACGTTTCCTCCGCCATTAAAAAAGCATAACCAGCTGACTGTTACTCACCATGTGCCATGGTCGAACATGTGGGCCAACAGTCGCCTTAAAAACCCTTCATGGTAGCCCAAAGTCCCGGGAACCATTGGCCCATAAAGGATTCCAGCTATCAGCCATGAAAGGATCCAGCTAAGGCAACCTCAACCCCCTCTACTTGGTGCCCAGCCATACTGTTCCTTTGGCTTTTTAGCTTTTAAGTTAGTTTAGCTGTTGAGTTTCCGTATTGAACCCGCCAGTTGTGTGGCCCTTAGTTTAACAAAACAACCAGGTTGGCCCCCAGATTACCCGATCCAGCGATCCAGCTACCATCAAGCACACACACACATTGCCCCTCTGGTCGCCGAAGAAAAAGTCCCACGAAAAGTTGCTCCAAGCTTAGCAGGGTTGTGGGATCACTCGGGGTTTACCCAACCACTTCTGCGATACAAGGCAATCCCCTCTTTTTATACGGGGGGTCAGTCTTGCCCTTTTTGTATCAGAGAAGTGGTCATTTCAACAGCCCTGAAGCTTTTTCTGTGGATCTGAACACGATCCGAGCTCACTGGTCCTCGCTTTTTTCTCCTGGAGTCGCGAGGCGCGCGCGCGCGCCCGCTGTGAGTGCCAGCCAGGCTTAAGCCAGGCAGATGGCAGAGAACGGGAGAGCTCCTCCCCTAAAATAAGCGGTTTTTCCAGTAGAGTTTCCTGGTGAAGCCCCTTGAAACCCGATGTTTACTCCCGAACTCCGCGTTTTGTTTTTTCCCCGCCGAGCTCTTCTGTAAAACCCCTTCAAACCACCAGATTTTGGATCCGCCTTGGGATCCTTCGGATCCTGTCGGACCGAAAAAATCCGCCAGGACAACCAGCTGGGCATGGGCCGCTCCGCCGCGCTGCGGCGGCACCGGCCGTCCGTGCCGAAGGCCACACGGTGGGGGGGGGGTGGGGAAGTGGGGAGTTGGGTGGGGGTGGGGGGGGGGTTGGAGTTGGGGGGGGGGTTGGGGACTTCGGACCTTGTCAGGCTCTCCAGTTGGTGATTTGGATTGGTGGGTTTGGGTTTGAAGCTGGTTCTTAGAAAGAAGCTTGGGAAGCTGCGCCGCGGAACACCTTCACACCAATCCAAAACACCAAGTAGATGGGAAGCTGATGAGACATGTTTGGAGCTTTCATTTGCGATCCCCAAATTTCTTGCTACTCGGCTTATAGGAATGAGTTGGAAGGGACTGAACCATCCAACTGGTGGTTTCCTTTAAACAAACCCAAGGTTCATTCCTGGAGTTCTTGAGTACGTCAGGGCACCAGCTCTCAAACATCGGTTCTGCCTTGACCCCGGAATTGACTGGGTATGTGTCAACACAAGGAGCCCTAAGAAGGGGTGACTTTCCCTTCACGCCAAGTTTACAAGGGCGCCTTCAGAACCCCGCAGTTCCCAGGGTTCCGTTTTGGATACCTGGGGCCAGTTTGCAAGACTGACCTGCATGCCATCTGATTCTCCTCTAAGGAGGTTTTGGGATGTATCCTGTCAGGAGCCCTGGTTAGAACTGATGGGTGTTCGCCCCTGGGGAAGTGAAACTTGCCCTTTGAAGTGGGACACCCCCCCCCCCCCCCACACAAATTCTCAAGGGTTGATCGAAACCGACATACCAAGCACGTTCTCGCTTATTTGTTGTCCTGGACCTCTTGGATTTTGACTGTACTTGGAAATCCTTCGCTGGCCACCGACTTTGGAAGAACCCGGAGGGAGGAGGTGCTTGGACTTGATCAACGCTTTGGACGGTTTATGGGTCGTTCCCCATTTTTTGCAGTCCGGCAGTCCGGCAGTCTGGCTCGCGTCAAAAAATCAGACGGCGTGTACCAGTGTTTGGAGACATATTCAGGTTCCATCTTTGTTTTTGTGGTAGTGATCTGAGAAATTACGACGTTCCATCCCTTGATGCATTTATGCTGCTATCTTGCATCAACAACAAACAACCACAGATGATTCCACCGTCTCCCAATATCAGCGGCGGTGAAAAGGAGTGGACCAAAACGGCGGGCTTTCGCTTCGGTCATGGTTGTGGGAGCTATGGCTGCTGCTGCTGTTTGACAAGGGTCTTTTTCTGGGAATCTCTCTGCATCACAGAAAGTTTCGGGTTCTTGACCCCCATCAGGGTTCCTCACTTCGGCATCACCAAAAGTCACAGACACTTCGGGTTTTCTTGATTCCGTTCCTTCCCCCCACCCCCCACCCTGGACCCCCTGGATGGGGAGTCTCCCGGGTTCCTTTCGCCGGTCGAAACATCGTCAGGGCCACTCGGGCATCTCCGCACCCGGGGAGAGCTATGAGATGGTTCTGACCCTGGAGCCCGGAGCCTCGGAGCGAGGAGGAGGAATTTCCGATGGCTCGATCCCAGGGCTCGAGCGGAGGAGACGGTTTTTGGTTTTGTTGCCCCGCCAGAAATCAGAAGCAGACCAGGGTGCACCAAAGAACAACCCCCAAACCCGGAGGGAGAAACAGAAACACCTCGGGGCAGGAGAGAAACGTGTTTTTTCTCTTCTTCTTCTTTTTCCCGATTGGTTTCTCCCTTAAAGACGCACAGAAGAAGTACCCTCAACAAAACAGACACCGTTTTTTGAGGGTACCCTTTTTGGGGTTGGTTCAAAGGGAGACTAACAGGAAACCCCACACACACACACACACACACAATTGTGGGGTTGCATATCCACTCATGGCTGTGATGGACATGAATCCCCGAATTTGATGATGGACTCATGTTCAGCCAAGGATCCTTTGGACCCATTAAGATTCACACCCAAATAAGAACGAGCTCGAAGATGCAGATCTGCCTCTCTCTCTCTCTCTGACCTTGTGAGCCGAAAGCCGAAAGCTGCGTGATTGGAAACCCGGCCACCTTGGCAGAGCGCCAAAGCAATTTGAAGCCTTCGGGCCACCGAGCTGCGGTGAGCGTTCGATCTGCCGAAGATCGCAGCTCGACGTCTTGCAAGCCAGTTGGAAAACCCCCAGGCTGGCCGAGGGCATCTGGAGCTCGCGAGGTTTGGCTCGCGCGCCGACGACGAGCGCCCCTTCTCGGGAGTGTCTGGAGTCCTGCGGCGATGGGATGGGCGGCCCTTCTCGGACGAAAGGTCTCGGTGGAGAAAAGCTGCAGCCAAAGTAGAGATCTTTCTGCAGGAGCGGCATGTTCTGTATCTCTATTCACAAAATGGAGGCCATCTCCATATTCTGGATACAGAGTAGCTGTGTGTCAAAGCTGGGCGCAAAGGAGTGCAAGCACGGTCCCATTTGGCTCTGACACATGCTGCTAGGTTCTGCTGATTCGAAGCCTTGGTTCTTGTCGAGTCTATGGGGAAGCGAGCCCCGAAACTCCAAACCAATCCAAGTCACCCTAACGAAACTGCACTCGCGCGGGAATGAGTGGTAGGTTCCAATCTTGTTGGAGAACTGTTACCGGCCACCCAAGGTGCCGCGCCTTTGCCAACGACCCGCGCCGGCGCATGGGCGTGGACGAGGTGCCGAATCGGGCGCCGGGCGAGGTCAAGACAAAACGGATGGGTCCCAGGGAGCCTGAGAAAAGCCCGAGCTTGGAGGACATCTTCTGAAACATGCCAATGTTTAGAGAATATCCCCATGAAACTGGAAAGAAAAAGCAAGCCCCGTTGTTGAGGGTTGCTTTTGTTTGCAGTTGCTGGTGGAAGGCTCAACATTGCGGGCAAGATCGGCAGTAGTCATGGGAAGCTTCGGGTTCCTTTGGTTGAAGTTCAGGCCCGGAGTTCCCGTGGATGGCTGCAAAATTGGTTTCAAGAAGACCCTAGCAGAAAAAGACGAACCAGGAGGTTCCTTGGTGTGAAGAACATGTTGAACACCTGGTTGAACTCTGAAGGTCATGCCTGTTGAAAACAGGGTGGGGTCGTCCCATTTTTCGTGAGAAACCCCGTAGGCATGGGGAACTACAGAAAGTGTTATTTGCCACAACCTTGTTTAAGGTTGTTAAAAGGGCCTGGACCTTGCCTTTGGCAATACTTTTTTAAACGGTTAGTAAGCATTGTTTGAAGTGAAGTGATGCTTAATCATCTTGATTGGACACTTTGGAATGGAACATGGTTGCTTCTGGGTTGGAGCATTAGAATGGTTAGATAGGGTTGTGATGATGTAGAACGGTTACTTGCGGGTTGGATTTTAGAACTACCAAGTTCCTTTGTTTTGGGTGCCAAAGTCAGGGGTTCCCATTGCAAATCTCTTCGGTGGTGTCCTCTGGCCGATGTCGAATGGCGACCATTCTCAGACACATTCCATGGTATCGAGTAGTGACTTTCACCGGGATGTGAATTGGACTGGAAGACTTACCCTGCCCACCCAACATGGCGCCTTTAGGGAGGAAAATTGATCTTTCAGGTACCTTCCAGGTGCTGTGGATGAACAAAATTCTGCACTGCCTAAGAACCCCTGGAATGATGATTCCCCTGTGAATACCAAGAAGCAATGGTCTCCCATGGTTTCAAAGTGGTGCGAAGTGGATTTCGTCCGTCCACAGTTGGAGGGAGGGGAGCCATCAAAAACTGGAAGCTTCGATCCCCAGGGTATTGAAAGAGTGCTTTTGAGTAGGGAGACCATCTGCTTCTGCCGGAAGTTCCGAACAAGACGTGGAGGAAAGTCAATTGCCAGACTGAATCGACCTTGTTGCTCGTCTGCTAGTGTGTTTTTCTTTGAGTTTCCCCTTCCAACCAGCAAACATATGGCTGTGGGTCAAAACCAATGGTACCATTTTGGGGTAGGTCACCACCCATTTGAGTCTATTTTAGTGGGGATTGGGATGTTCACTGGGGGTACGGGATTTTGACCCATGGCCATATCATAGCCTTTTGGGGGTCTTTGTGTTTGGCCAAGCGTGGACATCAACATCGTGCCACTTGTTCAGTGGAGACCACAAAGCGAAGATACGACATTCAAGCCTGATTTACGACATACTCCTCGTTTACTCCTTTCTTGGCGCTTTCCTTTGGCAGCGGTGAAGCTTTGGGCTGCAAGATGTTTGGGGACGCCTCTCCATATCTTGACATATTTCCCACTTGCAGCTGGTGACGCAGATGAAACAGTGACCCTGCTTCTTGGGGTTGCCCATGGGACGTTGCCAATTGGATTTTCGGCTGGGATCCTCGGGAATAAAGATTCGGGATCGTTTTTCAGACGCGGGCGTGTCGTTTTGTTGACACTTTTAGTGTGTTCTAAAGGGAAACCGCTGGCGCTCTCGGGCATTCAGCCCCTTTTTCAGCCTTTTGATGCAATGGGTTAAGGAAAACCGCTTATTTAGGGTGTCTTGGGGTCTTTTCCTGCAGATTTTCCCGCAACTAAACCCCTTTTTCAGCCTTTTGCTGCCAGGGAGTCAGCATCACAGTGAAGGCCAAGAGTCAACACTGCGAGGCGCGAAGCCGGCGACTGGGCAACTGGGGGGGTGCAGTTGCAAGAGTTCTTAGCCTCCAACTAACATGGGTTAGTGCAAAAAGGCCAACTCACCAAGAGGAAAGTAGTCTTTCTACAGGGGTCTGTGAACAAACCCATGAATTCGCTGGGGGGAGGGTAAGGGACTTGACCATTTTGGGAGTTCCACCATGGATCAATTGGGCTTCGTCTTTTATCCCAAGAGGGCAACTTTAAGAGGGCACCAAGGGACTCCATGCGTAATCTGGCGGATTAGCACACTGTGTTTGCAACCATCCCATTCAACGAATTTGGTAGAGGTCTCATGCCCCCGGCGTTTTTGAAAATAAGTTAGGCAAGTTTAAGGGCTTTGAAAGGAGCTGAAAAAGCACTGTATCTGCTTTTGCAGATTGTTTCAGAATATGTATATCGGCAATACCTAGTATACAACTACGTATATTTCTATGTTACTTCCATATCTGAAGCCTGGTTCTAGAATTGTCTGGAACTGTTCGGCTTATGATGAGTTTTGAGTAGCTCTCGTTAAACTACAAGCATCCACCATCCTAGCAAACGTTATTCCCATTATTTGGTTGAACGTGAAGAAGCTGCCCTCTCTTGGAATTTGGGGTTACCAACGACAACCCCACAAAGATATACCCCCCTGCCGAACAAAAAAGAAGAAGAACAAAAAACAGCAAACCCCACACACACACACAGACACACACATCAAACACACCACAATCAATTTCACTGGCATACCGTATAATTTGCTATTCGCCCATTGATTTTTGGCTTGTATTTTTTACTACAAGCGCCCTGCCTTTGCCAAGTAGCAAGTGAAGGCACCTGGTCTACATTCATCACACCTGCAAGAAGTGCAACAAGTAGGGTAACCACACTAGATAGTGTGCGAACAGTGTTTTTCCGGGAAGAGATGTGCTGGGAAAATCCGAGAAACCTCGGAACATCAGTAAACCAAATGCAAATGAACACTTCCCAAGACAATAGGTTTTGGGCATGAACATGTCTCTCAGGTTTCTTTGTTTGGTTTTCCTGACAGAACTATTAGCTTCTAAAGGGAGCACAGTTCAGGAAAGACTGCAACAGCTGGCAAGCACAAAAGAGGTGTCAGTTTTCGAGGGTGACCGTCACTTTCGAGGAAATTGGCTCTTGTCAATCTGCCTGGCTTGTCAATCTGGGGTTAGGAGGGGTTCGGACTGAAACGCAGGTTGTTGGGTTCTCCCGAAAGGGTTATACGCCTTGCAATGCGGTCAGAGGATCTTCCAGGTGGTTTACTTTTGATTCCCCCCCCCCCCCCAATAGCTCCGTAGGAGCATGCAAGGGGCCGAAACTGGAGTCATTATTTTGACTGCTGGGGCGTTGTCAAAGTCAGAAAGGGTTGCTTCCCAGAGGAATCCAGAGGTAATCCAGAGGTAGTACCTGTGTGTATATATATATATATATATATCTATATATACTCATGTACGCGTGCATGCGCTTTTTGTTTGTGAGCAGCCGGGAGTCGCTGACAGAAACACACGCAGGGCGGAACCCCTGAAACTCTACGAGGGTTTACTCCACGCTCAACCCCCCCCCCCCCCCTGTGTGGCCTTGGGCAACTCTACGTTTTCCAAGGGGGGAATGGTTGGAGAACGCTGGGATTTCTCTCAGCAGTTTGTTCTACTTGAAATCAAGCAAGATCAAAGCAACCGTCAGACCCTCATGGAGTTTCTCATGAGACGTATGGAAGCATCACCTGGGTGCTTGTGTAGATGATGGTTAGTGGGGGTGGCAGTTCAAAGCAAGAATGACTGGCTTTTGCCTCGTTAATTGTTTGCATATGATGTCCACCAATAAGGACACCCTCTTTCCCGCAATCATGGAAGCGAACAGCTGCCGGCCTTTTCAAGATAGTCCTCCAATGCCAAAACCGCGCGCTTTCACGGTTTTGAGGAAAGAGAGTAGCTCACTGGGCTCGGTTTGGCTCAAACTGGGGAGCCCTAGAAAGCACCACGAGCCATCGACCCAGGGACTGAAGGTGCAACCATTCTAAGTCCCCCCGGCCAACAAACGAGTTTTGAGATGGGACAAAAAAATCGGGTGCCCTCAAAGGGACAAAAAGGAACGCCGCCATCTTGGGATTCTAAAGGTGGTCTCGCAGCTGGTGCGGAACGCCTGGGGCGTCCGCGGCTCAGTTTCCGCCGTTCGCCACAACTCGCGTGGCTGTGAACCTCACGTGGCCAAAGCGCGAGGGTAAACATGGTTACTGCATGTTCCAGGCATATCCCATGTGGGAACAAAAGCTACATGTTTGATGAGAAGGGTGCTTTTAACCTTGGGTTTCGATGATCAACACCTGGGTTGATACGCAAAGCACGCGGAAAGCCAACCCACAGCTTGACGGAGATCGGGACCAACCCGCCCCGCTGCCCAGGTGCAGCAGAGATTGCTGGAGAACCATGTAATGGCAGAAGAGAGGCTTGGTGGTGGGATCGATCCGCGATGCCATGTGGTGTGTGTGTGTGTGTGTGTGTGTGTGTGTGTGTGTGTGTGTGTTTTGAGGCTCGGTACTCTTTGCTTTATAGGACAACCAAGAGCAAACCACCCAAACATGGGTGGCTTCCCCAGTTTGAGACAAGCCCGTGTCAAGCTTCGGGAGCCGATCCTTGCCAAATGGAGGGCTAGGACGAGCCGCCAAAAATTCAAGCGGAACACCAAACATCCGGGGGATAGAAACTGTTTTGTTTGCGGGAAGTACAGCCCTTTTTCGCCTGCTGGTCATATCCACTCTGCATCAGTTGTCCGGGACTTGAATGGGGGCATGCGCCCCCATAATCCGACAGGATGGGGTCACCTCCCCCTTGAAAGCCAAGAAAGCCATTCAAGGGTAGTTCATCTGTACCAGTTGCCCGTCATGTCGAGCTCGCCGACCGGCAGAAGCACCAGCGATTCCAGATTCTGTATTGCCTCGTGAAGACGAAGAATTCGGGCAGATTTTCCGCACAAGGCCAACGAATTTCTTCTGCTCGCTGCCATTTTTCTGTTGCCGCCGTTTGCGTTGGACAGGCGGGTTCTCCCTCGGCCTTTGCCGCCTTTTCGTCTCGGTGGGTGTATCGGGTCCAGTGGCCCAGGCTTCCCAGTGACTTCCATTTGGTGAAAGGAACCTTTTTTTTGTTTCCCCCTCTTGGTTTTAAAGGGAATCTAGCCCTACCGGACATTTTTCCCCATTTTTCCGGCAAGTGGAGGATGATACCATACTTCCCCGAACATCGCCTCGCAAAGAGTCACTTGTGGGCCCAGAAGGTGATGTGGCTGTTGTCAAAACCGTGCAGCGGGATCCCATTTCGGGGTTGGTGGGTGAATTCACCACCCATTTTAGGAACTTGAGTGGTTGGATTGAATCGGATGTTCACTGGGGGTACGATTTGGGTTTTGACCCATGTTTGAATCCACACATCGAAGGAAAGGGCGCTTTTAAATGAGTTCTCCCGGATTCGAAGCCGATTCGAGGTGCCTGGCCCTGCGCTGGCACCAATGGCAGGAGGAGCTGGTTGCCTCGTTCCGTTCGATGGCCTACTCGTTCGGTATCACAGAAACGTCGACTTTTTCTTTTTCCACCGGGGATGCGGGGCTCTGGACGGAGTCCGCGCATGGGGAAAATTGCGATCAATTGGGAAGCTGAGTTTGGCGTTTTAATTGTCCACTCCAGGAACTTCCGATATTTTGGGCAGGATCGGTTTCGGGGTGGGGGCGGGGGGGGGTGGGGGTAGGCTGGGTTTGGGTGCGTTTAGGGTGTATTTTGCACCTGCTTTCTTAGGTTTTCAAGGAGACCCAGAGGGGCAAGAACTTGCCCAGGAAAGCGACAGGACATTTTCTGCCGAAACCATTTCTGCTCAATGACTCAACCGGTTGAGTGGGTAACTAGCACTGCAGGTCCGTGAACTTCTGCTAACTTCCGCTTCCGCATTGGTGCGGAGCTAAAGCACGTACCACGGCCAAAGACTTGCTTACTTGGGGTTAGTACGGATGGTCATGGAGACCTTAAACCTAAACTTTTTACACCTAAAGGTTCCGATCAAGGGAGCCATGGCGATCACCACAAGGATGTTTTTTGACCATGGCACATATACAGACCGCACCTCGCGTTAGATTTTCCACTGGGCCGGTATATGACGATTTCGCCATAGATCAACTGCTGTGGTTTGAACAGGCCCCCCTAAAGGATGCCAGCTGGGGCCAATCAAAGCATAGCCCACATACCAAAAACCCTTTCTTCTACTTCTAGCAGGTTTTCTAATGAGTGTGGGACGCTGTGGAGGCCATAAATGTCTGACAATTCCACAGTTCAAAGTGTGTGAAAAACGCGGGCCTGCACAACGTCCCCTTCTGTTTCTAATATTCCTTCTGCCGGAACCCTGGAACCCTGGGCAGGACGGCCCGCAAAAAGGACCAAACACCGGCCGAGAGGCCGCCCATTTGATTCAGATGGAAGGCAGGGAGCACCTGCGCAGAGTCCATGAAGTCTACTGAAACGCGGTTCCGGAACGAGGATGAAAACAAGCTCAGTTTGGGTACCCTTCCTCCTAACATAGCATTTGTGGGAGGGTGCCTGGAAGATCATTGTCCTCCTGCAAGGACCCCCTGTCAGGTGCCGTGTTAGTGGGAGGGACACCTAGAGGAACATCTGGGACCGTTTCCGGGACCCACGGGTTTCGTGCGTCGTCTGTGAGAGGGTACCTCCGCGCGGAATCCTTTCGCAGGAATGACCCCCTCTACACACGTTCCAAACGGGACCCGCGCCCGTGGGGACCGTCTCCGCGCGCAAAGGAACACCTCACCATGTCTGGGAACGACCCCGGCCCCTATTTTGAGACACACTCCAAGCTTGCCACACGAAATGGCTTTGGGTCAAAACCAATGGGGGATCCCCGTTTTGGGGGTTTTTGGTGCACCCATGTTCGTCTTCTTTCGTGGCTGGATTGAATCGGATGTTCCCTGTACGATTTGGCTTTTGGTTCGACCGGTCAAATGCCTGTGGCTGCTCAAAAATCCGGTAATTACCAACATGGCGCAAGCCCGATCGGCCAGTGGAAAAACATGGAAACCCAACACCTGCGGAGTCGGAAGCCGCCCCGCTCCGATCGTTTCATTTTGAGACTTCCACCCCGCTTCTTGTGCCTTCCATGGGGCGCAAATTCTTCGCCGCCCCCCGCGGCGCGAGGACACCTTCGTGATCGCGGTGACCAACGTCTGGCGGCGCGCCCTCGAGAGCTACCACCTTTGGGCTCCGACGCCCAGTCGGAAAGGTGAAGTCGGAAAGGGAGAGCGGTTGGAGGAAGAGATGTGCTCGACGTGGATGTCGGCCCTTCCGTTTTTTGGTTGGAGGGTATCCCTTTTTGGGGGTAGGCTGAAGGGCAACCAAGGTGAATTCGGGTGCTTCTATGGTGACAAATAGTCTTTCTGCACCCTCAAACTAAGCAACCAGGCGCAGGTAATGACCTCCACACTACAGCGGACTTGTATTCCGCGAGTTCTCACTTGTACCTCATGATTTTTGGGTGACGCCCCGCATTTTTGGAAGAGGCTCCGGTTGGGATCTGTTTTTTTTTGTTGCTAGGGCTGGTGCCCTGCCCCTGGTTTGGTTGGTTGGGTTGGGTTGGGTTGGGTCGGGTCGGGTCGGGTCGGTTGGTTGGTTGGTTGTTTGGTTGGCCGCATCCCCGGCATCACCAGCCTCACTTGGTTCTGGAGCTGATTGGCTGGCAGTTGGGAGTTGCTGGGGGCTAGATCTGCATGAGGGTGGGTCTTGGGGCGGTTTGGGGTTGATTTAGGCGAAGCGAAGGGCGGACATCCAGGCTGCTGTTGGGCGGGTTTAGGGTTGACGTTGAGTGGGTTTGGGTTGGTTTGGAGCTGATTTGTGCTAGTGCTGCTGGTTTGGCAGCAGCTTAGTGGTCTCGTTTGGGATCGGTTTTGGGGCGCTGCCCCAAACCACCCCAAGACCCGCCCTCATGAAGATCTAAGCCAGCCAAAAGCCCCTAACTTAAATTAGCCCCCAGCAACTCCCAACTGCCACCCAATCAGAGCAAATAGGCAACTCCAGGTCCAAGTGATGCTGGTGATGCTGGGGATGTTGCCAGCCCTGCAGAAAACTGGGAAAAACCAGGGGTTCGTTTTCGGCTTGGACCCTTCCAGGTGTTGCTCTTGTGACTCTGAGTTTGCCTCAGAAGGGCCAACCTCAAACTGGTTGGCTTCCTGTTGTTCTCCCTTTGATTGGGCCTTCAAGGGCAATCCTTCTTCGTTTGGTTACGAAAGGTGGTTTGAAGACCCCGGCTTAAAGCCAGTTCACCCAACAGGTTCCATCTTTTGATGGCCCCAACGTCAGCTTTAACGCAGGGGGACATCCAAAAATGGGAACCCTGCACAAAGGTATTGGCTCGGAAATGGCCTTTGCTCTCGCAAGAGCCTCCCCAAATCCGTTGGACGGCCGAGAAGGGGAACTCCTTGCCGTTGGAAGCTTCGGTACGTTTGCTTCGAAAGTTTGGCCGAACCAAAAAACACATGCCCTTTCCGCGAGGTCGGCCAACCGCTGCGGCCTAAGCATCGGGGGCTTGGGCATCTTCTCTTGCCATTCCAATATTGACTAGTAGAGAATCATTTCCCTATGGCTCCCCTCCCTTGCTGTACTCTGAATTGGCATTGGACAAATTGAGTGGTCGGGACATGCCATCCACCAATTCCGGCTTTTTATGGACTTGACCCCCTTTGAACAGATGCGGCCGGTTGGAACACCCTCAAAAGGGGTAGGTGCTTCCGGAATTCCTCGCCTCGCCTTTCGCCTTTGGGAAGCGCAGCGGAAAGCCGGGTTTCCCTCAGGCCTTTCATTTGACAAGGATTTCAACGTTGAAAGTCCCCTTCGCGTTTTGACCCGGCGTCGTTTTCACGTTTTGACCTTTTCGGCGGGGGATTCTCCATCACTTTGGATGCCAAGCCTCCAATTCTCGAGCCCTCCCAGAAACAAAGGCGCAAACTTGCGACCTGAATGTGGCCTTATTTGAAGGTCACCAGCAAAAACGGGTTTTATGCTTTTTGGGTAGACTAAATGCAGAGCATAATCTGAACATACTAGTTTTGGTATGCCCCAGATTTGGGCCAAGGTTAGAGGTTGGATCCTTTTCCTTCGCAGCGAAGGCGCGAAGCTACCAAGCCAACGCTCACCATGTTCCAAGAGACGCTCCTCTTCTATACGATGCAGGCGTCGCAGTTTCACTTCCCAACTTTTTGGAAGTTACACTTTTTGGGCTATGGCTGTGGGTCAAAATTACACCGCCCGCAGACCGCAGGTTTTAGTCCTTGGTTCCATTTGCAAAGGTTCCATTTTTGGGTACCTATTTTTGACCCACTGCCATGTGAGGTTGTCTTGTTTTGAGGGTTTTGGCGCATACCCATTTGCGGACCTTACACTTCTGGGAGTATCATTCTGGTGGTAAGCAGCATGGGCTTTTGCGGACTCCACTCAAGTGAGCAGCCAGTAAACAACGGTCCGGCTTTCTATTTTTTGGCCCACGAAGGATTCACCCAAATCTCCAAAATGGTGAGCGTGACTTGAGCTTGTCTGTGACAAAGCCATCCAAAAAGGGGGTTCCTTATCTTGAGCCGAGCTTGCCTCTCAACAACTGGAGAGCCCCTCCTTCCCCTCCTGCGGGGAGTTTCATATTTCTCACAGGGGGGAAGAGTCAAAGCCTTCCCAAATCTTGACGCAGTCCGATCCTAGTTTCACTTCCAACAACAATGAACATCAAGAACGTGTGCTTTTAGTTGTGAGCTAGTGCACAGTGCTGTTTGCTTTTCGGGCCGAACCCTTGATGTTTTTCACCTTCCCAGCGCCCAGCCCTTTCACTCGACCAGCAACAAACAGAAAGACGCCGCATCCGTGCGATGTCCGTGCGATTTCGTGCAGGCAGTGGCAGAACAGGTGATGCACGCGCCCGAGATCATGAATGCGCGCCTTGGCTGTGCTGGAGGTTCTGGTGATCGATTTTCCGTCTTTGGCGGCAAGCATCACCTAGGCTTTCTCTTAGAATTGGGGAGGGCCACCCACCAACGGGCAGAATGGGTGGTGTTCTTTTTTTTCTTCCTTTGAGCGCAAAAACAACACAAGGCTAGCATCAAGAGAGAAACAACGCCTCTGTGGCGCTGTCAGGGGAAACCAAGGGGCACGTGCGGTATTCAAATCAGAATCTCTTCGGCCCCCCCCCCCCCCCCCGGCCCAAACCCCAAAACCCCCGGAACCGCGAGCGGTGGACACCTGCCAGAGGCTGCAACTCACCTTGGGGCGCGTTGACATCTCCGCCCCGCTCGCCCGCGCCCGCCAGATACGACAGCTGTGACAGGCCAAAGCCTGAGGCTCCCGCCAGTGGACCGAGGACGCGCGATCTGCGGGAGGTACCGCTTGTGACCTGGTCACATGTTGGAGGATCATGCTTCAACAAAATGCAGCTTCAGAAGGCCATTTTGGGATTTCAGAAGGATTGGCTATTTTTGACCTTGGCTGAATCTTTCAGGAGATGACCAGGACATAGCGGCGGCGGCTGGTGTGTTGCCTGTTTGTGTCGTCTTTGGAGGTCGGTCACGCCGTTGATTTGTCACTTGTCGGCGAGGCAGCTTGCTTGCAGCCAGCGCTGGCCGAAGCGAAGGGTGCCAGCTGGTCACGTTCCAATGTTTTGCTGCAACCTGCCTGGTGCTGGTGCTGGGGTGGTTGCTCCTGCAGGGGCGCAGCCGCGATGGCGTGCTGTCAAAAGCTGAGCTGCTCGCTCTTGTCGCGCTAGGTCGACGTGGTTTTCGGGTTGCGGATTGCCGCGAACTTTGTGTTCTGGCCGATGTGGAGCGCTCTTGCGGGCTGCTCGCGCGCCAGCTGGTGCGCCAGCTGGTCACTGGCAGCGTAAGGGTTGGTGCTTCAACGCTTCTTCGATTGTGTTTGTTTTCTTTGCTCCGGCGTTCCCTACGTTTGGCAGACTTGGGGCTTGATTTTTCGCACTGTGTTGGGCCTTCTTTAGTATGACCCCTCCCTGCGCAGTGCCAACACTTACTTGGGCCCTGTTTAGTTGAACGCCAGACTGCTGTGACACGCCAAAGGCTGAGGCTCCCGCGGCCGGACGAGCTATCGGCCCCTGAAGTTGGATCCTCGGGCTAAGGCTGCTTTTGGCTAGGGGTGAATCCCGCGTTGCTGGTTTCATTGAGCGTCTTCGCGATCAGCCAGCAACGTGCTCGACGCTCCGCGCGCAGCCGGGTGGACCTTTTGGCGGCTGAGTGGTTGTGGGGATTGTCTAAAGTGAACTGATTTTTGGGTTCGGTACCTTTGTCAGGTTTGTTCAATCGCAAAACAAAGAAAGGCGCCATATTTGCCTCCCTATTTTGACACACGCCCACATTAGCCGTTTCCATGGCCACATGCCCGCACGTTTTCCGTGAACAAACTAAGATCTGAGTATCTTACTCAGGTTGGCACATTTGTGGCACATGGCTTGCAGCTATTCATTTTGCTTCCTTCAGGCGATTCCCGGCACAAGAAGAGTTCACATTCTGTTTTGCGGATATCTCCCTTGTTACGTGCTACAGTATTTTTAGGGCGTCCGCAGTATGCCCACGCCAGCAACTTCGCATATGTTCAGAGTGGCTCATAAGAACCGTGTCAAACCTTGCACGTCCCTCGTTTGTGCAGCAGGCGTGACTGAATATGAGGCCTTGCAGGCTGCACCAGACAGAGGAAGCTCGTTCAGCTTGTCGTTTTTCCCCAATTTTCGCCATGCCGACCTTTCGGGGGATTTTTTCGCTGACTCGCAATGCTGCAAACCCTAAGGTTTTTCCACATCCTCATCAGCGAGGAGACGGGGAACATGCTTCGCTACGATCTGATGTGTGCGACCTCCGGGGGGGCGGGGGGGTTGATCGATCGCGCACCCAGAAACCGACCCAATTTTCCCTTGTCCGGGGCTCATATGCCACATGGGCAACCGCACTAGTGTGTCTGAAAAAATGCATGAAACCATTCCTAGACGGGGCCGGCCCTGCCTGAGGGAATCAAATATGCCGGGGGATGCCTGGGCGCACACTGGAATGCTAGCGGTTGTCTGAAACCCTTGGGAGCTTCAGAATGGACGGGCTCCCTGAAGTGGGGCTCCTCTTATTCACCTTCAGAAGCCGCAGCAGTCTGGTTCGGAGACCCTTGGGGCCAACCAGCAAAACGGCTCCCATCTTCTGACACGAGTGGTCAAACGGAAGACGCGCCAGTAGGGCCGTCTCTGGTCACGTACGTGATAGGGCATGTGTCAAAATGGGCGGCGGGGTGCAACAAATATGGCGCAAAGTGTGGTTTTACTCTTGATTTCCCTCTGAAACATGATCCTCCTAACCTTTTCAAATGAGATCCCATGCAGGAAATTCCCAACCCTTGGGACCAGTTGGAGGGCAATGCTTCAAGGGAAACGAAGAACCACCCCCCCATTTGACTCATTTGACGACACACCCTAGTGATGCTCCCGACCGTTGAAAATGTTCCTTTGTCTGCCGCTGGTATGAGATTCAGGCAAGATCATTGACGAGTACATCCACAACAGCGACCCATTCTATTCGCGCCCGCTCCCCCAGCTGCGCGCAAGAGAGACCGATTCAATGGGCACAATTTGGCTTCATTGGCCTCATCTTTAGACAGGGGAAAGCACCGCCAGACAATTCCCCAACAAGATGGAGGACCCCCGTGCGGATGGTGTCAAAACAGGGAAGCCTGCAGGATTTCTGTGAGAGACATAGCTTGGGTGCGTCTGGGATGTCTTTTTTGTTGGGAGGTCACTTGAATATGGAGCAGAATGAAATATAGTATTCTGGTTGGAGGCAAAAGGTTGCTTGATTTGAGGCTTCATGCCAAGTGCATCATCACCGATTTCGGAGTGCTTGCCCTCAACCCAACTATAACCCTTGGGCAACTGCTTCCATCGCTTCAACGGCAATCTAGCCCATGGGATAGTCCATTTAGGAAAGACGTGGGATCCGGGGATTGGTAGAGTAAACAACCATTTAGCAGGTTGAAGCCAAGACCATGGCCCAGAATTGGCGGAAACCATTCCAGATAGGGCTGTCTCTAAAACAAATGTGCTTTGGATTCCAGTTGAACTTTGCGGTACCCTCAAAACGCCCCCCCCCCCCCCATATTGGTTGTGTGTCAAACGGTTGCTCGGGGTTACTCCAAATGGTTCGCCCGGTCGCCTCTTGCCTAGAGGTGTCTTGCACCGAAGACGGCTTCCACTCCCCCCAGTGCTTGAATGGGAAACACAACCTCTAGATAGCCACTCTTCCATGGGTACCTTCTCCATTCTTTCCAGGGATTCTTCTTTTCAGGAAACCATCTTAAAACCCCAGGGGAAACGGATCCGGTTTTTAAGAAAAGAACGATGATTGAAACAAATGGACGAGGAATCAACCCCAAGAACTCTACAAGGGGTCGATACTCCATTTGTCCTTGGGGGTAGCGGTTTGAGGGTAGTGGAAGCCATCTTCGATCCTCGGATTAAGGAGAGGTGCCCCCATTTACCCAGAAGAGCCGGGGTTGAAATCCAAATCCAAACCAATCCAAACCACCAACTAGTGGGAAGCTTGGTTTTTTGGGCCGGGGAGTGGGGGGAAGCAAAACAAAGGGTGGAGATGCCAAAGTGGCCGTCTTTTTTCGCTAATTCTCTGGAAGCTGCGCTTTTTTCATTGCCAGGAAGCCGTGTGTGATCTTTTTTTTGGCCGCCCCACAAGCTGAAAAGACGCCAAAATGGAAGCTGCCCCCAGATTTTTGCAAAATTTCGATCTTCCCCCCCAAAGCGGGAGGCGCTCGGGGGGTTCAAAGGGCCGTGATACAAATGGACGCAACAGCAAAACCGATTTTGCGAAAGGTTCCTTTTCTTGGGAGGCTTTATTTCGTGTCAGATTGGTGTTCTGTAATTCGCACAGAGCAATTGTCGGATTTAAGGAGCACAACTCCATTTTTCTTAGGGTGCGCGGGTCCTTTTTGACGGATCAATCCACTTTTGGTTGCGTAACGGGGCCTCTTTTCGGGGAACACCCTACCGAGAAGATAAGTAAAGCTGTCCTAGGGTGTGTGAAGGGACACCTCTCGATCAAAATCAAGCAGGGGCCGGCGAATGCGGGGTCGACGTCTGACTTGTTTCAACTCAGCCATCCCTTCTTTTGCCTTGTGTGTGTGTGTGTGTGTTCGCTCAGGCGGTCTCACTTTGGACGACATCAACGATGCGGCGACTTGGCAAGTGAGTGGGTCAAGCGTCAAACCCCGGACTCTGCAACAACCAAGAAAACCCTAACTTGCGGGCTCACCCAGGCCTTATTTGTTATTTGCAGGAAATCAGGGGGAGGGGGTCGGATGAGTTTGTACACACGTGGGAGATTGCTCTATCCAAACGATTTCTTGATTCGGGGGGCATCATCTCCAGAAAAAAAATCCAGAGGACTCTCCTTTTGTGGGGACCCAATTTGTAAAATATGAATTCCACGTGAGTTTGCCGTGATAAATCTCCTTTTGTGGGAGGTTGGGTCCGTCGCGCGGAGGTGCCGCGGCGCTTGGGGAGCACCTCGCTGGAGGAGCTGGAGAGGAAGCTGAAGCACTGCCAGGTCCTCGGAGAAAGAAAGGAACCCTCGTTCGTCCCAAAGGCTGGTGGATATATGTCCTGGATTCTATCCTTCGCCATGGAAGGAACGGATGGGGGTGTGCCCGTAAAAAGGCAAACAAAAAGGCAAGGCGGTAGTCAGACAAAAAAAGTAGCGCCTGTTGGACCTGTCTGCCTCGTTGACGAAAGGTGTGTTGTCAGGTTAAGGGACGCTGAGAATATATATATATATATATCTTCGGTGAGTGGTGGCGAATCGACATGTTCCATAAAGGGTCAGAACCAATGTGAAATCGTTGCTCCCGCATTAACATGTTTGTGACCACGCCAGGTGCGACACACGAATGCCGAACAGGTGAAGAAGAGAGAAAGACGAAACTAGAAACGGGGAACCTGAGGAACAGGAGCCTTCAGCATTCTGCACCCTTCCTGAGGCGTGTGGATCATGATGTCAATACCATCCATAGATCAAAAGGTGGATCAGGTCGAAAGAAAGTAGCAGCATACCCTTGCATGCATACAGACCACCAGGTGCCCAAGCGAAGACGAAGGAGGAGGTCGAACGGGGCCAGAGGAAACGGAATCAGCACCATGTTGACCGGAACGAGTCGGAATAGCAACGTGGCTCAGGCTGTGCTAGCTTGAAAGCAATCCTTTGCTTGCGAAGGGCACCACGATAAGGCAGCCGAGCCTATCTCAGAGAAGCCAAGAAGCGGCCAGTCCGACGGAGCCACAGTTCCAAGGGAATAGGTGGAGCCCAGCCGCTTGGCAAGAGGCCAGCAGACGAAAAGGAGCAACTAAGCCGGGAATGAGGTGTAGGTAAACCGAGGCTTCGAAGTTTCTGGAAGTCAAAATCTTTGTCCCAAGGGCTCGAAGCTTCTCGACTTTAGATCCTTGGAACATATTCGAACCCAGCAAGTGGACCAGCCATTCGACAAACCGCGAACCCATGGCAAACATTTCCAACCCCCACGGGTGGCGCAAAACGTCTGAATTTTACCATCATTTCCAAAAGCTGAAGTAAGAGTTGGATCCGCAAGTAAAGGTTCTACACCAGAGCGAGCTGGTACGCGGAGGTTTTTTGCCAGATCGGCGAGCATGCCGTGAGCTTCTCTCTTCGGGGTTGGCATTTTCCGTACCAGAAAAGGGCAAGGGCACCACCCTGAACTAATCAGATCTCGTTTCAAGTTTCAAGTGTTTCAACTGGTTCTTTCTGGATTCAGACGTCAACCTGCGAAAGTGAATCCAAACATTTTGAGGCTCATTTCTTCTCTTCTGGGACTTCAGGTAAGGCAGAGTTTCGATTCTTTGGGCAAGTCAAGTCAATTAACATGGGGAGTCATGTCCATCAACCACGGAACAAGTTTCTGAAACCAACAAGTTCCTGATACAGCCAAGCAAGTTCCTCATGAAACCAACAAGTTCCTTCTTAAAACCAACACATCAACTCCTCTTGGATGTCTCTCGCCGCAAGCGAGGCACCCACAGGGGCCCCATCATCTCCAAGCTCTACCCGGCGCCCGCGGCCTCGGAACGGGGTAAGCTCGCCCCTTCTCATACGTGGTGTTTAAGAGAGAGCAACGGGGAAAAGACCACAGGAGGAAGTTTTTCGGTAGTTGTTTTGTTGTTGGTTTACAGGGAAAACAAACAGGAACACGCGCACACCCCAAGTGGCATTTCGAGTTCTCAAAAGGACATTCTTCGAGTTTCTTTTTTTGGCGGTGTGCCCTCTATCCCACCATGTTGAGGCTAGTTTTGAGGAACATTGGTTTGTCCAAATCTTTCTTTTCTCGTGGTTTCCCTCTCTGGTCTCGATCTCACCTCCAGTCTATCCCGTTCCCAACCCCAGGCCTTGGGGGGGAAGGTCGGAAGGGGAGAAGTCAACTGAAATGCCAGGAATCAGGTCACCTCCAAAGTTCTAGGGCTACCTTCCCCATTCTTTCCAGGGATTCTTCTTTTCAGGAAACCATCTTAAAACCCCAGGGGAAACGGATCCGGTTTTGAAAAGACCGATGCTTGAAAAGAAGGGACAAGGAATCCACTGATAGAAAAGTGCTCCGGAGCGGATTCTTGAATCCAAAAGGTCTGCCGAAGAGACTCCTGGGACCTTCAGAGGTTGATTCGGACCCTGGGGTTCGAATGTGTCATTCGGACAGCCAAGCTTTAGTTGCTAAAGTGAAGCTAACCTTTTGTGTTGGTCTCCCACTTCTTTGTCCCAAACATATACCGTATACCCTTTGTAGGCCTGAAATTGCATGAAATTGCAGGAAAGAGCCCACTAGCTTGTGCCAAGGTCAACTTCTTTCATATGCTTCTTGCCTACCGAAGTACCTGTTCAGGTCCGCACAAAGGCTCCTCCCAACCAACACTCTGCCGAACAAAAAGCGCCACCGGCGGAACCCTTCCGAGGCGCGGCATGTTCGCGGGCCTGAAGTTGGCCCTGGACTTTCGGCCGGCCTTCGAGCTGAAAAGCGGCTGGGCCAAGCCCGCATTGGAACCCCACGGAAGGGCCGGTGATGTTTTGCCCCCCGAAAAAAAATTAAGAAGCTCAGGTGATATCCCCAGCATGCGGTGCTCTTTCTTAGTGCTCGCACCACCCCGCAGCCGCAGAGCCTCGTGAACCCTGGTGGAGCCCTGGTGGAACCTTGGTGGAACCCTCGTGGAACCTTACCTCAGGACCGCCCCGGACCACCCCGGAGCCTATCTGGGCTGAGACCCCAAAGCTTGCAGCTGTTGAGGAAATATCAATGTTTTGGACCCAGTTGCGCAGTGGATTCCACCCTTTCCAACCTTTTGGGTGGGAAGGGTTCCTCTTTTTTTCCTTGAAACGCAACTAGCTAAAAAGGGATACCGGTTCTTTTTTCTCCCCCTGGAAATCCACTGGTTGCATCGTGGAGGGTTTCCGGGGCGGTTCCTGAAAAGGGCTCGGATCCCAGGCCAGGGCAAATCGCTGTGATCCTTTCCCAATTTTCCCTTCTAATGAACGGAAGGAACCCAAACCAGAGGTCTTTCCCCCCAAAAGGAGATTCCGATACAAGATGGGTAGAGGGGTTTCTCCTTCCGTTCAGCTGTAGGGGGAGATTCCCACTCAAAGAGGAGCTCGCGCAAATCGCCCCGCTTGGGATTGACCCTTGACAATCGTAGGATGTTTGGCAGGAAAGGCTTGGGATCCTGCTGAACCGGCATGAATTTGTAAGAGACCGTGGCGTTTGAGTCTTTTGCGGCCTGCAACTTTCCTGTATGTGGCATGGGTATGTCTCAGGATTGGGTTGAGGTGTTGGATGGCTTGGAATGCCATGGACTTTTGTTTGGGGCTTTAGACATCAATTCCTCAGGGAGCCACCACTTCAGGCCCTTGGGCTGCCTGGTGCAAGGTGAATGCAAGGTGCAAATCTTCTTCAGGCGGCGAGACAGTTGAGGCTTTAACGACGCAGCTGTGCAATCCACCCGTCCCAGGGGTGGCATAGTTGATCCTGGGCGAACTGCCCAATATTTTTCTCGCATCTTTTTTTTGTCAAACCCTGATGGTTGAAAGATGGGCTGGCTGGCAGCCAACCCACAAAACACTCGGGGACCCCTAAACACACACGCACTCGTCCTTGGGGAGGACGAAATCAATGCAGCTTGAAAGCCATGCGCCAGAAACACTGGCTTGAAAGGAACCCTTCCAAGAACACCCTCGGTCAGAAGACAGTTCTGAGAATCTTCGCTAGCAGAACACGCCGCACATAAAAATTGTCGGTTCTTGAAAAAGGTCTGGGCTGGGCCTTTTGGTTGTGCAGTCTTTGGTCTCCTCAAGCGATTCGTCCTGAGGCATGCTTGGAGTCGCTGCCTACGGCATCTTCTCAGAGGAATCCAAATTCTGCTTGACATCTGGCTGTGGGTCAAAACCAATGGGATCCCATTTTGGGGTAGGTGAATTCACCACCCATTTTAGAACCTATTTTAGTGGGGATTGGGATGTTCACTGGAAGTGCGATTTGGATTTTGATTCATGGCCATCTGGCGCCTGGCGGCTCCTCGTTTTGGTTCTCTGCACCCGTTGGCCCCTCCCTGCCCCTAGAGGATGGCACTTTGGATCAACCACCACAAGGGTCTTCCTAATTGTTTGCTGGTATGGATGCCAAGCAACCACACCAATCACACTCAACCACAAAACCATGGGCACGTTTTGGCGACTTGGATCATCTGTTTCTTTGCTCCCTTGCTCTATTTTAGGGCATCCGTCCCCAATTCTGCTGGTTGCGTTCGATGTGTGACTCATTGTCGCTCATGTTGCATTTCCCAGGTGCCAAGGTCCTCAGAGCAAACTGTTGCTTTGGGTTGGCTCAGTAAAAGCTGATGCCCTTCTCGGGGGGTGCCTGAAAGAACACCCGAGCTTTCATTTGCTTCCCATCGGGGGATCCGTTTCAGACGTGCGCAAGAGTTGGGAGCATGTTTGGTTTCTGAAACACGCGACCTCGGGTATTGAGACCAAATGAGCCACAATGAAAACCCGGGTAGATGAACGTTAGTAAGGGACAATCCCAACCATAAATAGTTGCGGATATCCGCCTCTTAATCCTTTACGTGGTTCTGGGTAGACCATTTTGATGCCGGGTTTTGATTACTCAAATGGGGGCAGGTCTAGCAACACCACCAGACCACACCACGAATTTTCGGGTAAGGTGACTTAATGTTGTCCCCCGGATTTAAAAAAAACTCCTGTTTATTAAATATGGGGGTGTCCCTGGTTTTAGTGGGGAATGAAACCACTTTTGGAGTGCGTTTTTTTTTTTTTTCAACAGCAACAACAAAACAACAAAACAACAAGGGTTTATGAATCCGGGGTCAGACATTCTGGGCCCGCCCAAAACGCTTCCAGGACCTTTCGAAGCGGCCCTTCTGGCTGTTCCAGCGCTGGGTCTGGTGGCAGCAGCGGAGGGGGCCAGGGGTTGGCAGGTGGTGGGTGTCCGTTTCGGTTTCCCTTTGAAGCCATCCAAAAAGGGACGCCCCCCTTGAAGATGCCCTGAAAATGCGTTTTTTTTGGGTCTTTTTGGGGACTTTCTCAAAAATCAGTGGACCTTTTTCAGGTGGTTGGCTCCTCTTTGGTTTCCCGGAAAAATGCCATCCAGGAGCTCCGCCTTTGTCTCCTTTGAGGGGAAGCCGAAAGGAGGCGGTTGAAGCAAGAGTGGTTCCAGGATATCACAAAGTGTTGAATCGCCCAACCCTGGATCCCAATTCATGGCAGCATTTCGGCCCTGGACAGAACTACATATGTATTATATATATATATATATATTTACGTTACATCTATGTGCGTGTGTGTTTTGAGGGGTCCATTTCCAGGTTGGTTTACCGGGAAACCCACATACCCGCCTGGCATCAACTGAGGCACCCCTCTGGAACCATCCTGAATCGCGGTGATTTTACTGGCCCCCTCTTGCAACATTTGGGGGGGGGGGGAATCACCCGAATTGCGAGTTGACCCCAAAATAGTGGCTCGGCCATCCTTGGTGGGCTTCGTTTTTCTCTTTCCTTCGACGGGGGAGGGGAGCGGGGGAAGTTCTCCAGAGTTTTGAGTTTTACCCTCCCACATGGAAGACCAGGTTCATCTGAAAGGGGACCTGGGTTACAGAGTCGAGAAGCAGCGCCCAGTTGGCCACTAGGTTCTACAACTTTTGTGCAGGTTGGAGTAAGGCCTATATGGGTTGATTTGGTTTCCCTTTGACCAACAAAAAGATGGGATCCCCTAAAAAGACACCATAGATCTTTTTACTCTTGGCACGAAGAGTCAGCTCGGGTTTTGGCGCCCCTCCGCTATCAATCCGAGGCTTGGTACCATGCCGTGGTCCTCGCATTGGTGGCACCTTGGGCCAACACGAACGACCTAGAGCGAACATTTGTTCGCCTTTTGAGCTTGTTGGGTCTCCTCAAATAAGGAAAAACACCAGCCTCGGGCCAAATAACGTAGAGCTGAACTGTGTTCTGGGTTTGCCGTTTTTTTCTTTTTAGTATTTTTTCCCGAGGATAGGATGCCCCAAATCGAATCCGGCCAGATTGATCGAGGGCACCCTTACTCCGCCCTGCGCGGGAGTTCTCTGAAGTTGTTTTCCTATGAATTATATTGATGATTGCTGCAAGTTGACTTTTTGGTCTTGCAGGCTCTACATTGGTGGTTTGGATTGGCAGTCGGGTTTGAACCTCTGGTTCTTGCGGGCCACTGGGAAACCACCCAGCACCAGACCAGCAAGCCAAACCACCAACGAGTTGGGGAAGTTGAGTTTTTCTTTTTCCAACCGGCAAACAGTAAGCAGTACGCTGCGCTGGTTCTTTTTGTTCCGCATTGAGCCACATCCAAAAATCGTTTCGGAAAAATGGGGTTCACACTTGCCATGTCTGCGATAAGGGAACCCTTCTTGACCCATGCAATGCTGCGTGCTGCTGTCTTGTCGAGACCTCGTACGGTGGCTTTGCGCTCGCCAAAACAAGGGAACGCTTCCAAAATTGGTTTCAACAGAATGGATGAATCTGGGGACTTGGTCAACCTCAACCTTGGTTGACTGGCAGGCCACTTGAGTTGCTATCAAAACCTGCATAGATGAAGTGTAGTAAGGGATAGTCCCAGCCACAAACAGGTGTGGTCGCCCTCTAAATTCTTATATTGGCTTGGGTAGACCCTTCTAGTGCCAAGTTCGATTTTTGACTCCAGTAGTCTCAGGAGACACCCCCAAAGAAACATGGAATCAGGTTTTTGGTCACCCAAAAGGAGACTCCTGACAAAAACATGGAGGTCGTTTGGGTTCCATGTTACTCAGACGGGGGTGTCATTCTTTTCGTCTCGAAGTCAGTCGGACCGGAACTCCCAGACCTCCAGGGGCCGTTTCTGGTTACTTTGTTGCTAGTCTTTGTCGGATTGATCTGTTGGAACCCGTTTGCAGCACTGCGCAAGCACCTTTCCGCAGATGAACAGAGGGACAGTTTGCAGGAGAATCAACCTGATCCCCAGGCGCATCATCCACGCTCCTCCCAGAAAACCCTTGCCGACCTCGAGACTGGCTGACTGATCCTAGGGTAAGGGCCAGAAGAAGGGCCCCAGCGGCCTCCAGTGGCCCAGCGCACGATTTTTGTTTGTTTTGCCCCCTCAGTGGAGAGAGCCCTTGGGTTTCGGGGCCCGTGATATGAACATCTGCAAAGTCACGAGGCCGTTTTAAACGCCCCGCCGGAAAGGCAGCTCCAAAGAAGGTTTTTGTTTTTGGGTCCGTGTTGAAAAAAAATACGTGGCCTTGGTTCGGGTTTTGGCGCCCCCTGGCAAGTGAAAAGATAGACATGAGTGTCCGCTGGCCGGTTCTTTGTATGGGTTGCAAGTCTCTTCCTTCTGCTCATGTCAGCCCCGTTGACAAAGATTTTGACCCATGGATGAAGGAAGGTAACGACCGTTCCATCGTGAGTCTTCGTCATAGTGACAGGAACTCATGTCAGAATGGAGTGATATAGAGCTTGAAAGACCGGGAACGGTCGCGAGTCTCTTTCTTCTAGCTTTCCCGCGAGAGAATGGTCTTGAAGGAAAGGGATATGAAGGCTTCAAGGCGGCTTGAGGCTTCATTTGTGTCTCCCATTTTGGGCCACGGGTCGATGCCCTTGGCGTTCTTGGCGTTGGTGTCTAAATCCCTGGCCCACGAAAAGGGAGGTTTTCCTTTTAGTTTCCCCTCAAACCCAGCAAAGGGACCCAGGGACCCTTGCCCTCCCGAAAAAGAAAGGGGAGACCCAGATCAACGTTGACAAGCCTTTTCTGGTGCCCCCAGCAACCAAGAAACCCCTGACCTCCCAAAAAAAAGAGAGAGAGACCCAGCTTGAAGCGGACGCGCCTTCCCCCGGTGGGCGTTCTTTTTTCTCCCCCTTTCGCGGGTGCCGAGGAGCTGGCCACCGTCTGGAACCTGGGCTACATCCACAACTCCGCCCCGCGGCGCTGCGAGATGCTGAAGCGCCTCATCGGCCTGGTCACCTCCGTGGCCCCGCGGCCGAAGAAGACAAAACAAAACCGGGTCGCTAGGTCCCCCAGCGAGGCGGGGGCGCCCTTATACCAACTCTCTTTCTTTGGGTTGGGAGGGTTCCCCTGCAGAAAATAGACGAAGAGAAAAGTTGGGTTCCAACTTATTTTCGAACCTCTCAAATCTGGAGGACCTAGGCAGAAGACGGGCCGCCGGCAACGGCGTTTCGGTTCCGCTGCGGGTGGCGACTGGCAATGAGGCCTCTGGAACGGAAGTCTTCCTGAGGTGGGGGGCTGCACACTTTCAGGGGGGCCAACTGGGGCGTGCTGGGGGTGATACTACCCCTGACCCCTTTGCAACAAGCACGGAAGTGTACAGGAGGTTCGCGTAAGTAAGATGACGGCAGTCTTCCACCAACCCTCCTGCCCACTTCCATGATTGGTGGGAAGGCTCGTTTGCAGTTCCTAAACTCTGAGCTCCGATCCGGGAAGAAGCGATTCCAGAGCTCCCACTGGGACATTGGTAAATTCTCCCACGCGGCGCCTCGGGGAGGGCACCTGGAAGATCAGTTGAGTCACCTATCGAGACCCGAAGTGAAGCTTAGGGAGGGACGATCCCCTTGCCAGAAATAGCCGCGGATCTCCGCCTTCTGAATTCTTGATGCATGGTTCTGGGATTACGACCATTTTAATACCGGGCTTTGAGCAAGTGACTCAGTTCCCCTCTTGGGACCGGGGCAATCGGCCTGATGGCTTCTGAGAATTCAGCCAGATCTGGGTTTGTCTCTAAATGGGTAAACATTTCAGAATAGGCCAAAACTTCCAAAATGAGACACACCCAATGGAGCCACCCCAACGGGGCGGATTTCCGTTGGTTTCCTATGGGCCCACAAAAAGGGCGCCAACCGCATTTGGTTCCGAGGCTGTCGTGGCCTTGGATACGGCGATGGCTGGCACAGACATTGTGGCTTGGAGCGGGGAAGTCGGGAAAAAATCGCCAGACTTAGTGACGCGCAAACGGGTTTGCCTGGTTCCAACCCAATTCGGTTTCCCGATTAAGCATGAACTTTGGAGTCACTCTTAGCTGAGTTTGTTCTTGGTGTGATGTTTAAGGGGGAAACATAGTCAGCTCAAAAGGACCGCACCTTTGTTTTGATTTTTGAAAGGGGGAGGGGGGTAAATCAACAAGCCACCCCAACTGGGTTTCCCGCAGAAGGTACTTGGCTTTCAGTTGGGGCTTCCACACTTTCCCGAAAGCAGGATAACCTAAAGCCCAAGGAGTATCTTCAGCCGGGGGAGAGGCCGTTGACGTTGGGAGAATCCCCCAAAGCGCCCAAACAGGTCGAGGCTTTGACCGGGCTTTTCACCGTTTTTCTCAGCGCTTTTTGCCAAGTTTCTCTGGGCTTAGGCCCAGAGGCGTTCACGGAAACCAACGCCGGACCTGGAAAACTCTCGGGGCCTTCCTTTGCAGACCTAGAGGCGAATTGCCAAACCATCCACGTGTTTCGGTGAAATGTTTGTGTAGTCTTTGGCTCATTTGGGGACATGGAAGTGAGGTTCTTCGTCCCTAGCCGAGGTCTTTTGGGGAGGGAGGTCGTTTTGCCTGGCATCCTTGAAAAGGGCCCATGATAAAAAGTGGTCGATAGAGCCGTCTCAGCCTGGGATGTGTGTGTGTGTGTGAAGCCCCTGTTCCCAAGGGGCCTTCGGTAATTTCGCTCGGTTTCTCGGAGTCGGAACCTTGTCCTGACATGCAGTGGCCGTGAGTGTTTTTTTCTCTCCAACAGCTGTGAGCTTTGGTGCCGATGGGCCCGAGAACTGTGGGAAGCTTCGGAGCTGCCAGTGAGCTTCGGGGGTTACTGGGGATGGGCTGCTTCTTGCAATGAAGGGAGGGGTCCTTAGACTACCTCTGACAGATACGCTTGGATGAAATCCGTGCACCTGGTGGTTCCAAGTCAATTCGGGTTTCAACCCAGGTGAAACCATTTCGATTTTGGCCCACACCCCACTGAAACCTTCTCGGGTTTCCGAGGATCAGTACAACGATGTTGACACATCTCCGTGTGGCAAATCTTCAACCCCTGTTGAAAGCTGATGTCTCGTCATCGCCACAACCGTTGCGTACAGTCGGGAATTCTGCGCCGGTCCTTTCTCAATATCCAACTTCTTATTTATTGCTTGCTGCTCCCCGTACTGAAAGGGGGCCCAGACAACCATCTCTTTGTTGCATTTGCTTGGATGTTAGGACTGTAACTTTTTGCCAACTAATGGGTTTCCATTAAACCACTAAAAGTTAAACTTTTAGCAGGGGAGCAGAAAGCAACCGAGTCCCCTCTTGAGGCCAAGTGGGTGAGCCCTGGCTTCCTGCTCTGGCGCGCCGTGTACCTGACCCTGCCCCTTGCTCCCAGCACGCGAGTGCCCGAGGATTTTGGGTTCAACTAGGTCCCCCAGCTAGGTGCCCCCTACTAAAATAGACAAAACCGAAAAAAGTGGGTAGCCTTTTTCGAGCACCTCTCTACTGGAGGAGCTTGTCAACGTGTTGTTTTTTCTTCTTCATTTTGAGGGTTCATTGAACAGGTTCTCTTTGGAGTCCAGCTTCAAGTGGGCTGTAAACCCACCATTCAAGAAGGGAAACCAACATACTGAAAGGTGCTTCTGGGACCCCGTCCTATGCTTAAGCATGCCAACTCAAGAGGAGCACCAGCTGGTCCCCGGCTTCAACACACATCACCAAATGTGTTGGGCTGGTTTTCAGGCTGTTGTGGTTTTGGGAACCCTTTGGTCCTTCTTTCTTCCTTCCTTTGCGTCTTTTCTCCTTCTTTTCCTCCTTCTTTCCCTTTTTCGAGAAGGCGTTTTGGTGCGGCTGCTTTTCCCGGCTCCGCCCCGCAGCCCCGCAGCCACGGATTGCGCCCGGCCCTCCGACCCTCCGGCCCGGCTTGGCCGTCCGCTCCGCTGATATCCGAGGCTCCGGAACAACTTGCCCATCCCGGGGTTCCGGCCCTCGCAGCCCTTCCCCCAGGGGCCGAAGGACCCGAAGCCCAAGTTCGACTCCGAAGGCGCGCGGAGCGCGGGAGGCCGCTGGCCGGTCTGGCGCGAGAACCTAAGGAGGGTACTGGGTCAAAGGAACAAGTCATGATGTTGCATGATGTTTTGGGCTTGCCTTGAAGGGGGTCATCGAATTTTTCGACCGCCGCGTTCCCAGGCGCCACAGCTCCGTTCCTGAAGCGGCTCTTCTACTGGATCTGCGTCATGGGGCCGGGGACCCGGCGCAAGCGCAAATCCGGGCGGCGGCTGGGATGTTTTTTTTTTTTGCTTTTTCCACCAATAATTTGAACTTACGTAGAAAAGGGAAGAAGAACTCAACTCAAGTTGCTTGTCAGTTTTAGATTTCGAAGTTGTATAGGGTTTCTTTCCCAATAGGTTCTGTGTACTTCAGGATGCTTTAGGATGCGGAAAGGCATGCACAAGTGTATGTATGTATGGGTATATATATATATATTAATTTATCTCTCTCTCTATATATATATACACATACACAGATTGCATATGTATGCATGTATATATATACAATTATGCAGCACGGCACAACTGTTGTCAGACTTACGCAGATGATTCATCAAGACGTTGCCACCAATATTTTTATATAGAGTATTTGCTTCTACTTTCTTGAAAACGTGTTTGTGTCATCCCTCTTCTAGACCCTTGTTTTCAATCGTTTCATACATATTCTGGCCATAAACTAAGTCTATTTCAATAATTAATGTTATCCTTACTCAATTGACTGTAAACCGTCGCTGTGAGGGTACTGGCAAGGGTGTCACAAATAAGGCACGCAATACCTCTTCTGCTTCGCCTATGCATCTTCGGTTTCTCATCGCAAGTGCCAAAACCAAAACAGCTGCGAACATAGGTGTCCTTTTTGGTTGTGTTGCTAGAAAAATAGATGGCCCTGGTTTACCTGGTGGCTTAATCATCTACCAGGCCATCTATTTCCCCTAAAAGGATTGCAACGCCTCTTCCGTCTCTCATCTCAACTCATCTGCAAATCCCATTCGTCCGTCAGCTCACAAACCTTGACGAATACCAAGACATTTGCTCACATCTTGCAGGCCTCGATCAATGCCACGCTGTCTGAAATAGCTAGCTTCCCTCGACGAAGTCTGTTCTGCACAACAGCTGCTAGGAAGCATGCAGAATACCGGTATTTACCGTGTTTTTTCAATATCCAAGGGTTGGCGCGGATTTCTTTAAGCCATTTTTTGAAGAACTAATTCTCCAATGTCCATATTCTGAACTATCAACTGTATTTGCCTCCCACAAGTCCAAAGGATGTTAAGGCGCACAAGCAACCAGGATGACTGAAAGCAGACGGATCTAGGATTCAAGATTCAAGATTTCCAAAAATCTAGATCTTGAATCTTGAACCCATGAGCTACCTGTCTGAAAACAGCTGTAAAGCGTTTGGGTGCCGCATACTGGATGATTCAAGATTCAACATCCAGAGTCCTGTTACTCTTGCCTGGGTCCCCCAGTAGTGCCCTTTTATCCTTTTTTGGTTGGGAGGGTTCCCCCAAAATAGACGTCCTGAAAAAAGGGTGCCCTTATTCTATCCTCTCTACTGGAGGACCTGATTGCATACCACAGATATGTATACATACATATATATATATATATATATATGTGTATGTATGCATGGTACCCCCCCCCCCCTTGGACCCTGGTTTGGTCAGTTTGAGCTGTTTCCCTTTCTTGCCTTGTTGATTTTGTGGCGCGAAATGGGCGTGGGGGGGGGTGCCATATGTATATATACATAAATACATACATATGTAATGTGCGCAATGATATCAACGTCTGCCATTTGACAGAGTCTGCATGCATCTAAGAGTATTGGGACAACACTTGATAAAAAATAAAATAAAATAAACATAAGTAACATAAAATAAACATTGTGGGATTCAAGATTCAACAATCTGAGTTTTTTTGGTAATCTTGAATCTTGAATCTTGAATCCCATATTTCTTGTTTTACAAAATTACACATCCGGTGTTATCCAATACTGCAGGTGTCCAACACATACTTCTGCAACCAAGTATGCGCACGTCTGCAGTCACATGCATTTTATTTGTAACCCTGCAAATTGCCGCAATGGCTGGATTCAAAGTGCGAGGACACAATTCTCGCAAAACTCCTTCCGTGAAAGATTTCTATTTTGATTCTTCAATCCAGTGATAAAATACGTTTGAGGTTTTAGAGCAACTTGAAAGCTTGTTTGGGTTGGTCAGGGTTCACGATTTTCAGGAAAGTTTTCTGTGCAATCTTCAATCTTGAATCTTCAATCTAGTGGTAAAGCACTTTCAAGTGTTTAGAAGAACTTGAACGTTGTTTGGGTTTGGCCAGGATTGACGATTCTCAGGAAAGTGTATTGTGCAATGTTCAACCTTGAATCTTCCAGCAGTAAAATACTTTCAAGTGCCTGCCGCGATCCAGCGAAATATTTATCAACGAACGGCCACTGCCAGGACTGTCTTCAAAATGTCGCTTCTGGAGCTCCAAATGAGCAGTTCTCGACACTTTCAAGTTCTTTTGAGCATTTTGCTTCATGTACGCTGTGCTTCTGTTGACCCTTGTTCCAGGTAAGCAAAGGCAGGTGTAATGCAAACAACAACACCGCATTTTGCGGCATTTTATGAAAGAGGCGCAGGATCATGAGGGGTACTATATATGCGTGTATGTGTATAATAATATATATATATATATATGTTCACACTCCATCGCCCCCCCCCCCCCCCCAAACTATTTGTCCACATCTGCTCATCTACTACCTCCGCCATTTGAGATAGAATGAATTATAAATGTGTTGTCCAAATAAGGCTTTAGATACAACTGATTACCTAGAATCTTTGTTTCGAGATAGTTTTAGAAGTTGAACCTTTAACCCCCTGAAGTTTCGATTTTGGAAGACCGTCTAACAAGTGGAATTTCGGACCTTTCTTATGCTACAAAAGGGCCATGCAAATATCACAAACCTATTTTGTTTTTCCTTGTTTAGCCTTATTTGATGAGAATTCTATTTGAAAAGTAAGTCTATTTAATTACTCTTATGAAACAGCAATTGAATTATGTTCATATTAGATTGAAATTAAAGCTTAAACTATATTTGGGAATCGACTCCTGTTTAACATGTATTGAGATTCGTTGGTTTTTACCTCACATTTCATTTACATTGTAGTTTAACTCCAATTTGGAAAGGATTTATTTGTTGAAATTCTAAATGACATAAAAACAAACTTAGAAACCTATCCTGGCTGAATTCTATTCACAATTCCAAATCTATTTGAAGTAAAATCCTATTTGGACAGGATGTCAATTCGGACATTTTAGAGGACTCCGGGCTCCAAACTATGAGGCTTTGGGGGCCGAAACTCGGAAATTTTGAGGATTAACATCTCTAGACTCTAGATTTATCATCCCCAAAAGACACTAAAACCAGGGTCCATGAGGGGGTTTGGGGTTGCATATACATACGTATATATATATATATAAATGAATCTACAAATAAATAAATAAATAAATAAATGACTAAGTATATATATATATATATCTCATGGTGCCAAACCTGACAAATCGATCGCGAGGTTCTGCTTCCTGGGGGAGATCTACGTGGTCTTCCCGGTGATGCAGGGCCTGAGCTTCGACTCCCTCTGCTCCAGCCGCTGCACGCCGCTGCCCTGGCGCGGCGCCCCGGGGGTCCGGAAGACCCAAATCCAAGCCGCGCGCGCCGGGAAGCGATGGGGGGGGGGGGGCTGAAAGCCGGGGGTTTCTTGTTGGTTTTTGTAGGGGAATTCTCAGAAACCCAGGGGTTTCTGAAAGGCGGTTTCGGTTGGTTTTTGTTTCTTGTTGGTTTTTGTAGGGGAATGTTCAGGAAACACGGGGGGTTTCTGAAAGGCGGTTTCGCTTGGGTTGGTTTTTTTTTGATCGGAATCGGAAAGTTGGGGTTTCTGAAGGGTGCGAAGTGGATCTCGCAAGCATCCACAGTACCATTCGGGTCCTTTTATTGGAGGCTGGTGGCGGACCCAAAAAACCAAAACTAAAACGAGGGGAACTCGGGATCTTGCAAAACTCTTTTCAGTTTTTGCGACGTCATCCGAAGGCTTCTTTCATTTGGATTCCCTGATGTTTCGGCTGGTGATGTTTTGCAATTTGCCCAGAGACCATCGTATGGCATCCCCGGGTGAGGCAGACAGAACAGCATGCTATATATATATATAGATCACCCTGCAGGGTTTGGGTTGGGTCAAAATATCCACCTATGGTAGCACAAAAGCGGGGACGACTGAAAAAAAACCTAAAAACCAGGAGCTCGAACTCAAATGCTGATTCAGAGCCACGTGAACGCTAGGTTGCCATCAATTTCATACCGAGTGGTATGAAATTGGTTCCTCAAACTTGCAGGACAGGAGGGAATCTGAACAAAACAATCACCGTCTTGCAGGAACCCCCTGTCAGATTGTATGTGAGCGGGAGGGAGAGTGTATTAATTGGAGTGGTGTTAAATTGATTCCTGTTGTCGAAGGTGACTTGGGTGTGATTCTTCATCTGGACCAAATCTTTGCTCTCAATTGTCCCGAACGGAGGAACATCTGGTAGTTTTTGTCCGGCGCTGACCCTAAAACCCTGAAATCAGGGAGCCAACAAGCAGGGAAGAGGTAGCAGGGAGGAAGCAGGAATTCCACTGAACCCCCTTAAATCTGGAGGTAGACGGTTGGGGCAAAACTATCCTCTTCGCGGTTAATAGGGCCATGGACATTGGCGAGGGGTCTTCCCGTCCAATTTGGGATTCCTTGGCCCAGCTGCCCAGACCTCCCCCCGTTTCTGCAGGGCTCCCGAAAAAAGAAATCCCCATTTTGCAACACCATTTGAAACATGGTGGCTTTTTCAACGCCAGAATAAAGAAATGGATACCATTTACAAGTTGCAAGGTTCGATCGGTGTTTTTCATGTAAGGATCCATATTTGGTCAAGGTTCCAAAAGCTTCGCCTTTTGTTTCAGGTCCTTTGGGCAAGTGTCTTTCCTGCACCCGGATCCCGTTTCCGGGAAGGGATCGATCCGATCCCACCTCGCTTTTTCTCGGGAGGCGCTCCGAGTGCATCGCCTGCAACTGCAGCGCGGAGCTGAGGAAAGGAGCCAGGGCCAAGCGCCCGAAAGGTTGGCTTCCATTTGGTGAAATGAGTATTTTGTATTTTTCCCCTGGTCTGAAAGGGAATCGAATTCACTACAAGTATTTTCTCATTGTCCCCAGGGGTCAGAAAAACGCAAATGGAGGGAAGACCTTCAAGTGGTTCCGTGGGTCAACGCGAGTGGGATCCCATTTTGGGGTAGGTGCACCACCCATTTTAGTCAATATTTTAGTGGGGATTGGGATGTTTACTGGAAGTTCGGTTTATTTTGTTTTGGGGGTTTTGGGCCGACATGGCCAGACCAGGCGTCTTTTTGTGGGAGGGGTGGGGGGGTGAGGCGGGAGGTGAGGGGGTGAGGCGGTGAGAGGGAGGGGTTTGGCTTCATTTCCGAAGATTTCCTGAAAAACCTCATCTACTGTTGCTTTTGGAGACACAGCTCCTCCCCCACGAAAAGAATGCACAGGTGGTTTTTTCGGATTTCCTTCACCAAACAAGACCAGGCACCAAACAAGACTAGGCCCCCCAGTGCCCTTCTTTCCCCTTTTTTGTTGGGAGTGCTCCCCTATCAAAATAGTAATCCCGAAAAACCAGTTGGTGCCTGTGTATTCTAACCTCTCTGGAGGACCTAGACGGAGCTCACCTATGAGGCTTCGTAACCAGGGATCCTCGAAAAATGAGGCCGGAGAGGCTAGAAAGATTGGGGGATCTCGGATTTCAAAAAAGCCAAACAAGACCAAACAAAAAACGGATTTTTGATTTCCGTTTTGTTTTTCTCCAGAGGCATGTCGATCCTGTACATGATGCTTGGCTCCATGCTGTGCATCGACGTCTTCATGGGCCACGTGCTCTTCACCTCCGTGGCCCCTCGAAGCGAAGAAAGCGAAGAGTCGGCCGCAGGCGCCGAAGTTTTTTTGGTCGGCCGAAGAAGACATTGGCGCATTTTAAGCCAAGGGATGTTAGGACGAGTGTTTTTTTTGGCCCAACGAATGGGCTTTCCGTATGCAACCACTCAAAGTTTGCTTTTGCCAACTAATGGGTTTTCCGTATTAAACCACTCAAATATATTTTTTTGCCAACGAATGGGTTTCGATTAAACCACTCAAAGCATTTTTTTGCCAACGAATGGGTTTTCCGTATTAAACCACTCAAAGTGTTTCTTGCCAACGAATGGGTTTTCCGTATTAAAGCACTGAAAGTTGAAAACTTTTAGCAGGGGAGCAGAAAGCGACTGAGAAAAGCTTCCCCTTTTGCCAGGGGTCTAGGCAAGATGGCTGTGGTTGTCAAAACCGTTTTGGGATCCCATTTTGGTTGGTAGGTGAATTCACCACCCATTTTAGAACCTATTTTAGTGAGGATTGGGATGTTCACTGGGGGGTACGATTTGGGTTTTGACCCCAAGTTTCCTCTTGGCTTGGAGTGTTTCTTTCGGGGAGTTGCCTGGTGATACAGCTGTCACAGGGACCACCGTCACGGACCGCCGGGCGAAGTCCAGATGGGTCTTCTTGTTGTTGTTGTTGTTCTTCTTCTTCTTCTTCTTCTTGTTGTTGTGGTTCTTCTTCTTCTTCTTGTTGTTGTTGTTGTTGTTGTTGTTGTTGTTGTTGTGGTTCTTCTTCTTGTTGTTGTGGTTCTTGTTGTGGTTCTTCTTCTTGTTGTTGTGGTTCTTCTTCTTCTTCTTCTTCTTGTTGTTGTTGTTGTTGTTCTTCTTCTTCTTGTTGTTGTTGTTCTTCTTCTTCTTCTTCTTCTTCTTGTTGTTGTTGTTGTTGTTGTTGTTGTTGTGGTTCTTGTTGTGGTTCTTGTTGTGGTTCTTGTTGTGGTTCTTGTTGTTATTGTTGTTGTTGTTGTTGTTGTTGTTGTTGTTGTTGTTGTTGTTGTTGTTGTTGTTGTTGTTGTTGTTGTTGTTGTTGTTGTTGTTGTTGTTGTTGTTGTTGTTGTTGTTGTTGTGGTCGTCGTCGTCGTCGTCGTCGTCGTCGTCGTCGTCGTCGTGGTTGTTGTTGTTGTTGTTGTTGTTGTTGTTGTTGTTGTTGTTGTTGTGTTGTTGTGGTTCTTGTGTGGTTGTGTGGTTCTTGTTGTGTTCTTGTTGTTGTTGTTGTTGTGGTTGTTGTTGTTGTTGTTGTGGTTCTTGTTGTGGTTCTTGTTTGTTCTTGTTGTGTTCTTGTTGTCGTTGTTGTTGTTGTTGTTGTTGTTGTTGTTGTTGTTGTTGTGGTTCTTGTTGTGGTTCTTGTTGTGGTTCTTGTTGTGGTTATTGTTGTTGTTGTGGTTCTTGTTGTTGTTGTTGTTGTTGTTGTTGTTGTTGTTGTTGTTGTTGTTGTTGTTGTTGTTGTTGTTGTTGTTGTTGTTGTTGTTGTTGTTGTTGTTGTTGTTGTGGTCGTCGTCGTCGTCGTCGTCGTCGTCGTCGTCGTCGTCGTCGTCGTCGTCGTCGTCGTCGTCGTTGTTGTTGTTGTTGTGGTTCTTGCTGTTGCTGTTGCTGTTGCTGTTGCTGTTGCTGTTGCCTCCCTTCTTGTTTTTGCGCTTCTTTTTGTTTTCGCTCTTGTTCTTGTTGCGCAGGTGTTGGAACCTTTCATGGCGGAGTGCCTGCAACTGTTCAATACTTTGTGGTTGTTGGTTGGGCAGGAAGAACAATGCCTTGGCTGCATTGCTGTCAGTGGCACTCATTTGACGTTGACACAGCGATTTTGGCCCCCCAATGTATGTTTGACCCCCTTGGGCACGAAACAGGGTGGTGTCCCGTTCCGATGCTT
>CAUJNA010003754.1:287500-317500 GCA_963377175.1 Effrenium voratum | reverse complement strand
ATGATTTCGTCTATTAGATAATGCTCAGGTTTCTTTTCAAAAATTCATATATCTATTTGGGATATTTTTTATTGGATGCCCATTGGGGTGCTGCCATGCTTGGCCTTCGCACCCATTCTTTGTACCTAGTCAAGCCCAGCCATGGTGGCTTTTGCAACGTTTTGCTGGGGGGAAGGGGCTCCCCTTGCAGCATAGGTGGGAGGGAAACAAATAGATTTCACAATTCCTGACCCAATGTGAATGGCTCAGCGACAGGTCTATGCAGCCCACTGCGAGCAATCAGCCTGTGCCTACCAGGCGCTTGTAGCGTGATCTTGTCAGAGAGAGACCCATCGACAGCGAGGCAGGGGATCTTCAACAATCCAGGAGATGCACAGACCAGGCTTCGCACTTCGCTTTGTTCATGGCACAGAAGCGCGATTCCTTTCAGTGTGCCAGGGCCAGAACGCGCTCCAGGGACACCACGCCGAACTCATCCTCGCCGAGCGTTGCAAGTTGCTGCCTGAGACCATGCTGCGCACAACTCCGCTCATTGACCCCACAATTGAAATTGTCGTGTTCTTCATGCTTATTGGTTTCGGAAAGGCATTTCATTTGCATAGTTGGCTCTGCCATATTTGTTGCATTGCTTGGTTGCTTTATCATTATTACTGTGAACTTTTTTATGCTTCTCAGCAACATGCACAGCCTCAGGAACAACCGCCGCTGCTCTGTTGTTCCCGCTGGCCCCATCATGTTTGGCATCCACCGCCCCTACAGCCCTTTTGCTCATTTTGCGCTCGCTGTGCGGGTATCACCTTTGCACCCGAAGACGAAGACGAATTGCGAACACGAATTCCGAAAATGATTCCACACAGAATGCTCCCCTCCCGCATGAATTCCCCCCCGAAGACGAATTCCCGGCCAAAGGCGTATGGCGAAGACGAATTCCACGAAGACGAATTCCCCTCTGCAGCCGAGTTCCCGGCCGAAAACGAATTCCGAAGACGAATTCCGCAAAGACGAATTCCTCCCCCGAGACGAAGCCCCGGCCGAAGACGAATTCCGAAGACGAATTCTGACGACGTTCTTTTGGAGGAAGGCATTGGCAGGCGGCTAAATTTCAAGCGGGCTGGGTCTAGATGCTCCCCGGGCGCCGCATTGGTACACGTCGCTGGCCCAGCATGTCGTGTGTCGTCAGGGGTTAATGCAGCGTCAGGCAGGAATTTGTCGTCAGCGAATGCGTCGTCAGAATGTGTCGTCATGGGGCGCAGCGGCCTTGACAATGTGTCGTCACCATGCGTGCGTCTTCAGCGTCAGTGAGAATTGCAATGCGCAAAATGCGGATGCTCTAATTTTTCATATCACCTTAATATCCATTACCATCTTAATATCATCATCATCACCACCACCACCATCAGCATCAGCATCATCATCATCATCATCATCATCATCATTATCATCATCATTATCATCTTCATCTTCAGCATCATCATCGTCGCCATCATCATCATTGTCATCATTATTAACATTATTCTCAGCATCGGCAGCAACATCATCACCCCCATTAACTTCATAGAGATGCTTGTCTTTGTCTTTGATTATCTTCTTCTTTATCATTATCATCATTATCACCATCATCAGCAGCATTATCACCATTAATGATCATCAACATTATTATCCTCATCATCATCATCATCATCACCATCATCACCATCATCACCATCATCACCGGCATCATGTTGTTGATGTTGTTGATGATGATGATGACGATGATCATCATCATCAGCGCAATAGTCATGATCAAAATCGGCATCATCATCCGCATTGTCCTCATCATCATCATCGTCGTTGTCGTTGTGGTCGTCGTCGTGGTCGCCGTCGTCGTCGTCGTCGTCATCGTCATCGTCATCATCAGCATCAGCATCAGCATCGTTATCTGCATCAGCATCATCATTGTTGTCATCGCCGTCGTCATTCTTGTCTTCGTCCTTGTTTTTATCGTCTTGGTATGTCTTTGTCACTGTCACGTCATCGCCTCCATCAGCATCATCACCACCACCATCACCACCACCATCACCACCACCGTCGACACCACCACCACTATTGTTACTATTATGATCATGATCATCATCACCCACATCAGCACGGGCATCATTCATACAATGGCCGTCGCCATTGCCATCACCATCAACATAATCCTCACAGTCATCATCATCATCATTATGAGCAGCAGCAGCAGCAGTATCATCACCGTCATCATCATCATCACCATCATCGTCATAGTCATTGTGATCGTCATTGTCTTCATCATCGTTATCATCATCAACATCAACAGTACCATCCTCATCATCATCGTCATCATCGTCATCATGATTCTCGTTGTTCTCGTTGTCGGCGGTTTTAGCGTCGTCGCGGTCGCCATGGTCATTGTTGTCATCATGGTCGTATTTGTCGTATTTGTCGACATCATTGTCGTCATCGTCGCGGTGGTGGTCGGTGTCGTGGTTGTTGGTTCCGTCGTTGTTGCTGTGGTCGTTTTTGCCATCGTCGCCCTCGTTGTCGTCGTCGGTCTTTCTGTCATCGTTTTGGTCATCCCCATCGCCATGACTGTTTTCTTTGTTGTCACTTTGGGGAAAGCTTAACACTGAGCCTGAAATTGTTGCCTTTGCTCAGGCCCACTGCCAGTGCCGCGGGAATCTAGCTGCGAGGCAAGAGAACGCCGAGGGTGCAAGCCCCTGGTTCAAGACGTTGCAGGTCTACTTCGTGACCCACAAGCTGGAAGGCCGCATGGCCAACGGGCTTGACTGGCTGGCAGTTCAGGTGTGGCACTCAGCCGTTCTTGGGATGGCATGATGTCCGCTTTCCTGCGCTTTGTGCTCAGGTGTGGAGTGGGCCGAGCCGTGTGTGCATGGCTACATTGTGGTGCACAATGTAGGCATCCACTTCGGCAGCTGCCAGGAGCTCGAGCAAATTTACTGAAGTCAGCACTGGTGATTGGCCAAGGAGAACAGCACTGGCTGGACCTTGCAGAGTATGCAGGCGTGAAGGGGATACAAACCATGCTTAGGGGAGCAAGTGCGGCTCTGGTTTCCTCACCCTCAACTTCCCATGTAGTCCGTTGGCCCCATCTTTCTTTGGAAACGGGGGGGGGGTGGCATTTATTTCGGGAAGTGTCTGTGTTCTTTGTGTTTTTGCTTTCCAGCTTCTGGGCTTTTGCTTTATGGCTTCTTTGCTTCTTTGCTTCTTGGCTTCCCTGCTTTTTGGCAAGGGGGTGTGACAGCAAGCAGTAGCTTACCCCCAAGCAAACTATTTTCACCATTCATATACCCCCCCCCGACACTTCACCCCATTTAATAACCGCCCCCTAAAGCAACCATACCAAAACCACAACATGAGATGGGTAAGCCACCTGCCCCGAAAAAAACCCACCAAACAACAAACCACGCAAAAAACACCAAACAACCGACCATACAATAGACTTTTACACAACCCTCACCAAGATTACACTGATTCACTCACTTAGGATTGTATGTATTCAATTACATTATTTAATAGGAATATAGTTAAACAGTAAAGATTACCAAAATCGTCCTTGAGATGCTTGTGTTGTAATCACTGGTTCATAATCAGCTTTAAACCATCCTCTTTGTATGTTATCTATATGTTTGATAATTTTTATTGATATCTACTAATGTTTTATAAACATTATGCTTGTGTTCATGGATTGCATCGAACAAATCCTCCTCTTCATAATCATTTTTGATAATTACATTGTTGTATAAGTTTTTGAACATATCATAACGATCTTTGCCACATTTAATTACTTGCCTAACAACATCTATTGAAGGAAACCTATGTCTCGTAAAATGCCAACGAATAGTATTTACATTGTTATTTTTTAATATTGTTAAAGTCTTCCATGAAACTCTTTTTACCTTTACAAGTTGAACATTCATAAATCATAGATAGAGTAGATATTCTGAATAATTCTTCATCAAATGGCATTTTGTCAAGCACTTTGCAGTTCATATGGCTTTTATAGCATTTACACTGACAGGTTTCAGTCTCACTTGTCAATGTGTTTTTATATTCATTGATTTTAACAAATTTAAGGAATTCATCAATGATGTCCTTTTGTTCATCTTCAATAAACTTATAATTGGAGTTCATTTTTCTCTATCATATTAAGGTAATATTTCGTTAAACCCTGTTTAGTCTAAAACTATTTATTGTCCAAGCCAAAAGTCCAAAAGAACAACATGTTTAAGATAATTATTAATTTTCTTAACAATGGATTTGTTCTGTTATTTAAACATCTTCTTTAATGATTAATCTGAAACTACATGATTGTATGCCAAAATAGTAAAAAGGCTGGTTTTGGTTTTGAATGCTATTCTTCGGTTTTTTGACTGCTTCGTTCAACACTTTGTTAATATTGTTTTCATTTATACTTATATAATTATCTTCATTCAAATCATAAGTGCAGAAACTTATGCTTAAACTTGAAAACATGCATTCTTCATACGCACGTTCTTTATGTCTAACTCTTATGTCTAAAAACACATCTAGTTTGGCTTGAAAATCAGTATTATCTTCTACTTCTTCAATGCTGTCTATTCCAAATGGCACTCTTCTTTCAATATCATATTCACCTTTAATTTGTTTCTGTGTCCCTCCACAAACTTATATATTTGTATATTGTTTGTGGTTTAGTTGTTTTAAATTTGTAATTGGTCTGTATTCTCTTTAATGCCTCATTATGATTATGCTTTATTCTCATATATTCTGGCTTACCATATTTATAGGAAATAATGTTATTAATAACTTCAACAGGTAATTGATTAGTTTCCATTTCACTAATACATATAGGTAATATTTCTTTAAACCCTTTTTGGTCTAAAACTATAGTTTTAACATTTCATGTCGTAATAGAGGTTTATGAAAATCACGAACAGAATAATATTTCTGCCCTAACTTAGTTTCTATTTTAGTTACGGTGGGAATAGTCTTCAAATAGTGGCTGGTGTGTTCTTTCTCTGTAATCGCCTTCTTTCTCATAATCTTGACTTTATCCCCTACATCTAAATCATTATACAAACGGGTTTTTCTGGCATTCATTGATATATTCAGTTTAACCTCAAACTCATTTTTCTTTTTCCTTGCTTCTATTGGAGTAAATTTAGTAACGGAACTTTCTAATTTGTTATTGTAAGTCAATAACATTTCTAATATATAACCTATCCATTGTATATTGTTTTTACCTTTCTTTTCATCCGCATCAACTCTTTTAAAAAGCATAGCCTTAAAGGTTCTAATAAATCTTTCACCAAATGCCGGATGTCCTCTTGTGGTGTGTGAATTCAATTTTTTCCTCATCAAGATAATCTGTAATAACAGAACTAAACAAACTTCCCTCTTCGTCACTGTATATCATTTTGGGTTTTCCATCCATTTTCTTAATGCCTTCCATCAGTCCTGCTAACACATCTGCCGGTTGCTTACTTGCTATGGGTAATACAGTAGCATATTTACTAAATATATCAATTAATCTTAATCCAATTCTAAACTTCTGATTTTCCAATTCATTTTTAGAAATAAAAAACAAATCCAACTGGAATTCCCAAAAGGCATGAGGAGCAACAAAACTATTTTGTCCTCTTGGTTTTCTTTTCTCTTCAACGTTATTTTTAAAGAATTCGTTAACATCGTTCGCAGTAATAGTTTTATCTTTCTGCCTGGCTTCTTTCAACGTTATTGCTTTACTTCCATAGCCGCTTTTAGCGTAATAAATATCACTAATAACTTTTTGTTTATCCATATAACAAACTAAGATTTGTTATATTGATCATATTTTATACAATTTAAATTCAGGATAGCAAGTTAACTGATGACTATTAAATTGTGTATATACTCTTTCAAACATCATTTTAAACATCATATCAGTATCTCTCACGGTATTTTTAACATTAAACTTTGTATTTTCAGCATATGTTTTTATATCTTCTTTTAAATCAAGCCCTTCCCTGCATTGATATAAACACATCCACAAGACACTGTACATCATTTCATATTTTTCTTACTGATTTTAAGAAATGCTCTGACATAATCATAAGGTGGTCTTTTATAAACAGTAAGAAATATTATAATATCGTCTTCAATATTTCTCTTTCTCTCTTCATAAACCTTTTGTGCACCAATTGAATTTCAGTCATAGATTGATAATATCTCCAATATCTACAGATTTTACATTCATCTTCTTTGCCCAACGCATAACCAATGATTTTATTAACTATTCCATTTGGTAAATTCAATTTGTATAGTTCCATATTCCCTTTGAAATGGGAACAGTCTAGCACTTCTTATTGATATAATTATTTTCTTCTTGTTCCTTGATTACTCTCTACTGTATATAGGAATTATGTCTTTAAACCTTTTTTAGTCTAAAACTAAATATTAACTTAAGATTTTGAGATAAATATATTAAAATCTTAATGAGCTGAAACATTACAATTACAATATACACAGAATGAAGTTGAATTATCTATATGGTGAGCGATTGAATTATCAAGGCGCTGACAAGTAAAATTACTACATAATTTACCTTTCTTAGTGTCAAAATTTGCTCGGGTGAACTACTTCCAGCCAAGGTTGCAAGACTGCCAGAGATGTTCAGATGCTCGTGGATCACAAGGCGGATCCGAACGGAGCCTACTGGCCACTGCATGTTCCGGTGCTGGCTTTGGCAATTGGAGACAGCACCAAGCCAGAGGTGGGCATGGGTCAAAACTAAAACACCTGGAATTTCCATTTACCGATCGGGCGCTTGCCCATTTTGGGTACCTATTCAGGGCTCCTTAAAGATACATTTTGCAACCAATTGAAACATGTTTTTCCACTAAAATAAAGGGAAACCACCATTTACAAGGCAATGTTCAGGTGAAAAATGTAAGGATCCCTGCTATTTTTGACCCGCAGTCAGGTGATTGCTCAGCTTTTGGCGTGCCGTGCCAGTCCAGACCCTCCTTCATATGCCGGGGGACTTGCCACCACCTCCGCGCTGTCCATGGTGACCGTGACTCTACTGCTATTGGGTTGGATCTTTGGACTTTAACTTTTTGGATTCCCCTGATATTTCCTTTTCACCAGCAAAAAGTCAAATGGCTACGTCTCACTTCTTGTCCCCTGGATCATAGTTCGGCTTAGCCTAGCTGTGTTTCCGCACGTGGCGATTGAGAGAGCAAAAAATTAAAGGTTTTGCTGGGAGATCTACGGCAGGTGACTGCCACATCCAATCCTTTTGCTTTGGCAGTGGCAGATCTTCTCGTGAGAGCGAGAGCGGACGTCAACTTTCACGGCCACCCTGGCGGCGTTTTCCGCGCCTTGGAACTGATGAGCCGGGTATACCTGCAGTTCGGCGGCAAGCCCCGTTCGATCTTCCTGAAGATGTTGGCAGAGCAAAGTACAACTCCCTTGGGCTATGCATGCGCGTTTGGCTGCACAGAACTCGTTTCGCTCTATTTGAACTCCGGGGCGGATGTGCATGCAAAAAATTCACGTGGTCATTCTCCGCTGGACATGACTCAGTCGAAGGCGGTGCTGACCATCCTGCGCGAGGCGATCGAACCCTGGAACAATGAAGAGTGGGAAGTTCCGCTCGAGTCTTATGGACTGGTTTGCCCACGGCTTGGCCAGCCTCCTTGAATCTGCGCAAAAAGGAAAGAGGTATGCGGAAGGGCGTCGTTCCAAGCAAAGTAATTGCGATGTGCTTCCCTGTTCCAATAAGTTCATGCACAGTTCCCACAGTTGGTCAGGTTTCACCAAACACTTGGACGCACATCTGTGTCCATTGCTTTGCCTCGTGGACAGAACTTCTGGTCTTTTGCCACGGTCACCGTCCCATTGATTTGCCCGGGGGCCGAGGTGGGAATCATCCTGGGCACCCAGCGCGGGCTCAACGGCATGCGCAAGGAGAGCCGGGGGGCAGTTCGGGTTTGGCGACGCCCAAAAGACTTGAGCCACAATCAAAACCCGGGTAAGTGAAGGTTAGCAAGGGACGATCCCAGCCATAAATAGTCGCGGATATCCGCCTTCTTCGTTCTTTACATGGTTCTGGGTCGACCTTTTGATTGTGACTCACTTGAGTCATTTCAAGTTGGCAGGTTCAGATGATGGAGCTTGTTGGCAGGTTCAGATCGTGGAGCTTGTTGGCAGGTTCAGATGATGGAGCTTGTTGGCAGGTTCAGATCATGGAGCCTGTTGGCATGTTCAGATCATGGAGCTTGTTTGATGCCACTTAGAGAAGGGCTTTCGCAGCGTCACAATCTGATACTGGTGGACTGTACGTATCAATAGCTCCAGCAAATATCTGAGCGTGACCTTGATTCTTCGTAAACCGTACAGCGGTCCAATGACCATTTGCGAACCTTGCAGTTGGATGAAAATGCCCCTGTACTTGGCATACAGGGAATTGCGTGCGCCATCTACTACACCTTTTGGTGTATGGTTTCCCTTTAAAGCACACCCCAAACTGGATAGCCTCCAAAATACATATTTTTTGCATTTGCATAGACTGCGCCACAGATTGACATGGCACCGCCTCCAGCAATGACGCACAGCTTCTGTTGACTGAGACTGTCACGCCATCGCAGCATCTCTCACATATTTGCTTATCACTGCTGGACATTTGTTTCATTTTTTCCAGGGACTTAAGCGAATGGAGGTTGACGTATTGGCCATCACGAAAGCAGCGGCTGTATATCGCATTGAAGCCCCGGGGGTGGTGTGGTGCGGCATGCCGGAGGTGATACCACCCTAAAGAATGGTCTTTATATCCTTGAATCAAAGAGGCCGCCTTTCCTTCGTCAAGACCAAACACATGTTGCACAAAGGTCCATCTGTATTTTGTGGGTTTGCAAACGTTTAAACAGTCATGTTTAAACAGTCCTGACTGCGAGACCAAGGGGTTCCGATCCCAGTTAGAGACAAGCTCAACTTTCTCACCCAACTTTTCCCCGCAACATGGGGCCCTGTTTTTTCCTCTATGTGGGTGTGAATGTTCTTGGATGACACCCTCTGGACATCATAGCTAGGTCTCCCAGTCGTGCCCTTCTCTCCCCTTCTTGGGGGAGGATTCCCCTACTAAAATAGACAAAACCGGAAAAAGCATCGGGTACTAACTTATTCTAAGCTCTCAAATCTGGAGGTCGGGGCGATTTTTTTTTCAGCTTGGCCGCGCCTGGGCGCTGCCGCGCTGTGCGCCCCCAGGCGCCGGACTCCGCGGTGTTTCTGTCGGACTCGGAGCTGGGCGTGGGGGAGAACAACCCCAGGGCCGGGAAGCTGATGCAGCCGCGCACCGAGAGCTTGGTGGGGTTTGTGGGGCTTTGGGGCTTTGGGGGGAGGTGTGGGGTTGGTGGGGTTTTGAGGTTTTTTTTTTTTTGGTTTTTTGTGGGGTTTGGTTTGTGGGGTTTGGGGGGAGTTCGCTTCAGAAAAATGAGGGGGTTGTTCTGTTCGGGCCGGTTTTTGCCCCAAGCCTTGATTTTTGTGGGCAACCAATCCAAGGGGTGTTTGTTTCGCCTTCATGTGGGTGGTTTTGGGCGGGTGTTTGCCCGCAAGCCGTTTTGATGTGTGGGCGAACTAAGCCAAGGGCACTTGGAGCCCCCTTTTCTTTCCGGCCCCTAGAGAGCTCTCTTGGGTTATGAAGGCGGAGCACCATCAAATGGGTGTGACTCAAAAAGTAGGGGATTTCCCAAAATGGAACCCCCGGCAAATGGACTAGGCTAACCTGCGTTTTTTCTGGCTCTCAGACTTTGAGCCACACCCCAAACAAAAACGGACAAGTAGGCTAACCCCTGGGGTTTTTCTGCCTTTCCGGACTTTTTCCGAGCCACCCCCCACAAAAAAAAGAAAAGCGTTTCAAGCGCCATGGGCCGGCGCCTCGGCACCTTGGCACCGGTCGCCTCCGGGTCGCCGGTCGGTCACCCGAGGCGGGTCTTCGGCAACGGCTGGCGCCACACCTGGAACTTGATCTGCGGCTTGGCCATCCGACGCGAGCAGAGCGTCGGGACCCTTTTGGGGGACACCCCAAAATCCTAGAATCGGCGGTCCTTCGGGGGTTCCCCTCCCTGCAAAAAAAGAAGAAGACAGGAGCCGCAAAAACCAAGAAGGGGGCACCCATAGCCTCGCAAAATGCAGGCCACAGCCATTTGGGGTATTTAAATGCTTTTAGCTCCGAATTGGTATCCGAAGATGGTTGGATTTATTCCAGGAGCAGCCTGAAAGACCTTGACACACTCTACGATTCACCCGGTATTTTGTACTTTTGTGCGGGGCGGCCAATTTTTTGAGGGCAACAAGGACATGTCCTCTAACAAGGACATGGTGGATTCCGTCTTTGGGAGAGAGTTGGTGGATGCAGGTTAGAACTGGGGACTCGCCTCTCCCCGAACAATTCCACGGAGGAAAGCGTGTTTTTTTTTTGCATGGGAGGTGCTTCCCTCTCCCGGGGTGGAATCCAGGAGTTGGCAAGACCATCCGAGCTTGGACTCACCATGATGTCCACCAGAGGGTATCCAATTCAAGATTAAGCCTCACGTCGCCGCCGGGATTTCGGGGGATGGGTTTCAAGTTGAGGCCAGGCAGCGTGTTTTTTTTTTTCGCGCGGTGGGCTCCATCGGCTTGAGCTTTACCCGCAAGGGCTATTGGCGCCTTGGTCCCAACCACATGTGGCGGTTCTTCCTTCGGGGCCGGGGAGGGCCGGTGGAATCTCAGTAGCTGAAGAAACAATGGAAGCTTCAGAGGCTTGTTGGTGCACCCTGGGTTGGACGCCAAGATGTGTCAGGAAAGGGATTTGGACCCTGAAAATCGCGTTCTTCTATGTTTCTCTTTGGCTTCAAGTACCCTCCCAATCCACGTTGCCATGGAACCAGACGTTTCTGGGTCCTGGAAGACGACAATGTTCCTAGAAGTTGATGTTTAAATCATAAAGGAACCATAAAGGAACCATCAAGAAACCATAAAGAAACCATAAAGAAACCATAAAGAAACCATAAAGAAACCATAAAGAAACCATAAAGAAACCATAAAGAAACCATAAAGAAACCATAAAGAAACCATAAAGAAACCATAAAGTTCCTTCAACCGGAGTCCTCGGGTAGGTGGGTTCCATGGCAACGAAAGTCGGTTGCCCCTCCGCGAGGCTACCGGCTCTGGAAGGAGGATCTGCTGAGCATGGCGGAGTCGGATCAGCTGATGCAGATGGCCTCGAAGAGCAACTCCGCGGCTTGAAAGCGGAGGAAACGAAAGGCTTCGGGGGAGGCCTCGAGCAATGGCTCAAACTGCTTGCTTGAAGGGGAAAAATGAAGGAAACCCAAAAAGGCAACAAGCTAATAGGATCAGCTGGCTGTGAAGGGTTTCTCTTGGGGTTTCTTTTTGGGGACGAAACGAAAGGGTTGAGGGGTGGGACAAATTCAGTGGGAACCGTATTTTTTTGGATTTCTGTGAAAAGACATCTTTTGAGTTGAAGGGGGGGTTAGAAAGAGTTGGCTGCGGGTCACAAATAGGGTAACCCCAAAATGGGTGGGACCCTGGTAAGAGGAACCATGGACTAAAATTTCTGCGGTCTAAACCGGGTTGTGAAATTTTGAACCACAGCCAGTTCGGGGGTGGGACAAGCCAGTGGGAGAAGCTCGAGGTTTCTTCGGGGATTCTTTTAAAAGAAATCTTTTGGTTTGGAGGGGTAGTGGGAGAAGCTCGAGGCTTCTTCGGGGTTTCTTTTTGGGAAGTCTTTTTGGGTTCCGGAAGGGGTGGGGTTGAAATGAGAGGCTGCCGAAATGCCAGAATGGGACATGCGCCAACTCCGAGTCTTGGAGAAAAACGAGCCGAAGGAGTCTAGGGATCGAGCCTCCCCAAGCACATGGTTCGGATTTTCTGAAGGGGGTTGTAACCTCGTGTCGGGGTGAGCACTATCAGCACTTGGGGGGACCCCCTACTAGGTATCCCAGCCAGGTGCCCTTCTCTCCCATTTCATTTTTTGGGGAGGGTTCCCTACTAGGCAAAACCGAAAAAAAGTGGGTACCAACTTCTTCTCGCCTCTCCGGAGGACAGCCTAGTTGGTTGGTTTAAGCTCCCGACTGTCGAGCCCTCCGGATGGGAGCAGGCCCGAAGTAGGGTCCCGTTTGGGCCCCGAAGTTTTCAGGGGCCTCAGGACTGGGCTTGTGATTTTTGCTCATGTGGCTGTGGTGGTCAAAACCGTCAAACGGTATCCCATTTTGGTAGGTGAATTCGCCACCCATCTTAGGACCTATTTGAGTGGTTGGATTGAATCGGATGTTCACTGGGGGTACGATTTGGGTTGTGACCCATGGCCACTTGGGCGCGCTCTCTTTTTTTTAGGGGGGGGACCCCCAACTTTGGTTGGTTTTCCAGGGGAAGCCACGAGGTCAAACACCACGAGTCCGGGTCCCCCGATCGTCTCCATCTTACTTGTAGCTCGTTGAAGGGCGCGCAGGATGCGTAGGTGAGTCATGTTGCACTAGGCTCAATGAGTCCACAAGATACGTTGCTGTTGTTTTAGGGGACCCCCCCGTTCCCCTTCCAAAAAGAAAACAAAAGCAAAAAAGCAAAACGGAAAAACCAAAGAGAGGGTGGGTTTCCATCATCCCTTGTTAACCACCCCTGTGCCCTCAAACCAGACACACCCATGTCTATAAGGGTTGATTCCCCGGTCTTTTCACCCCCAGTTATTTATTTTATTTTTTTTGGGGGGTGGGGGTTCTGGAAAGGAACCCTGGACAGTCTGCAAAAGAAGGCGAGCTCACTGTTTTGCCAGCTCAAGATTGTGTTGGGGGCTGAATGGTCCGCCCCTTGGGGAAGATGGGCTTTGTCAAACCTTTGTTCAGGTGATCGACCTTTTGCGCGCTTGGATCAAGCAATGTTCCAAAGGCAGACCAAGCAATTGGCGGGAAAGAGGGCCAGCGATCCGGTGGCCTTTGAGTTGAACTCGGCTTCCTTTGGGTCCGTGAACGTGAACACGGGTTCTTTGGGATAAGTGTTGGGGATCCCCTAGTTTGGAGACTCGAGATCTGAGGACAAGAATCCGGACGCGCCCGTCTACCTGCACACTTTGCATCCGGTGGTGCGCGAGCGCTTTACCTTCTTCTTCGCCTCGCTGCGTGCGCTTTGGGAGCGAGTGACATGCGACAAGCGAGAAGGATATGTTTTCGGCGGCTGGCTGCCCTCAGGAGACATACTTCCAGCTTGGGAACTAGAGTCATTTGCCGAGAATCTTTCACACAGGGTTCTCCTGACAAAACCCCGCGTGTAGTCTTGCATCCGTCATGGTCGAAGCGAAAATCTTCCCACGCCTTTCAGCCGGCTGAAAAATGACTGTTGGAGGACTTGTTGTTTTTTGAACACTATAAATGGTGCTTCCGAAGTTTGGACGCACTCAGACTTGTTGGCTTTCCGTTGGCTTCCCTTACCAACCAAGGGTCCCCAATTCCAATTCTTTTCAGATCGGTTGCCGCCACTCTACCGATATTTGGGCACTCGCTTTTTTTTTGCAGCAGCAGGCTGGGACTGTTTCATTTTGCCCCAAGAATCCGTTATGTGCTGAACTTGGGGGTTCAGCCAGCCAATTTCCCGTTTCCCTCTGGTGCTCTCTACCCCAATGCCTTCAAACCACACCCAGTTGCGGCAGGGCGCTTTCAAGTGGGTCCAAGTGAGGCTTTGAGTTGAGCTAGTTGCGCTCCAGGTACCATTTGCGAAGACCGGCTACGGATGGAGGACGGACCTACGTAGCCCTACCTTGGAATTGGTGGCCCTTGGCTTTGATTCCGTGTTTGGGACGACTCCTTCCGTGCCAGGCTTTGAGGATGACACAGGAGTCCTTTGCTTTTGGCACAAGTGCTTTGCAGAGCAAGGGCATTGTGCGACTCTGGCTGCTCCGTGTGAAAGGGGTTTTATTTAGTGCAGGATTCCGTCCATCCACAGTGCCTGGCGAAACCGACAAGTTCCCTGTGCAAGTATCTGAAGGCCACTGTTGCACGTCTCCATCACCGTCATTTAAAGGGTCACATCTCATGGCCAGCAGCACTTTGGGGCTCTGACCAAAATCGACTGCTGTTTGTTACCCGTTTTATTCATTGTGAGTGTCGCCCTAGTGACCAAATCTATTTTCCGACCTGCAAGGGTGGGAAGGGAGTCATGTAGCCTATGAGACTGCTCATGGGCCCCAAACAGAGTAACGTAGGACCCGCCTCATTTGGAGGAAACTAGAAAAAGGGGGGATGGGGTTTTGAACCAAGCGGATAGGCCAGACCTACAACTGAACAAGTCACTCGATCAGTTACCCTTCCATCCACTGCCATGGAATCTGACTGGGGGCCCCAGAGGACCATTCCCATTTTGCTCCGACAACGAAAACCCTTGCGTGGGTTCCATGTCAGTTGGTTAGGAGGGGACACCCAAAACGAATGGGCCGCCCTTGCGCAGGAGAACCCGCCCATCTCGCACCACGGCATCTTCCGCACACACGACATCATGCCGCTGTCGCAAGTGCTGCCAGCAGTGAATGAGGAGGCCAGCGTGTTGTCGTAGACCTCCTGTTGCGGGGGGGGGGGAAGAAAGGGGTGAGGAGGGTTTGATCCTGGAGCCAAGGGTAAAAGGGTAAAATCCTAACCCCCCCACTTCGGCGATCCCAAGGAAAGGCCTTTCAGGAATTCTTCAAAACGGAAGGTTCGCCCGTTGTTCCAGCCACCCTGTTCAGCAGGAACCCGGGAACCCCGCAGCCGACATGTCTGGAGAAACCTGCGATTCACCATACTGGTGTACTTGCAATGTTCAGGGGATCATGCCGGCTCACGTGAGATAGAACCACTCACCAATCTCGAATAAGACATCGACCCCCCGGTATATATATATATATATATATATATCTATATATATATAATAATATAATATAATATAAGATAATATAATATAATATAATATGTATATATATATTATTATATGTATGTATGTATGTATGTATATATATATATATGCCACTTTTACACACCGCTCGGGCAAAGCAACCCCAAAAAGGCTTGCTATTGTTGAAAGCCCTCCCCGAAAGGGGTATATGATATACCAACTCACCTAGTGGTACTTCCATTCGGGCCAACAAAGGGACGCGTTTGTCTTTGGTCGCGTTTGCCCGGGAACACCCCCGGCAACGGTCGGAGTTCGCGCGCTTCCCGTGATGGACGTGGGAAAAATCGTTAGGTCGCCCCTGGTTTTTCTCTGGCCGAAATTTCATGGGTCGCCCTGCCACGAACTCCAGATTGACCAGAGACTCAGCATGCATACAAGCGTGGCATAGCAAAACAAAACCTACGGAGAGAGTGGAGGTTTTGGCCCAACACCAACCTCCAAGGGTGCACACTATGGAGGGGAGTACATTCGACCAAGTTCACCAGGATGTTCCCACTTGAGTGAAAGATGGCACAGCTCCTTTGGGGTCGTTTTTTTGGAACCCTCCACAAGTCCGCAGGGTAGCTTCCCTTTGGTTTCCAACTTTAAACCCACCCACCCCCCCCTATTCCCTTGTAGCCCAGCCCTTCCTTTGCTTGCTGGCGAAGAGAAGCAGATGGAGACCCCCTCGCAGCTTGAAGGCCGTCGAAAAGCCCTTTTTGGGGCTTCAGAATTGCCCGGCGGAAAATCCGCCGAGCCGCTCGAATGGATCGCGCCGCGTTTTTTTTTTTTTTTTGTAATATTTCTTCTGCGGGTTTTCAACACCCCAGCCGCGTTTCTCATCAGGTCATCCTGCAGGATCCCTTCCTGCAGGGGAACAACGGCGCGAACTTGAAGTGGATCATTATGAAGTACCCCCAGGAGCCCTGGGCGCTGGGCCTGTGATGCCGGGAAAACCCCCCCTTGAAAGTGACAGAAAGTGACAGAAAGTCATAGGCCGGTTTTGTGTGATACCAAGAAAAAGACCCTGGAAAGTGAGCAGCAAGTGACAGGCCTCTTTCGTGTGATACCAAGAAAAAGACCCTTGAAAGTGGCAGAATGTGACAGAGTCATGTGAATGACCCTCTTGGCACAACAGAAGGGGATTTCCCACAAACATGGTGCAGGCGCCAAGGACAATGCTCACAGCATTCGAAACGACACAGTTTCCCCTGCGTCAGGCGATTTACGAAAGATTCCAAGTGTTCTATGCTTGGCGCGAATCAAAAGAAGGCTGACACCGTTGCCTTTCCGACTATCCTCAATGCCATGGTCAAAGTTTCTGTGATGGGGGGATGTTAAGGGTTTCCTTTGCAAAAACCGACCGTGCACAGAGATTCGGAGATAAATCCAACCAACTTCCTGCAATGCAAAGCTAGACTCCTCGGAAGCAGACTGAGGCCATGGCAGCTGGACACCCACGGCTGCATAAAGACAAACTCGGGGGTAACTTAAGGGGCTATGAAATTACACCGCATTCTTTCATGATGATGAAGGGATTTGGTTTCATAGTACAACTCTGTTCCAACTATATGGTTGACTCCTAAAATCCCATTGATGGTTTCGGGTTCCCGTAAAAATCCGAAGCAGCGCCGTTCAAGTGGGGATTAGAGTGCAACTTCGCACTCAGGCATGTGCTTGCTTTTTGCTTGGTGGGGAAGCAGTGGTTTACACAATTTCTTTTCTTTTTTTTTGCGGTAAGGTGATGACTAAGCCATCTTGACTTCTGAAACCTACGAAGGGGTTTTCAATGTAATCGGGGACGATCCCATGAAAACTGATTGTTTCAAGGCGTCCAAAGGAGATTTATTCCCTGAACTCCAAGCAAAACGCAAACCTTGGTAAGCAACACGGTTTCCCTTGCTTCGCATTTGGAGAATCAAACATACGGCCTTCTCAAAAAGGGGGGAGCCCCACAATAACAATGGTCAGTTGCCTTCTGGGGGCGGCCAACTTGCAGGTCCCGTCTTTTTTGCCGATTTCGTTGGTCTGCATTTGGTGTCATGTCCCTCCCTGTGCTTCAACCGATGGGGGTTCCTGTTTCTTGCTCAAGGCAGACTTAGACGCCTTGCGGCGTATGTTCTTCCTGGGCTTAATTCTTCCTTGTGGCTTTCTCAACAGGTGCATATGTGTCAAAACAGACCCACCCAACATTCTTGGTTTCCTTGTAGCTTCCCGTTAAAGGTACCCTCAAAACAAACACACAACCACAAACACAAACACAGACACATAAGCACACAAACCCACAAACTCACAAACCCACAAAACACAAACACATACAAACACAAAGCACACAAACACACAAACAGACAAACACACAAACACACTCAGACACACAAGCACACAAGCGCACAAGCCCGCAAACTACAGACGCACGGAGACACAGACGCACAGAGTCGCAGGCCGCAGAGAGGGTGAGTGACTAGAGACACAGCCAAACGGCAGCTGGCCACACCCAACAGGCAAGAACAAACTGTCGCCTGCGATTGACTTATTACAGTGGTCGTGGTTAAGCCCCCCAGTCGTGTTTAACATGTTGCTCAGATGGGTGGTGGTTACCACCCTTCACCAAAGCGTGAAGCCTGATAAAGCACCGGGATGAGTCTCCAAGGCGATCAAAAGACTCCCTCTACGCAAAGGATGAGTTCGGCTAAGCCTTTCCCGATAAGCCTTTACATTGGTGGGTTTTGGATGTACCTCTAAAAACGGACCCCAAAAGAAGTTCACCCCGTCAGAAGTACTTTAGAGTTTCTGCTCCTGCATCCGCATTTTCAGGTGGGTTGTTAGGTGTGGAACCTAGAATCGACATTCATACGATGTGCTCATGAGACCATATTGTGCCTTAGGGCTTAAACAGACACGGCCAAATTTAGGAGAAGGGACTTCCCTGAGGGACACCGTGCACAGTTTTTCGGAATATGTGTGGTGTACACGCCATATGTTCTAGGAGTACCTTCCCCATTCTTTCCCGGAATCCTTCTTTCTAGGAAACCCCCAGAAACCCAGCGAAACGGATCAGGTTTTTCTTAAAAGAACGATGGTTGAACAGAATCAAACCATGAAAGAATCAATCTAAGGATATGTTAAGGGGTTGAACATGTTCAATCCCTAGATGGAAAAGGATGGTTGAACATATCTAGATGAAAGAATTAACCCCCAGATATGTTCTATTTTGCCTCCAGAGATCGGATCATGCCTGGTGGGTACGTACTTCGGACCGCTGGCCAACCATGTCAGCGACAACGGTCGCCAAGTTGGGCAACGCCAATCACGGCGTGCGACGTTTCCAGCGTCGGAGCGCACGCCCTGAAAGGGCAGCGTCCAGCAAACATCGCGTCAGCGCAGCTGCCCCTACACCCTCCCTGTGCGAGTTTAAACATCACTTTCTGGAACAGATACTAGGGGAGTCTCCTCTCGGGGAAATCCAAAGGTCTGAAAAACCACAGAAACACCAAACATGAATGAATCAATAAACATGAAAATGTGGTCTTCCTCTCGGTTTCCCTTGACAACCACAAAGAAACAGGGCACCCTCAAAAAACGCGACATGCCCATATTTTTTTTACCAGCCGCTGACCCGAAGAACTTGGCGCGCAGGAGTGGCAGCGCCTCACGGCCCGCCTGGCGGAGACCAATCTGCTGCTGCGCGCCTCGGGCGGAGACGACTCGCTTCCAATGGCACCTGACAGCGGCCCAAAGATTTTCTCGTTTTGAGCCATGACTCTTGGGTTTAGGGCTACTTTCTGTGAGTGGCAAAAAAAAAGCACCCTTGAACATGGTTGTTGTTGGGAAACATGATTTACATTGTTTTTTGTGGTTTAGTGGTTGAAATCCAACCGCTGAACCGCTAACATTTAAGTTTTTGCTCCCCTTCCAGCGTCAACCAAGCAACAAGCAGAAGGAGATGGATCTTAGAGGTCCCGCCAGGTGCCCTTCTCTCCCATTTCTTTTTTGGTTGGGAGGGTTCTTTTACTGAAATGGGCTGCAGAACTAAAACCTCTCTTCTGGAGCACCAAGTCCAGGTCCCGGAGGTGCGATCTGCTAAGACTTGCGGTGGTTTGGTTTTTGTGGATGGATGGTCCAGTAAGCTGCGACATGGACATCTCTGATATCTTTTTTTTAACAAAAAAGAACAGTGGGACAGCATCGGGGATGGCCTGCACCAGTGAAGGCATCGCCGTTTGGGCCGGGTTGAAGCGAGTACCCCTGGTCCGGAGTATTGTGCAGCCGGACCGTCTTTTTTCGAGTTCACACCAGCCGTTTCTAGTTTGGAAGTCCTCGTTTTGGATTCGCGTGTCTTTTTTCTCACAGATGAAGCTAGCAAGCAAGTGAGTGAGCGACTGGTGATTCCAAAGAAATCCGCCACGGTCCTGGTGTCTTTTCTTTTGACATCACGCCTGGGGATCCTGTGTGTTTTCTGAAATCACGCCTGGGGGTCCCGCTGTACTTCCATTTGCTTAAGAATATTTTTTTTTTTTTTTTTTTAATTTTCCCCTGTTGGGTTTGAAGGGAATCCATTTCACGAACAGAATCTCTTCTTTTTTTTTCCCAGGGGTCTTAGCAAAAGTGAAGCAAATGGAGGCGCACGGTTTTTCAAAGTTCAGGTCACTGGGCCCCGGTTTTCCCTTCGAAGTCACGCCCGGGAACGGCACGTGCCGCCGTGCGCGAGACGCCCGAGGATACCTGGGCAAGGCCCAGCCGCCCGTGAGCGACAAGACCCGCGCCTCGGAAGATCTGACAGACCCCAAAACGGGAAAACGGGGTTCCTGGCTTTCTTTTTTCTTTTTTCTTTCTTTCTTTGTGTTCGCGCGTGTGTGTGTTTGTTTTTTTTGGGGGGGGGGAGAGGGGGAGAGTTTTTGTTGTTTGGGGGAGGGGGAAGGCGTTTTTTTCGCTTGCATGTCAAGGGCATGAATCCAGGGGAGTGCTTCTTACGCACTCAGACCTCCAGTGGCATCTTTTTTTTGATACCTCTCTTTCAGATTGTTTCAATTGGACACTTCCCTTGCAAGTCCACTAGCCCAGTTCTTCTTTCATGGAAAACCACTGGAGATCTAGCAGGAACATCTGGACGACATGGTTCCTCCTTGGCATGACCTTAAACACATCCCCAGTGTGCCAGCCAACGCATGGTTGCTCTTTCTGGCCTTGTTGTTGCGTCGATCAGCTATTGAACATGTTCCGTGTCCAACCGTTGCAACATTCAACTGACCTCAACTCACCCCTTTGCCTTTTTGCGATTCTTTCATCTGGGTGTATCTTTCTTTGAGGGCACCCCTTTTTGCGTGGTTTTCAAGGAGCACCCAAAGGAAGGCCACTTTATTTTATCCTTTTGTTTTCCTTTTTTTTTGGTTGGGGGGGGGGTCCCTAAAAAAGAAAAAGATACCCATGTTTCCAGGTTTCCAGACATGTTATTCGATTCGTGCCAAACGTCTGGCCATGCGAAGCTCAAAACAATCACAACAAGGGCAGCCTCAACAAAGATCCTTACCATTCTCAGTAGCTGGTAGTCTGTTAGTTCGTTTGGGGGCATGCGAGTGTCCCGGGAAAAAAAAAGCAAAAACAAAAAACACGGGCCTACCCACTTGTCCCATGTCCTGTTGTGGAACAATTCTCCAAGCAGGTTGGCAGAACATTAAACGTCGATGGCTTTCTTCCTGGTCGTTGCTCATGCCTTTTGGCTTTAAGACTGTTAGAGTTTAGATAGACTTATATCATATCCCAATAAAGGTTGAGGTTTAGCAGAACCAATATGAGTTCAGCATGATGTTTCCATTCAATGCATAGCCACTAAACAATCAATACAGAATACGCTCTAAAATAGCCACTACTTCACCATTCAATACCCCAAAAGAATAACCATAAGATACTATTACCCACAACCAGTGAATAAGCAATCACCCGCCTATGTAGCAAAACATTTACCACCTTTCAACAACCATTCAGGGATCCTTTCCCATTGAACAAGCGTTGCATGACCATACATGGCCATACATGGCCATACATGGCCATACATGGCCATACATGGCCATACATGGCCATACACGGCCATACATGGCCATTAAACAAGCAGCCAATAAGCCTCAATGGACACTACATAAATACTGTGCACACATGAAAGAGTCGATCAACTAAACAACAGCCATCAAGTACAGCATGGACAAGCATTCAATCATAGGCCGCCCGAATAACCAAAACAGCGCTAATTAAAACAACGGCCCACCATTAAGTCACGAATACGCACCCGTTAAAACACCCACCAACTAAGAGCCAACATGTATTTCGTTTGCCAGGCAACAAAATCAACATACGGGGGTTGACCAAAGGTCCTTTACATGGGATGACCATTGGGGAGAACCACCAACATGATACTCCCACTGAATGGGAAAAGTTACCCATGGTCATTTGGTGGGATTATTGATCAACCCCCATATCTAGCATTCAACAACCATTAAATAAACAATCGCCCATCTAAAACAACAACAACCCATTTTTCGTTCACACCAGGCAGCCGAATCAAGCCTATGTTTCGTTTGCAGCCCATCGCCGCCACTTTTTCAGCCAGCGGCGAGTCTCTGTCTTGGCGTCTTGGCGTCTGGCGCGCGCGGCGCGAGCAGCGGGAGCGGCGTCTGAGGTATTGAGGTGCGCCTCTGGGCCTCCATGCGCTCCCAGACGGTGATGCGCACCGTGCAGGGCGCCGCGCCTCGGCTCCTCCGAGCCTCGAGCCGCCGGCCGTGGGCCGGCCGTGGGCCGAGGTTTCCGGGTGGGGAATGGGGACGTTGATGGGACGTTGGGTTTTGGATGGCCGAGAAATACAGGAGAAGCCAAAGTGGGGGAGGTTTTTTTTGATAGGGGGGTCAGTGCATTTGTCCCATTTTTTGCGGAGAGCCAGGAAGCTTAGTCTGGATGGATAATCCTGCAGTTGATGGGTGGGTTGTATTGTGTATTGGGCTTCATCCGTTCCAACTGGTGCAGAATTTGGTCCATCCACAGGATCCAACCCGCCTCCGCTCATCCTCCTCCCTCTGGTTGCCTTCAAGTAAAACCTCGTGGCTTCATGATCTTATGACACTTCGTCCGCAAAACCTTGCCGGGTCAATGAAGGCAAGGGGTAGTGCCAACTACAAATAGCTCCAGATATGCTCTCTGTGAACTCTTGACTGACTTGGTGTTGGATAGACGATTATCAAGGCTTTGACTATGACTCGGAGGGAGAAGCAGGCATACCCTCTCAAGCTTGGAGTTAGCGCAGATCTGGGTTTGTCTTCGGGTCCCACAAATGGATGGTTCCCTTTGCTTTTTCCTTTTACCCTCCCAACCGACATGGACTCTGACAGGCATCTCCAAAGCTGTGTGTATATATATATATATTTCTATACATATATTTATTGGGACAGAGAACACTCTCTTGGCGCAGATGGCGAAGTACTCACTCTGTCCCGGATACGGAAGGAGGCAACCCTGGATTGGCACTACAATACTACAATGTTTCTCCTTTACCTTCAAGTGGGTTCTATGTGGGCTGAGTGGTTTGCTCTTTGGGGTCGGTGGTTGTGGGAAGTCTCTAATTTCCCCCCCCCCCAAACAGAAACTTTTTTTTTTAAAAAAAAAAATAAAAAAAATCTAGGCACATGTTTGAGGGGCAAAGCAATTCTGCACGAAATTTCTCGGAAAGAGCTCATGACTACATATGGCTGTCAAGTACCCATTTTATGGTATGTAGACCTCGGCCAGCCGCCGGGGACCGCAGGGTTTGGTTTCCATGGTTTCACTTGCCGATCGGGCGAGGCAAGCCAGAAATCTGGGTGCAGGTTTTTTTTGGGCCGCGGCCAAATAGCGGCCTTAAGAAGGCTTAATAAGAGCTACGTTGTCAGCCAGAAAGGTCCGGTTGCCTGAATATTTTCAAGTCGACCATTGGGAAGCGGCAGGGTCTTTGTAATATCAACCCCGGATTCATCAGCCTGACAGAATACTAGGGGGTTCCGCCAAAGGTGGGATATCGTGCATGAACAAAATGGGTGGCATCAATTGCACCCGTAGCTTTGAAGGGGCTGGGGGGGGGGGGGTTTAGGGCTGTCGATTCCGATTCTCTTCTCATGAAAGGAAAGCTGGTTGAAAATGGAATTCCATCCACCGCATTTCGGGTGTGAAGATGTCAGCGCTGTCCGATCTTGGAGGGAGGGTTGGGTAACCAACCAGGGAAAAACTTTCGAGAGGCAGCTGCTTTGAGGAAATCCACGGAAGCCGCGTTCTGCATTTTAGGGGATCAATCGGTTTCACAAAGTCAGTTCTCTATCCTCTTGGGGGTAAGACGACAGTTCATGGAAGACCTTTTATGTGGCCTTTGGCTTCCTCGCAGCGCATTTGAGGGGCTCCTACGATCGTGTAAATCTGCTGTACATGGGAGAACCTGGGCATACGATGCCCCCCCCCCCCCTTCCCCCCAAATATATATATATATATATTTACATATATATATATAGGAACACATAAAATACTAATGCCCGAACGTATTGAAATACGCATGTCATTTTAAGGCACAACGACTTAAAGAGAAAGCCTGGCCTCGGTTCTGGCGAGGGATGGACAGGATTGGCGAAAAAGCCAGCATGACCCCTGTTGTTTCAATAGAAGCGCAAGTGACAGTCTTTCAGCAACTCTGATAAGCTTTTTTTGCCCGGTAACTTTCGCCCATGGGACCGTGAGGTTTGAGGCGCTTTCAACAGTCCATGGTACTTGGGTCAGAAAGGGTCGATGGGCCGACCGTCATGTATCGAGGAGGGCTTGCCTTGGGGAGTATTCCAATGTGCGTCCTCCAATCGACTGAAATCCAGTTACCCTCCCACAAGCTAACATGGAACCTGACGGGGGGGGTCCAGGAAGACCATGTTCCTTTAAAAGGGACCGGGTCCCGAACGTCAGGTTCCATGTTACTTGGGGCTGTTAGATAAGTCGACGTCCCCCAAGGTGAACTACCACATCGCCTTAGAGGCGAACCCGACGATCGTGCCATCCGGCTGAAGCCGAGAGGGTGACCCCATTTGCCGTAGGGGTGGCTCCCCAGGACCAAAGTCGCAAGGGTTGAACACTCTCGGGGTACCAATCTTCGACCCTTGTGCCGGGAATTGCGGAGCAAGGCGTTTTTTGGCCAATTCAAAGTGTGTGTTCCTTTGCGGGTGACGTAACATCGCGCGAGCGACGCATCCGAAGCGTTGTCTAATCTAGTTGCGAAGGCACGTTTTCGCTACATTTGTTTTGGGAGCAAGCCCCAATAATGAACACCCCCTATTAATAAACCCCTGCTTATTAATATGGGGGTGTCCCTGGTTTTGGTGGGGATTGTTCACTTTTGGAGGGGAACACCCCCCTATTAATAAACTGGGGTTGATGAATAGATTACTTCACCAGGATCTGCTTAACATCGCTGACAACATGAATCCCTCTTATGCCTGCGGAATTGCGTTTCTCTCTGCGCCAAGGTCGCCGCACTCGACGATCACCAAGCGACAGCAGCTTGAGAAGTACGTGGAGTTGGTGTGGTCCCATCAGACTCACGGAGAGGACAACAAGAAAGACAGCCGCTCGGTGAAAGTGATACTGATGGACAAGATAGACTTCACACCAGTTGGGATTAGGTGCTTTAAACAGCATTCACAGGGGTTCATCCACAGAAGTCATATTCCGACCTCCGTTAACACGGAATAAGGGAGGGGTACTCCTAGATCTCCTTGTTTCCCAACCCACCACGAAGTCGGTATGAATCTCCAGAGGGTAGGATGTGATACTGGAAATCTTGCACCAGTTGATAGGTGGTTTGTCCTATTTTTCACAGGATTTCATTCATTCCACCAGTGGTGCCCTTTTACCCTTTTTGGGGAGGGTTTCCCCTACGAAAATAGACTACAGAAAAAAGTTGGTACCCTTATTCTATCCTCCTTACTGGAGGACCTAGTCCAGGCTTTCGTCAGCTGGTGATTTGTAGAAGGCGTATGCAGAAGCCGTTGCAGCTGCAACAGGCATTGCCTCATGACATCGACTCGCATGTATGTTTGACTCCCACTCAGCCACCCACCCGCAACCACCTGTGAGGCGACGTGCGACGCCTGCTGTCCTTGTACGAGGACTGTGCCTCTCATATGTCCTGCCTAATTTGCAGGGAGCTCAGGGGGAGGGGCTGAGCAAGCTTACCAGCTCACCAGCTCACCAGCTCACCAGTGAGGCTCTTCACTTAGAGGATTGTGGGATTTTCAGGTGGAATTGTTGTATTTTGCAGCTCAACTATATGTTTTATTTGGCGAAGAATTCGCTCATTGAGAGTAACTTGGCTTTCAGCGAAGGGCATGTGGATCAGTTGCCCACCCCTGAGAAGTTTCAATGGGGAAGCACCGCCAAAGTTGTTGGTGGACGTGAGCCCCACCACCCCCACCTGAATGATGTCCACCAAAGGGTCTCTAATAGAACTCATACTCATATGGGTTGGGTTCTTTTCTGAACACACACACACACACACACATTTGTGCTTTCTCATGCCCCTTCTCTGGTTTCCTCCAATTGTTTTATTTTCAAAGGCAACCGCCTTCTTGCACATGCCACCCTCTTCAGGATGTCCCCTTTCTTTTTCTCCCCCAGATAGCTTTAGCTATAGGGGTTCTTGCTTCTAAAGGGTGTGTTCAGCGAATTCGGGTCAGCCGGGAGCTATGCAGCGCCATAGGTGTCCTTTTTAGGTGAGTTTGGTTAAAATTAGATGGCACTGGTTTAGATGGGTTTTGTTCCATTTACCAGGGAACCCCATCTATTTTTCCAAAGGGCCACCTATGTTCAGCGCTCTATGCTCTTCATTGTGCAGCCCCTAAGCCTCACCTCCCCGTTCTGAAGAGGCTACTCCCCCAAAATGGCTGCAACAGAACGGGGAATCAGCCGAATGCCACACGCCTTTGCTTCATGCCCCGCGGTCTTTTCCGCAATTCGCGCCTTCGATGGCTGATGGCTACCAGCCAATGGTGGCAGCCGGCAGCCGTGAACCTCGGGTGGCAGCAGGGGTTTGGAGCTAGGGCTGTTGGCGATACCGCCGGATGTTTTTTGCTTGTTTCTCCACTGAGATCGCCCTCCCCTTTTGCTTGGTAGGCTTTTCGCTAAAATGGAGGAGCCCTTATTTAAGTCGGACCAAACAGCTTCTGTGCCGCCTTTTGACTGTCCAGGGCCCTTCTTGTTGAGACAATCCCCCCCTCCCTTTCCCCTGACTCGCGACCAAACCCGCAGGACTATCCCCCCCCCTTCCCCCGTGACTCGCTGGGCCGACCAAGAAACCGCAAATCTCCCCCTTTTCCCTTCCCACCAAAAAAAAACCTTTCAGGACTATCCCCTATAAACCATCCCCTATGGTTTCCTTTAGGGAAATCCCTAGGCTTATTCGCTCATTCCATCATTCCCTACTGATCGCACCAGCAAGTTCGTTAAGTCGGACCAAGAAAACCGCAGGACTATCCCATCTACCTGGTCTTCGACCTGGACATGGTGCACCTCACCACCTTGGACCGGAAGATCATGGGCCAGATGGTGCGGCGCCGCCTGCGCCACGCTTCTCGGCTCTCGGATCGGCTGCGGTTGGAGAGTGGCGATGGGGGATGCCCCAGGGTTGGTCCCAAAAAATAGGTTGAAAACCCCCAAAGTGGCCGGTTCCGTTTGGTTTTCCATTAAACCATCGAAAAGGGGACCCTCCGTAAGAAGCAGACCCACCTTTTTGGTAAGGGAAACTAAAAAGACACCCTTGCCGTTTGACTACAAATTAAGAACCCAACCATGAATTCTCATGGGGAACCCCTCTCAAAAGTGGTTAGTGGACCAACCTAGAATGATGGCCAGCACAGGGCCCTGACCGATGTATCTGTTGTTCTTTGTTTTGTGTGGTTTTGCACGTTTTTGGGCCTGTTTGGGCCTGCTGGTGTTGGCAAGGGCAAGTTTTTCTAGAGGGCAGGAGGTACTTGGGCTCTCAATGAACTTGGTGCCTGTCAACCCATCTGCGGAAGAGGTTGGAGACTCCCGCACGTCACGCGGTGGTTGAGCATCAACGTGGTTTCCAACGAGTTGCTACGACAAGTGGCAGCTCGCTGCGTGATACTTTTCGGATACCATACTTTTGGCAGAAGTGCGTGGCATTCAAGTTGGTCGAAGCTGAACAAGTCAGCTTGATCATCGCAACTTCAACACCCTAAATCTGCTCTAACAAATTGGTTCGTTTCGGATAGCCCAGCTAACGAGGTGGTCCTCTTCGAGTATGGGCAAACCTTCGAGATACTGTGGATGCCAACTGAACAAAAAGCAGGTACAGCGGCCACCATCAAGCTACATTGTTGCCGGGTTAGACAGTTTGTGGCTTCGCTCATCTTTTGGAGCGGGCCTCTGGCAATCCAACTGACTGATGCGTTCTGATTGCTTGGTTTCTATCATTTGCTTCAGCACAACTACTCCCGCAATGACCTGAAGGGGCACAGGAAAAGGTCCTCCAAACGCATCCCGCTACAATGTTGGCTTCCAGGATACGTTCTTTCGGGTAACAAAGCACTTTGACCTTGGCTCAAATGTACATCTCCCTCACGTCATGGCGTTTATGGCCCCTCCCAGGCCCCTGGCCTTTCGAGGGTTTATCCAAGGAGATGGGGGTGACGGACGAGTACTTTGACGACACCCACTTCTTCGACCACTTCCCCTACATGTCCTGCAAGGCGCATCAGGAACGTACTCTATACCGAAAGGCATGGCGCCCTTAGCGCGCGATGTGGCATCAATGTTTCAAGTTCTTTCCGACGCGCCCGGAACGGACCCAAAAACAATCACAGTTGGCTTGCTGCGAATCTGCCACTCTTGCGCACGGCCTTTTTCCGGAGCCCAAGTTCTGGACTCCACCCTTTTGTCTCGTCTTGTTTGGTGGGTTCAGTCGTCCGGAAGCTGGCCAACCACAAAGGAAGATGGCTGTGGATCAAAACCAATGGTACCATTTTGGGATAGGTGCACCACCCATTTTGGTCTATTTTAGTGGGGATTGGGACGTTCATTGGGTGTACGATTTTGATTTTGACCCATGGCCAAATGGCTCCCTTACCGAAAAGCTCACTGGACCGGGGCTGTTGCAGGCCATGTATCGGAAGCGGCCTCTGTTGGATGAGCGCCGCAAACTCATCCGCGCGCGCAGCTCAGGGATGGGATGGAGCTGGGACATGGAATGAATGACATCGGTTTGGAGTTTGATAGGTGCAATCGTAGCCCATATCTGGGGGGGGTTCTCTAAGGGAAACTCAACGGGAGACTAGACCAGATTCTGTTTCCTGGCTTCCTGACTCTCCCCTTGCCCACTAGGGAATGGACACGGTTTCTCAAACTGAGGGTCCCCCTAACATGGGTTCCCTTGCGCTTCGGCCGGAAATCAACTTTTTGGCGACGACTTGTTGGGTGCGTGTTTTTTCCGGGTACCCAATTTAACCTTGCTTTAACGGGAACCAAAAGGACAAACATTTTGGGGCCTCCCTGTCTTGTGACAGGCCCTCTTCTGGCGCATTACCTGAAGTAGCCCTCTATTGATTGTTTGTTGCATTATCTGAAGTAGCCCTCTATTGTTTGTTTGTTTCCCTATGCGTTGGTTTAATGTCCCCTCCTTGACGTGTTCACCGTTTCGCCTTCTAATTGTTTCCTTCTTTCGCAGATATATTCTTCAACAGCTTCATTGTCAAGATGTTCAAAGTGTTCTCTACATGCTGATTCATGAGCTGACGATGAGACGGTTAATCCATCTTCATACATTGTGATCAGTCAAATGATGACGTCGATATAGAACCACTCGTTGACAACATTTTCAGTGAATGCAACTATTGACATGATGCTCCCTTTTGAGACGTCCAGGTCATCTTGTCCAAGTGGCGCGACTGTGGATAGGGTTTGAGAACGGGCCGGGGTTGGTTGTCCACTTCGTATCAAGCTGACGAAGGGGGCAATTGCAGCGGCAGACGCAGAGTGCCCACCAGTGGCCGTCACAGCTTCCAGTAATGCAAAGAATGATGACCATACGGTCAAGCGTTTGTTCGAGTTGGAGAGCTTCAGCGAAACGCAGCTTCCTCCTGGATGTGTTGAAGGATCACATGGCTTGTTTTACGAGCATCAAGACCCCGCACCTCATGCAGGCGACCATGAACAGAAACGCGTTTGCGCCAAGGTCAAGGCACTGAACACATCTGCTTTCACGCAAGTCAAGTGGAATTGTTGGGTGAGTTGGGTGGCAAAGGTGAGCTTTTTAGCCACCATGCCAGTGGTTCAGTGCATTGGATTCAATACCCCACCAGAAGTCCAGAGAACGCCCTGCTTTGTAGAGCCCAAAGCCGTATGCCTCCAGAGAGAACTGATCTTCCAGATACCCTCCGAGAGGTAGGAGGACGTGTGGCTTTTTGTGCCGGGCTTTCTTTCATGTGAATCGCTCCTTGAGGCGCCCCCCACCCCAAGGGGGGCGTCTTTCCAACACCGAACGGCTTATGCGAGGGCGGGGGGAAGGGGGGGGTGCTTTGCCCGTGTGGGTTGGGAGAGCCACTTTTGAGCCTGAAGGCACATCTGTGGCACCCAGACGACTCTCAAAAAGCTTATCCTTGAGCTTGGCTTTTGGGTAGAAGCCTGAATTGTGTCAAACAGTTAAACACGTTGTGAAGAAGCTTCAAGCTCAGAAATGCCAGAACCTAGTAAGATCCTCAAAATAGGTTTGGAAATCCCCTGGGTTGGGCCTTCGGTGGATCCTTAAGCCCTTCGACCGACAGGCGAGTGATTGCTTGCGAAAGATTGAACCTTTGTGACTTGCTTTCAAAATGATCGGACCCCAAAACCGACAGTGTCCCTTATTTCTCTTTCAAAGAAGCCGAACAACTTACACCCCAAGACATTCCCAGAGAAACGTGCCACATTCGTTTGGTCGTCGTTTTCTTGGCTTGGTTGGGACATACTGTGGATGGACGAAATCCTGCACCACTTGGAAACCATGGTTGAAACCATTGTTTGTTG
>CAUJNA010003754.1:257500-282500 GCA_963377175.1 Effrenium voratum | reverse complement strand
CGTTTTTCCAAGCAACATGTGCTTTCTTTCTTCGCGCCCACACGCACCCAAGTATCGTTCGCGCGTGTCTTCATAGGATCGAAGCCCGCCCCTTCGCTGGGACTCCTCCAAAAGTCAAGGCCTTCAAAAGGGCGGAAGTTAGGCCATCGAGGAACCCAGGCCTCCCGTGGTTTTCTTGTTTCCTCCTCCGGTAAGTGCCTGGGATAGGGTTTTTTTTTTCCCCCTTCCGTGCCCTGGGACAGAGCCCCGCGCTCTGGAGAAATCTCAAACATCCTCCGCCCTGGCGAGCCATCGAGCCATCGAGCCAGCGCGATCCAGGGAACCTCACCCAGGGCAAGGCCGGGAACCAGCTCATGGCCCTCCGCTTCTGCAAGGGCTTCGCCCTGCAGGCCTCGACTCAAGCCTGTCGACGCGAGAGCCGTCGACTCGATTTTGGCCGGGTTGGGTTGGAGAAGCCGCAGGTTCAGGTTTCAATAGGTTTCAAGTGCCCGAGTCCGTATTTTTAACAAGTGACTGCATATCTCAGAGAGACATGGGAACCAGGACGACAATTTAGACTGTTTTGTTTGGCTGAACAACAGCAAGCAAAGTGTACCGTTTTATTTTGGGACTTGAAGGCAAGGGCGTCTTTGTTGACAAAATGTTCTGGATTTCCCCTCTTTTGGTGGTTTTCAAGAGCACCGTTCGGCTGCAATCACTTTCTGTTTGGTTTTTTGGGGGGATCGTAATAAAGAGATACATCTGGGCCGTGTTGAACATCCCCTTTCCTAGCTTTGGATGATATCCGGTATCTTTTGGGTAGTGTTGGGAGGGACCCCTGGACTTGGGAGTCGGCTTCCGACCCAAGATGTAGGTCAACGGGTTTTTCTTCTCGGGGCTCGGGGCACGGCACCGAGCCAAGGACCTTTTTGTCGCTTTGGCCAAGGGATCCACGAACCACTCAGGGTTTGCAGACCGGAGGAGGGGGGGGGGGGGGGATGCAAAAAAAACTGTGCAAACTCCCAGCCCATCCAAGATGGCTGCTACGGCTTCTCTGGGTATGAAGCAATATGCCATAGTCACAAGACCAGTTTGCTTGCGACTGATAGGGCATCAAGCCCTTAGCGGTGTCAAGGTTCCTGAACCATAACCATTGTCCTCAATTGGCGGCGTAGTTTGTTTGATCGTGTCCCATACTGTGGACAAAATCCAGCACCACTTCGAAAGCATGGTTGAAGTCATTGTTGGTATTTGCAGTTGCATCATCGGAAACGACCACGACCTTCCAGGTCCAGGGTCACGCCCCGCAATTCCACCAGTAAGGGGGTGTGGATGCCCCAGCATGGATTGGGGTCAACGAGCCATTTCGAGAGACCCTCGTTGATAGTTCCATGTTTTCTTGAAACAAAGTTGGGCTGGGCTGGGTGTACCTCGGGAGGGAAAGGGCCCCTGAATCTTGAATTCCAACCAAACGGCAAATCGGTCGAAAGGTAAACCTTGTGGATGGTGACCTCCTGCTGAACTTTGAACGTCCAATGCCACAATTGTTCGGTCAAAAGAGGAGATCTGCACAACTTAAAAGCGGGCTCACCTCAACCTAAAGCGCCCACAAGGTGTTTCCGGGTGAACACTCTGCAACCAGAGGTCCCGCCCCAAACCGGTTTTGTCTTACCCTGAGGATTTTTTTTGAGGGATTTGAACGTTTCACACTGGAGCAGTGAACACACGCAAACCATCCACGGATGGTATTTGTGGACAGCTCCATGGAACATATTTTGCCTGGTTCCATGATTTAGTTTCAAGCTCCATGTTCTTTTGGGTTCAAACATTTCGTTTCGTTTCGGGCTGACCAAAGCGGGGACGCGCGTCGAGCATTTTTTTTTCGGGGAACCGCTCCGCGGGGAAATATCGGAAGAGCTCCGCGAGGCCATGGACGCCAACATGGGCTCCTTCATCGGAGAGGCCTTCAAGGCGCGGGGATTCGTAGCTTGGAGCGAGCGGCTGGGAGCGCCTGGGTCCGGTTTTCCGGGTTTCCCCATAGCCCGACAACTCGGCCAAGAAAATTTTTGGGGGGTGGGGGTGGGGATGGGTGAAATTTCGAGTGAGTGGCGATGAACTTGTCACTGGTCGGCCAAGAAAACTGGGGGGTGGGTGAACTGGCAAACTCCCGAGGCATGGCGATTGTTGTTCTTCGCGATGCTGGTGGGCGATTGATTAGGACATGCGCCGCAAATTTCGGTTTCGGAGTCCAAAGTTGGGGTGAGATGCTTGGATGTTGTTGGGAAACATTTTACATTGTTGCTTATTGTGGTTTAGTCGCAAATCCCCCACTTAACTGTCAATTTCTATTTTTTTTGCTCCCCTTCCAACGTCAACTTCAAGACATGCTTTGTTGGGAACCCCCGGTCCCGGTCCCCCCCCGGTCTCCCGCCCCTCCCGCCCCTCCCCCCCGCCCCCCCGCCCCGTCGTCCACTCGCCCGACTCGACGGGCGCGTCTGGAGGTGCCCATGGTGCTGAAGCGCTTCCAGCCCCGGGGCTCCCGGCGAGACGTGGTCACCGCCAGGCGCGCGGGGCGTTTCGACTCGGTTTCGGCTCGGTTTCGGCGCTCGAGTGGGGTGGGTGGGGTGGGGTGGAGTCCCGTCAAGTCGGGGGGGGGGCTCCTCCATGTTCTTGTCCATTTGGTGAAGAAGACTTTGTATGTTCCCCTGTTGGTTTGAAAGGGAAGCGATTTCACTACTGGATTTTTTCATTTATTTTTTTCAGGGGGTGTTAGTGGACAGGAGGGTATGTACCGCAGGGTTTCTGGGGACTTGATGAAAATATGGGACATGTTCCTTGGTTCTGGATAGGTCAGACGCAAATATGAGACCGAAGCTGGGGTGATGTTTAAGGTCAAAATTCAGATTTGGACCCCCCAACACGGGCTTTGGTTTTCCTGTTGCTTTCGTTGTAAGCCAACTTGAGAAGGGTATCCTCAACAAATACCTACACACCCGGAGTTCATAGGGTATGCAGACTCTGCAACACGGACATCTTCAGCCGGCTCTAGAAGCTGCATCGCAAGAAGCGATTGATTTGTGGAAGCTCAACATGGCAAGTGCAAACCACGCAGGGCCCGAAGCACGTTCTTTTAAAAAGGGGACGCATACCCATGCGCAAGTATTAGGGAACCAAGGAGCCGAAAAACAAATAAAAGTCAAGTGGCCCCGAAACCCATTCTTGCCATTTTTTCTAAACATAATTTTTTAATGGATCCCCGGTTATTGGATGCTGAACCCCATTCCTGCCATTTTTTAAACATGGATCCCCGGTGGTTGGGTCGGGGAGTATGGTGGACGAAACTCTAGGCCCCTGAAAGCCGCCTGCCATTTCCTCTATGCAAAATTCTGAGTGGACGGTCACCTCGCACTTTGCCAGCATCTAGAAGTGAGTTCTCTGCCAGCATCACATCTTGTCCAGGATCAACCCATCTGACAAAAACAAGGTCAACTCTAAACGAAATGGGTGTTGCTTTTCATCTGCTTCAAGCAGTTGAAAACTGCTCAAAACACTGTAAATTGCAGTCCTATTGTTCGGCGGAAAACCATGACCATGGCAACCACGCCTAAGGTGGACAATTGGTTCGTGGGTTGTTGGGCTTGTTGGGCTTGTTGGGCTTGTTGGGCTTGTTGGGCTGTTTGGCTTGTTGGGCTGGTTGGGCTGTTTGGCTGTTGGGCTTTGTCCCGCCTTCAGGGGTTTTAGACTAGGTCCCGCAGTGCCCTTTCCCCCTTTTTGGGGGAGGGTTCCCCTACTAGAATAGACTGCAGAAAAAAGTTGGTACCCTTATGCTAACCTCTCTATTGGAGGACCTAGTTGTTGAGGGAGTCTTCCGTGTTTTTCGTTTCACGCCTCCCGCCCCCCAAAAGGCCCCCCCCAAAGGCCCCCCCAAGCAGAAGTTTTAGAGGAAACACCCCACCCAACCCCCAGGCTCATCGGCTTCCGCGAGCACATCTTCACGGTGGCGCACGGCATCTGCGGCGCCCGGCGCCCGAGTTTCGGCGTTTTCGCGAGCCCCTTGCGGGGGCTCGGGGCTCAGCCACGTGCTGAAAACCGAGTCGTCTAGGGGTAACTTCCATGTCCATTCTTAACCCAGGGATCCGGATCTTTCTGGGAAACCACCAAAAACCCTGGGGAAATGGCGATCGGTTTTTGAAAAACGAACGATGGCTGAAAAGAACGGGGAATCAACCCCTTGAATTCGGGTAGATGAAGGCTGGTAAGGGACAATCCCCTTGCCAGAAATCGCCGCGGCCGCCTGGATATATTTCCTTACGTGCTTCGGGTCAAAAATGCTAATACCGGGTTTGATTGTGATTTAGGTTTCGGAACTCTACTGTAAACTATATGAGGGCACAAATTTTGGATCTAGGTCGGGAAGTATATACCACCAACCATTTGGGAGGGTGTGCTCTTTCACGAAAGCTCGTGGTCATACTTTTAGCTTAGACAAAATATGAAACACAATTTGAAAGTTCGACTTTCTGACCTAAGATGTGGGCCAAGTCTTGGCGAACAGAGTTTCTTCGTTGTGCTTGTTTTCCACGCCAGTCCCCTGTACTTCATTGCCGAACTTAGCTGACCTGTTCGCCGTCTTGGTCCTTTTCGGTCTCCCGAACTTTCCCTTTCATCCAGCAAATCACTTTTCGCAGGTGCCTCAAGTTCCTCCACAGCAAAAATAGAAGAGGTACCCCTGCAAACGAGTAGGTTAGTTGACAATTCCACCTCAGTTAGCTCTTTTTGTCGGGGGTTTCCACTTTTTTGGACAACCCTCTTACCCATGGGGGAATTTTCGACCTCTAAAATTGGCAGTGGAAGTGTTGATCTGAAGTGGGGCCGCCTGGGGCCAGCTTTCAATGATTCCTGCTAGAAATCCATGTGGATTGTTGCTCCAAACGATCGGAGGGCTTTGCAAGACAGTCCTCATGAGAATCCCTCCTGTCCGTGTCTATTGGGTAACATACAGGGCTAAATCATGATACCCATGATCATGTTGTGATCCTTCTCTTGCTATGATCCTGCTCTAGTTTGGTCTTAAAGCACCCCCACAAGCCCATTCTTATATTCGCCCCTTGGATCTTTTGTTTTCCCAAGTTTGAAGCTGCAGAAGGCGAGACGTTCGGTTTGGGCCCACTCCTAAGGTGCTCAAACCGCTTTGGTTTGGATTTGGTTCCCTTCGAAGTCGACCACAACTGCTGGCTGCTCCGTGGGGCATGTCGGTTTGCCCCATTTTTCCATGGCCGGTGGAGGTCTACGGGGGAGGGGGCCGACTGCAAATGGAAGCCGGCTCAGTGTCCCACTTCTTTCGCAGAGAATCAGAGGCCAACCAGGCCATAGGAAGAAGTTCCTGAAACCCAAGGGAGCAAAAGGGATTTTTCAGGTACTTCGGACAGGTTCCCCTTTTGAGTAGTCCAAAGTTCCCAAATTCGGAGGGAGCAGCGCTTTCCGGGAATTTGGCCAAGCGGGACTCAAATCCAAATGTGGCCAAGGCCAGAGTCCTTTGGTAATTTTTTCAGGGGAATTCGTCTCGCCGCCTCATTGAAGGGCCACCTTGTTGGTTGCAAAACACATAGAATGGGTGACGCCGGAATAAATCATTCAATTCACAATCGGGGTGTTGCAGCTCGAATCACTTGTAGTATAGCAGACCTGCATGCCCGGGATGTTACTGACAGAGCACAAGTTCGTACCCAAGGGTGGGCTGAACGAACCTGAATGGGCCTGAGTCGGCCCCAAGTCCGCCGAGCGTCTTGCGGCTGCTTTCACTGCAGAGACCCCGGCACGTGCCTTTTCTCCGGCTTTTCGGCGGCCAAGTACGTTCTCATGCCAACATGGATGTTTACGTGGACTTCCACGCCTGACACATAGGGCAGCGCTTTGAGGCTGAAGCATGCCCTGCTGGAAAGTTGATTGCTCTGCGTGGGTCTACGCGGGTTAGGAGATCGCGGGCTGCATGCTCCCCCCCAACCCTAGAACGGGTGATGCTGAGGGGAAAAGGGTGGAGTGTTCGGGTGATTGTGTCAAATGTTGTTTCCAACATGTTAACACCCTTGATTGATTTCATCATATATGTTGTTGTGGGTGTTAGGTCAGTGAAGGATTCGACGGAGAGCACATTCCACATGGGTGTGGGTGGTGACCCCGTTTTTGTTTTTTTCCTTGCAGGTGACACAGGAAACTCGGGAAACTCGGGACTCAAAATCCCCGTTTCGCAGAGCGACGACGGTTGTAACTTGGGCTTTGAATGGACCGAAGAAGGCCCGAGGGTCCGAAGCCGGAACCGGCCGAAGGATATCAACGCGGTGGCGGAGTGGTGCTTCGGTACCTCCATCCAGCGCGTTCCAAGCTCGGGCGGGGCGGAGGTGGGTGTCAATCCTTGTTTTTTCCTACAAATCAATAGGAGGGAGGCCTGGGCATTTGAGGGGTTGGCCATTTCCTTTCTCTCAAAGGTCTGCTTTGTTTGCTTTTCTATAGATAGGTACTGCTTGCCTGGGTTTAGCGGTTTAACGCGAGTGCTGCGTACAAGTTTCAGGGTTTGAAACTTGGACAAGGTTTTTTTTTCCCTGATTCAAAGCCATACGGGAGTCATGGGAGGGCCATCAGCCCTTGATGGTCGTTAACTGCAGCTTCATAATAGTCAATGTCTCCCCTTATGGCTCGAAAATAGAGTATATGACCCTAGCGGAAGTCCTCTCGGAAGGCCCCCCCCATCCAAGCATACATCAACCTCACACGCCCAACTGAAGAAGAAGTTGGCCCGTGAGTCCATTGCTGCCAGTTGCTTCCAAAGCCGGCCCTAATTGACGGGCGAAGGAGGTAGGGGCGGGCGAAGGTCAGTACAGATTGCCCAAAATTCAATGTCATTGGTAGAGTCACTCTTCTCGGAGGAAATTAGAATGGATAGACGCCATTCTGCACCAGTTGGTGGGTAGTTTGTCAGCCAGTATTCACGGGGTTTCATCCCAACTGGCGCAGGATGCTGTCTATTCACAGTAGAAGGTTGTGGTTCTTGATGGTCCTGAATGACCCCAACGAGTCATGAATAGGCATTGGTGGTCCTGTGCTGTTGTTGGTTACATGTTTATGATATATAGATGGCTGATTTCTTGTACTTCTTTGCGGTAGCTGAGAACCAATCGTTTTCTCCTGACTATTGGGTCACGGCTGGTAAAAGGATCCCAACTATTTGGGAGGAACATTCACTGAATTTGCACAACTACAAGACTCACAAAAAACAACTCTTAAGCACAAAGCCTTTTGGGGCAAGCTTCCTATGTTAACTGGGCCTTATGGTCGTGGACCTTAGAAAGCGGTTTTCAACGGTACAGGAGGACATCCTGAGCAAAACCATGTCCTCGGGAAGCCGTTGGCGTGAGGTGCAGACGTGGCTGGGGGTGCGCATGCACTACGGGCATCCCGACTTCGTCGCCTCTCGGCCGGACTCGGTTTCGAGGCTCATGAGGCTTCCCTCCCCCTTAGCTGAAAGAGTTCATAGGTCCAGATCTCGGGGATGATTTGGAGCGGCTAACCAGGTTGTGGAGGGGTTTTCAGCGGGGCTGTTGGGGCTCCTTGTTTTTAGGAAGGAGTTGGAGCAAAGACGGTTGGTTCTGTTGGGCTTCCCGTTGAAAAGCAAAAAGGGGGGTCCTTCCCAAGACGCACCCATCTTAGAAGCCCGCCACTAACCTTGGCCTCAAGCTGAATTGGTGGGGGCGTCGACACATGGTTGCGGCACAGTTTTGGGTGTTAGGCCCAGTTTTTTTGTGAGAACCGAGCAAGCCCTCTTTGAAGTCATCAAGTAACATAGTCCTGGCCCACTTTGGTATCACGGGTTGGCCCTATTTCGCCGGCCTGTTGAGCATTGTGTCCCTTTCCGACCCGGCAACAGTTCGCTTTTTGCAGCGGCCCTTTGCCTGAAAGCCGCTGTTTGGATCCCTTCGCAAGGGCGATCGATGTTCCTTGTATGTCTGTGGGTCAAGAATAGGTACCCAAATTGGAAACTGGCAAATGGAAACATGGGCTGAAACCCGTGGTCCAATTCCTGGTGGTTGATTTTTGACCCATACACCTAGGTCTTGGCTTGGGACGCTTTTTGGGCGAGCCCGTTTTTGGTTTTGGGGTTCTTGGGCCGAGGATCTTTACTGGGCCCGCAACCGCGGATCCATGAGCCCCGAGCTCAGCCGTGGCCCGCTATGCTCGCCACGGTGCTGAAGTCATCGATGCAGCTCAGAGCTGGTATGGGTTAAAATTAAAGCACTATCCGCAGGGTTTAGTCCTTGGTTCCATTTACCAGGATTCCATTTCGGATTCCCCACTTTTTGCGCCACGGCCATATTGGAGATGCGCTCCAAAACAAAACAACTCAAAGAGACTCTAGCGCTCTGTCGCGCTTTCGCGCCCAGTTTCTCCCATGGGCCAGCAGCGGCGCAATTTTCCACCGGCTTGTCAAGCATTGCAATGGCTTTTGGTCAGGGTTCTGTGGGGAGAAAAGGAGAAAATTAAGGCAGCACAGGTGTGCACGAGAATCACCATCAGGTGCGGATAGGCAACACCCCACCGTGGGTTTGTTCAAGCTCCTTGTCAATTCTGCAACTGAAAGCCACAGCACCCTCATCATTCTGACCCTCTTTGTCAGGGCTGCTGGACGTCCCTATATGTCCCTCTTTGGCGGCTTCAACCATCACCTTCTGGGCCCCTACAAGGTGAGCTTCAAATAGTAGGGGCGATGCCTTTCAGGCAATTTGTTGCAACACAAGGGAGACCAACATGAGGTGATGCGTGGACTCCGTAGATGAATGTTTTTTGAAGATCGGAAGCTCCTTCCCTTGGCAAAAGAACGCCTGTTTTGGGTTCCTTGCGCATATGAAAATACTTGCAGGGAAGTGAGCAAAGCATTTGTAGGCTTACACGGGTTCAGAGACACGAGGGCCGCACTGCCAGTCGCAGACAGGTTCCTAGAACTTAGGTCCATTCCAAGACCCCGTTCTCATGGATGACTCGGAGGACCATACCAATCAGGGGTGGTTCCACTTTTAAGCAGGACATGGTCTGTGTTCGGGGCTTTCCTCTGACTGGAGTCCTCCGATTCATCCGAAGTCAACATGCGTGTGCTTGTTTCTGGGTACCCTTTTGGGGTTGGTTTAAAGAGAGACCAAAGGGAAACCCCCAATTTTGGGGGGTCTTTCCATTTCGACGCAGACAAGAAGCGTGCTAAGAACCTCCCCACAGGAGCCTAGGGGGCCCGGGGTTTTCTCCAGGCAAGGCGACGCCGCACATCAACCTGTCGGAGGATATCTACCTGGGCTTCAACGCTCGGCATCCAAGTTGCGAAGGTTCTAAAACAGACCCCCCCCCCTTTTGGGGTGTTTTTCCGTGCTGCCTCTTGGTTTCCCTTGAAAACACGGGCCGATGTTGAGAAGCCCTCGGAGGTTTGCTCGCATTTTGCCCAGTCCGGAGAAATGGGAGCAGGTCAATTTGACCGTGCCTGGATCTGGGCATGGACCCGGTACTTGAGATGCCTGGCTTGGTACGTCTCAAACTTGCGGGATTTCCAAAATGATTTCCTTTGGAGTTTTCCCTCAAAACCGGGCAAAAGAAGGGGTTCACACAAAGGACACATCCAGTTGTTGTGAGCTGCAAAAGGAAGTTCAGCTGAGTCTGGGGTTTTGCGAGCCGTTTGTCCTCAAAAGACAACTGCTGATTGGGCGGGCCCTGCCTTTTTCAACAAGCTTCCCTCACTCTCCGAAAACCACCTGCCACGCGTTTTTTGCGCGTCTCGGCGTCGAGGTGAAGAACCGGGGGGAGAAGTCGGACCACTTCGACTTCTTGGAGTGGGAGAAGGGCCGAGAGGCGCCCAGCGGATTTGTTTTTGAGCCATGGATCTTGGGAGTGCCAAGGCTGCCAAGGAGCTCAAAAACAGGAAACACTTCTGAGAAGCCCATGGATATTGGGGAAGCCAAGGAGCCCAAAAACAGGAAGCAGGTATGGAACTCAACAAAAATGGAAGCTAACGAGTCAAACTACACCCCCCCCAACGCAAACACATTGGTCAGTTTTGCCAACAGTTGCCCAGTGGATTCTGCCTTTTCCAACTTGATTGTGGGTTGTGGGAGGGTGGGGGCCTGTTTTAGCCATGGAGATCCACTGGGCTGAGGTCAGTCGAGGTGCCACATCGTTGGTAACTTGTATTTCCAGGTCCCTGGAAGTTTTCCTTGGATAACTACAGCCCCCGTGGACATCATTCAGGTGGCGATTACTGTCCACCAACCACGAATGAGTTGGCCCCGTTGGTAAGCTGGGCGCGAGGGGGGAAATGGTGGGGAAACTGGGGCGGCTTGGATGCTTCCGTGGACGGCTGGTGGTTGGGTTGCCCTACTTTGTTTGAGGCTTCACGGGCTTGAGGCCCGTTTTGAGTGCTAAAGTAGTGATGGTTGAATCAACCACACGGAATCGGCAGGGTTGATTTTCATTTTTTCATTTCCGGGCCCGTGAGGCCTGTGTGGGTAAAACGGTAGGTCCTTCACTGGTGGTGCGATTGCTGTTTCAGGTGTTGGAATTATTGGACAATGTGCAAATGGCAAACCATGGGCCACCAAAGTTTAAGGGAAACCGCTTGGAAGTGGTTGCGAGCCTTTATATGGCTGTGGGTCAAAGCCAATGGTACCACTTTGGGGTAGGTGAATTCACCACCCATTTTAGAACCTATTTGAGTGGTTGGATTAAATCGGATGTTCACTGGGGGTACGATTTGGATTTTGACCCATGGCCATTTGTAGGTTTCTATGGGGAATTTGACCAGTTTCCAGTGGGGAAATAGGTGGTTTTTGAAAAGAACGATGGTTGAAAAGAATGGAAAAGGAATCACCCCCTAGAATATTGGTGTTCCAAGGCAAGCGTGAAAGCCCTGTCATTTGGAGGCCATGGGCGGGGGCATGCACGTGCTCAAAACCGATTCGGGTAGATGATTCGGTTAGCAAGGGACGGTTGCCAGAAATAGCCGCGGATCTCCGGCTTCTTAATTCTTGAAGCATGGTTCTGGGTCAACCATGTTTATACCGGGTTCAATTTTGACTCAAATCAGGGGGGAGATCCCGGGAGAGGTCTCCAAGTTTCTTCGCAGAGTTCACCCAGAAATTTCGTGCAAAGTAAATGCCCGGTCGCAGTGTCCCAGGCAAGTTCCCGGACTACTTTCATTTTTGGCAACCCAATTTGTCTTGACTGGGGAAACATAAGAAGTTGTTTGGACAATTGAGATACCTGCCCCAGATCTGGCGATGGGATCGGCTGGAGGTGTCGTTTAACGCGGCGAGTACCTTCTTGTACAAGATCTCCGGAGGGAACATTGGGGTCTGGCGATCCAAGGACCGCCTTTGGTTCACGTGATGAACTGACTTGATCCATCCATGTGAAGAGGGGCAATTCCTGTAAGAGGGCGCCTTGTGTCAGACTAGACGCCTTGGTTTCCATTTGAAGCCGGCCAAAAAATGGGAAGGGGAAGGGGAGGGGGTCTCAGGAAGCCCCCTAAGTTTCGATTCCTCGAGGTTCCCCCAATTGAACTGGGGCATCCTTTTCTCGTTGCAGATTCCAAGTCGCATCAATCGGCGGTCCAAAAAAAAACAATGCACGTCAGGCTTTGTCAAAGTTTCCCCAGCGGCTTCACGCATCGCCTGTTGGTCGCCAGTTTCAAGTGAGCACAAGCTGCAAATAAGGCCCGAGCCCTAAGGCTTTGGTCGATTCCGTTGGTTGGGTTCTGCTTTAGCTCTAGCCGTGCCAAGGGATCCTTTCCTCAGATGGGAGAACACCCTGAGAAAATGGATGGCTTAGGAAGTCAACAACGGGTGAAGAGAATGGGGAGTCAACCCTCAGATGAGTCGCCTTTTTTGGCGATCCGGTCAGTGCTTGCGCACGTTCAGCGTCAACGGATGGGATGTCGCGTGCCAATTGAGTTCGAGGCTTCAAGGGAGATGCCTTTGGCAGAGCTTCTTACAGGACATGTTTGCCAGTTCAAAATCACGAGGATCCCCTAAAGCAGGTGGTGTTGAGAGGTATCCATCCATTCAGGAACGCTGTTTGGACTCCCGGTCCAAGTTCTCCGCCATGGCAATTCTTGTGACAGACATAGTTGTGGGAAGTCTCTGAGACAAGCGCTGCTTGGCGTCGTTTGATTCTCACAGGTCAACGTGAGCGCCAAGGTCACGAAAGGTAGCCCTTCGGTGTGTAGCTCGAGTACTTGCGAGGCCTCTTTTAGAGGTTGTAGAGGTGCACACCCTTTATTTTTCTCGCCGAACCCCCCCCCCCCCCCTTCCCCTGTGCGTGCCTTGCACGCTTGATGACCATTTGGCAACTGACACTTATTGCCTAGTGGTGTGTTGCATGGCTGACCAAATCTGCAAGATAGCGATACGTTGACAGACGGCCTGGTCGCTATACAGGCAGATATAGACAAACCAACAGACAGACTGACAGAACGAAAGAAGCGCAGAAGCACAGAAACAGAGAGAGAGAGAGAAAGAAATCAAGAAGGCAAGAATGAAGGAAGGAAGGAAGGAAGGAAGGAAGAAGGAAGAAAGAAGGAATAAAGAAAGGAAAGACAGAAAGAAGGAGAGAAAGAAGGAGAGAAACAAGAAAGAAAGAAAGAAAGAAAGAAAGAAAGAAAGAAAGAAAGAAAGAAAGAAAGAAAGAAAGAAAGAAAGAAAGAAAGACAGAAAGAAAGAAAGAAAGAAAGAAAGAAAACAAGAAAGAAATAATTAAAGAAAGAAAGAAAGAAAGAAAGAAGGAAAGAAAGAAAGAAAGAAAGAAGGAAAGAAAGAAAGAAAGAAAGAAAGGAAGGAAGGCAGAAAGAAAGAAAGAAAGGAAGGAAGGCAGAAAGAAAGAAAGAAAGAAAAAACACATGCAAGTAATAAAGTAAGAAATGCAGAAATCACCAAATCATGATTTAGAGGAAATACAGACAGAACTAAATGAGCATAAAAGAAGAACATCACACAAAAGAAAGACAGAGTGAGGACATAATGAAATAAAGCAATCAAGAAAGAATAACACAAAGCTAGGGAGATTGGATAGACAGATAGATTAGACAGATCGATGGCTAACCAGATGGATAGATAGAAGAACAGATTAGGAGATAGACACGCAGCATCACGTTTCCAGCTTCAGCTCAAAGGTAGATAAATGGATGCACAACCAGGTGCATGGACGAATAGGTAGATGGCTAGAATGGCAAACCAGCGTAGGCGGGTAAATGGATAGGCAGAGGCAAACAAAAATAGACGTGAGCAATCTGCATTCGGGTTCATGGCTTTCATCAGGTTCATGATGCCAAGAGCAAGGGTTTAGACACACCCTAGGGAAGCCACAAATCCCTCAAAATCAACCAAAGGGCTGGTATTAAACGCTTAAAAGGGGTGATTTTAAACCAAAAGGTTTCATCAGGCGTATGATTCTAAGGGGCCCCCCGGTGTAAACAAGGGGCTGTTTCTAAACGTACAGGCGGTGGTATGGTAGTACAGAGCAGCGCCATGTTACTCGGACAACATAAGCCCGCCATCAAATTGAGAATTCCGGTTCAGAACCAGCACCACCGGAACGGCTCTGTCTCCGTCCCGCCGTCCCGCGGAGACCACGCCGTCCGGCGAAAAAAAATAATCGCGGCCGATGGGAGAATCCGCCAGGACCTCACCGAGAGCGCCATGGTCTTGCCCACTGTGCGGGCCCGAGCGATCGAAGCTCCCGGAGACCTAGCACGGGAGAGATCCTTATCGCGCAAAATGTGGGGTTTGCGGAAGTGGGTTCCACACTTCTTTTGGGTCTCCAAGATCATGTGTTTTGGTCGAGTTTTAAATTTTCAGGCTTTGAGTGTGACTTGGGTGAGGCTTGTCTCTGTTAGCGTCACATTCTTTCTATTCGATGGAAGCAGAGAGGTACAAACATGGACGGCCCCGAAAGGGTCAGCAACAAATGTGTGGCAAACCGACCCCTCCTTTTTCCCCGGAAAAAATAAAAAATAAACGGTCTCAACATGAGGCATACATTTTGCCTGGCCACCTCGTGTTTTTGGGCATTTTGTTTTTAGGGTCGGAGTCTGCATTATAACTGAGCGTTTATGGCGTTATCGTTCTGTTTCTTTGGTTCCCTCTGAAAGAACCTCAGGGTATCCTCAACTCAAGACAAGTATGTAAACATAAGTGAGGGGCGTCCATTTCGGATTTTCCGATTCGAATCAGGCCCCATGAAGGTGTTCATTCAGGTGAAATATCCCGAGCTGGACCTGATACTTTTCGGGTTTGGAGCCTTCAGGTGGCCCTTGTTGAAGGTTTGTTCCAGCTCATCCTGGCAGCTTGGCACACCTCCAGCCTTGTAACATGCTCCTTTTTGGGCGCTGCGGGGGTGCAACACCTCCAGAGCCCAGGAAGATGCTGAAAGGGCTAGTTGGTTCCCAGACCACTCGACTTTGAGGAGAGTCCAACTTGGCTCACGGAGCGGATCAGAATGGGTTGAAGCTAAAGGTTTCTCCATGAGCTGAAAGGTGATGCTTGAAATGATCAAACACGGAAATATTGGCGCGGCTGTATGGTCCCTCTGCATGTTTCTTGTTTGGCTGTGGAGCAAATCTGTTGGCACATCGGAATTCAGCCCTGGCCAAACTCCCTTCCCGCCCATTTCAGCAACGGGCAACCAAAAGATAGGGCATCGATTTTGGCTGTTGCCGGGTGTCGTTTTTAGGTGTATAGCCCCCACCGTATCGGCGAGCTTGTCGTGTCCATGTCGCACCTTACTGATTCAGAGCTGTCGGGGGGCCAATTTCAGGGTGGCCATGGGCTGATTTTGGGCCACAATCAGAACCGATTCGGGTTGATGAAGGTTAGTAAGGGGCAGTCCCAGCCAGAAATGGTTGCGGATATCCGCCTTTTTAATTCTTGAAGCATGGTTCTGGGTAGACCATCTTAACACCAGGTTTTGATTGTGACTCATTTGGGCTTATTTGGGCTCCCTCCCCCCCTCCCCCCCCTCCCCTCCCTCCCCCCCAGCCCCCATGACAATACCGATTGAGAGATGCCGGGGAGCCAGGGATGATACCGCCAAGCCGCGAATGCCTTTGTTCCGAGTGCCATTTGCTCAGATCGATTTGCTCTCCTTCTACTTTGCCACGGTGGGGTACTTCGTGTCCTTGACGGTCATCGACGCTCTGGCGGAGAGTTTGGGCTACCTTGAACGAATGACGCCGGTTTTTGTTTTGTTTGTTTGTTCATTTGTTTGTTTGATTTATATATTTTACATTTGAAGGTTCACTAGTTCATGTAATATGTTTTAGGGTTCACTGAACGCGGGGGAGTCTTCTTTTGGAGTTGAGAGCGCTTTGGTTATTGTTTCAACGCACCAAGAAGTGGCTTTCTCAAGATTTCCAGTCGATGGTGAACTTGGGAGTCCAATTTCCCCATGTAAGCAGCATATCTCAGGTGACTCATGTGGATTAAGCAAAAAGCGCAGTCTTCTGGTGGACAGAGGTAGATCAGTTGTTCTGTCGTCGATTCCTGGTACCATGCCTGGTGAAACGGTCCAGGCAAATTCAATCCATCGAGGGGCTTTGGCTTGTGACAGAAACTGATGCAGGTTCCATTCATAGGGTCGTTTGGGTTTGTGAATTGTCAGCAGTCCCTCAGAATAGCGTACGGGGTACATGACTTTCTTGGAGTGAATCAAGCCTTGGAATTCTTCAGAGCACATGTTTCCACCAGGCCGAACCATGTGTTTTGCGGAATATCCAAGGACCCCTGTTGGTTGCGTGGCTTGTGTTTCGCCTGTCGCGAAGGGTCAGAGCTGTCAAGGGTTGTGAGCGAAATCAATGCATTTCACAGCAGGATGGATAGGGGTTGGTGTGAAGTCAAAGGGAACCTTCCATTTTCGTGCTGCTGTTAAACAAGTCCATTCCCCTGCACATTTGGCGAAAGACCCCAACAAGGGGGCCCCCAAAAGGAGGTTCCTCTTAAAAGGCCGGCCTTTTTTGGGGGTTCTATGTGAATCTGGCTATCTTGGAGTGAGCTTACTCAACTTGGGGAGTCAAATCTTTATAGAAGTTTTTTGGATTTGCACAACTTGCAGTGGAAAACCACAGGTCACCCAAAGGGCTTGGCCAGTATTCTGAACCTTCATTTGGGTGTCTCCTTTTGGCACCCCCCGAAACATGTTTATGCCGGTTTTGCTTTTGGTTTCCCTTCACAAACCAACCAAAAGGGGTTCCCTAAAAGAAGATACACCACAGAAGTCATGAAACTAGCGATTCGGCCACGGATAGGTGCTTCAGCCAAGGCCAGGGTCCCTTGGCCAGTGTTGTCGAAAGCTGCTGGGGTCAACATGGGTTCTTGGACATTTAAAGATCGCCCGTTTGATTGCGTGTTGAATGTGAGTTTCCTTTTGGTGATGTTGAAAGGCAATCAATCAAAAGAAGACGCTGCTTTTATACGGTTTGCTATCTACGTTAGACTGGACTCTTTAAACCAATCGAAAAGAAAAGGGATCATAAGGCACAACCACATTTCCGTAGTCGGCTGGTTTTCAGCCTAAGCTTTTTTGTTGCCTATTTCACCTGTCTCCTGCGTTCGATGGTTGAAGCGAGTAGGTTCTTTGGAGAGGGTAGGATTTGAGTTGTGCTGTTGCCGCAACACTTGCTTGCTTAGGGCTGCTAGGCATGGTCATGGATCCCTTGATTCGAGAGACATCAGGGCCCCCTTGAGAGGTTTCCTGTTGAAGGAAACCAAAGGCTCCCCCCACGCAGGGAAGGCTCGAACATACTCTTCGTAGGTGGCCTCCTTTCGCAACCTTAAAAAGGGAAGCCCAATGTCTCTCCTGGCATATTGCCCATTTTTGGGGGTATTTATTTGAGGGGTTCTTTTTGTAGTTTCAGGGAACACCAAAAGATCCACTTCCGGACTTGCCCCGCACCGAGTGACTGAGGACATGACCATGTACCTCTACGTGGGCTTCCACCTCATGTTGACCATGGCCTCTGTGTCTTTGCATGAGCCGCATGCTTGCAGAGAGACAAACCGAGAGGTCAAAGGAGTGACCCATTTGGCCATGAAGACCCTCCGGATTCCTGATTTCATTTCCTTTCCAGCTAGTTAACTTTAGTTTGCTTCGATCTTTCGTTCAAAAGTGCATACTGGTGAAGGGATGCCAGCTGAGACATCTTTGCCCTGTACCGAAATGATAATAGATGAAGACTTCTACTGTGGATGGACATGATCCCGCAGCTGGTGGGTGGTTTATCCCGATACTCAAATCGGGTTTCAACCCTTCGGAAATCCCAGTAGGCTGAGATATGGCGCGGTTGAGTGCCCAAACATTCGCGCGTAGCGGAGTCGGGCAAAAGTTGGAGCTGTGTATGAGGGTACAGTTCTTTGTGTCAAAGGGAAGCCAAGAGGAGCGCCATTTGGGCGCGCACCTCTTGAGGCCTTCTTGTCGGTAGAACTCAGTGGGTCTCTTGAGGCTACCCCTGGGCTTGCACATGGGGGTGTCTTAAACTTGGGATACCGCAAAGAAGCTAAGCAAAGGGCACTCGCGGTTGTGATGCTTCCTCCACCACTCCAGGTGAGTATGTGTCGTATGTTGTCAGCCAAAATGGGGGATCGGACCCCCCAAACCGGGCTTCGGTCTTCGGTTTGGTTTCAACGTCGAAATTGACCCTTAGGGCTGAACAGCTCAGTGGTAAGATGCGAACCCCAGAGTGTTTCGTCCAGACTTTTAGAGGAGGGATTGTACCCATTGTACCCATGTCACTGGAGCTTTGTGATGTGTGCTTTGGGCTGTTTTGCAGATTTCAATTTGGCAGACTGACTATGAAGCAGCGTCTGAAGGTATTGCTTTGGGTTATGCCAAGCCGCCAATGCCCAAACTGGGTTCGGAAGCCCAGGCCAAATTGGATTTGACCTGGTGCGAAATGCGGGGAATGTGGGAACCCTTAACCATCACTTCAGCCGGAAAAATGAAAGAAACCCGCTGTATGTGTCAATGTAAGGCATGATCTGAGTTGTTTTGGACCATCACTCGTGGTGTCCTTTCTTCGGGACTCAAGTTCATTCCCCGCCGCTTTCGCCGCAAAAATCGGAATGGAGCTTGGGAATGATCCGCTCGAGGCTGGGGAGCTTGGGCACCACCATGTCGGTGGAGTGGATCCTTGGGCCCGGCTTCTTCATGCCGCTGGGCTCAGAAAGCTTCAAGCCACCGCCACCGCTCCGCCCGAGCTCCGTTGAGCTCCCACGTACGGAGGGCCCGAGAGGAAGTCGTTTTTGGTTGGCTGGGGGGAAGCCAGTGCTTCCAGTTTTTGTTAACCGCATAGTAAACCTGATAAGAAGCGAAGCCACCGAGGGAAACCCATGGTAAACCTGGTAAGAAGCCACCTGGTGAGCTGTTGTAGTGGCAACTAAAAGCATTGGGGAATGAGTTGGAATGACCCTCAACTGCGCCGTCCAAGCGCCAGGTTCCGAGTTCTTTGTCCCTTAAAGAAAAAAACACGCGTTTTAAATCGGACCTGAAAAACGGAAGCTGATTGCTCGGGTTGCAACTCCCTTTCAAAAAAAAAACATATCCCGGCTCCACTGGACTGGGCGCACTTCCGGGAACAAGGAGCCCTGTGAGAGTTCCAGCTGTCACCTGCGCAGAATACCATCGCCATCGCGCGCGCGAGAGCCAGGGTTGCCTCGACGGGGTAAGTTTCGAGCAAAGCTGGGCGCAGAGCAGTGGTACTTGTCCTTTGCAAGAATCGGCTTTCTTTCCGAGAGTCAAGGCTTCTTTTCAAAATCCTGCCCACCTAAAGACAGCAAACAGGCTACCAAGCATTGAGATTGGCCCGTCCAAGCCGTTCTGCCCGGAAGGGTTCACTGTACTCCCAACCAAAAACGTCACCCTACGAAAAGGAACTCAATTTTAGATTGGCTATCTCAACAAACATATGTGATTCTTCTAGTGGTGGTGAGGTTCCCTTTTTGCCGGCTTGCATCACCTCCTGGCCCAATTCCTTTAGGTCGCCTACAGCGAGGAACTTTTTGAGCTTCTTCCACAAAAAGGGGGTATAGTACGAGTGGATGTCTTCAAGGGGTGAAGGTCTGGAAGGCTAGGAAGTAGATGGCGGGAGTAGCTACGTCACTGGCAGCAATTGCAGCGCCTCTCTCTCTCAGCTCGTGGCTTCCTCAGCGCCTTGCTGATGTTCCTAGCCCTTCGCAAGTCAGGCCAATCGCTATTGGGTTGGATCTTCAGACTTCCACTTTTTGGTTGAAATCAAGGATTTGGTTTTCCACTAAACCCCCAAAAGGTTTTAAACCACTGGTTGCGGGGCCGTTACAGCAACCAAGCTTGCCTGCTTGCACTCGAGGGCTTTCGGGCATCCTGAGCCGCGGGGGCAAAGCTCGGCTCAGGTATCTGCCGCCACTGCCGGAGCCGCAGGAAGTCCAACACTGGAGAGGTAAGGTGAACCCCGGATCTAAGTAGAAGCCCTAGTTGATTCTTATTGGGGGTGTCCAATTCCTTTTAGTGGTTGGATTCAGACCACTTTTGGAGGGAACACCCCTAATAATCGGACGGGTGTGCATGTGCATGTGTGCGTGTATAAACTCTTGCGGGTCCTGCTTGGCTTTTGGTTTCAAGGGAGGCCAAAAAGAACCTTGCTTTTGGAGCCGCCCTGTTTGATATATGCCCTTATGATCCACAATCAAGACCCGGGTAGTCGAAGAATCGTGAGGGACAGTCCCCAACCAGAAATGAGTGCAGCCGCCTTGGTAACTCTTTACATGGTATTGGGTTCACCATTTCGGTAGCGGGTTTTCATTGTGACTCATATGCGGAATGGCGACCTAGTTGCTTCAGTAGGGAGTTCTATTTCTGGGGGTGGCAATCCACCCAGGAAGCGAGCCATGGCCTAAACGACCAACAATTAGACAACACTGGGCAGGTGAGGCCGCCCTCCATCAGGTGTCGCCTGTCACACTGTCCCCGACTTCTGCAGATGAGCCGGGATTATGATGGAGGTTAGCAAGACCAATTCAAAAAGAAAACGAAACCACCACTTACCTTTCGGGCCATGGGTTGGACCACGGCACACCCTTGTCACCTCCTGAAAGGCAAACCAAAACACCCCAGGGGTGTACAAAAGAGCACCGATTCCAACTCAAAGCGAGGCTCGGGTCATTTTGCGCGGCAAAACCATGCCTGTGCAAGTAATTTGGGGGGACTTTGGGCAGGGTTTCTTCTGTTTCTCCTCTGGGGGTGGCTTCAAACATTGCCTGTTTGTTGCCAATCTAAGGTGAGTGTCCTTTCAGCAGGGAGATGATCGAAGGAAGTCAAGGGTATTGGATGGACCCAAGGGCACAAACGAGCGCCAAGTCTGCTCATAGCAAGAAAGAGACAGCTTGTGAAAGCCGAGAAGATCACGGCACTAGTAAAAGCGAAGAAACCACCAAAATTTTCCGACTTGGGCCCTGCGCTCAGGGCTCGGGCCGTTTTACAGATGGCAGCCAGCCATCTGGGCGGCGAAGGAGAAAAAGAGGAAGCCAAGAACTGGAAGGCACCGTCCCCAACTTTGAGGCTTGCGTCTTTCGAAAGGAATACCCCCCAAAGTGGGGTTCCTTGTGGTGGAGCCCCCACACAAGGAACATTTTTTTTGACGACCCCAAGGTTGACTTCAACCTAGGTGCTTCCCTTTTGCCCCAGAACGGCTACCCAAAAAATGAAAGGACACCGCCACAGGGTTCCGTTTTGGTGCCTACTTTCTGGAGGAAGAACCACCAAAAACCCCCCCCCCACTTTCAGGGTTTTTACTATACCCCTTGGGGAAAACCACCCCCCTCCCCCCACCACTCCACCTTTTCGGGGGAAAACCACCAAAACCACCCCCACACCCCCCGGGTTTCTCTTTGTGTCCACGCCTTTGCCGCATCCAAAAAAAATTCGGGCGGGAGCCAGCGTCAATCCGCCGATCCCGGTCGATGGATCGATCGGCGGCCCGAGGTTCGAGGGCCTCTTGGAGTACGGCGGCCTGGCCGAGGGCTTCCGCCGCATCGTGGTGGGCTTCGACTCCACCGCCAGCCGCGGACCGAGCGGAGCGAGCGGAGAGAGCGGACCGAGTGGCAGACGGCAGATGGGGGCACCAGACACCCGCAGACCAGAGCCCAAAAGAGGGCAAAGGTAAACGGGTACACGGGCAACCATACCCTTCTATGTTGCTGAAATGTGTGTGTGTGTGTGTGTGTGTGTGTGTGTGTGTGTGTGTGTGTGTGTGTGTGTGTGTGTGTGTGTGTGTGTGTGTGTGTGTGTGTGTGTTTGCGCGCGCGTTGTTTGTTTGTTTTTCCTTCCTTTTTTGTTGGTTAAAAATACATATGTTTCCCCTTGGCTTTAACGATACTCGATTTTCTGTTGGGCATATTTTGTTCATTTTTCCCAGGGGGCTTCCCCTTAAAGGAAGCCACGTTTGGGATGATTTGTCGGGGTCAGACTCCAATTCTCATTCCCATTTCTCGCACCGATCGCAAGTTCAAGACCTACTTGGATGGTCAAGCCTCACCTGCCAGGTTTTGGGCCTGTTTTCGCCAGGTGGCTGGCCCTCTTTAGACCATCCGGATGCCTCTCGTATGTTCAACCCACTTCGTCCCTTGCAGGAAACTGCTTGGGTCAGAGCCACTTCAGTGGGACCGGGTTGATAGACTTACTACGGTCATCACGTAAAAAGTTAAATCTCCAGTAAAGCATGATGATGCCCAGCGCATGTGTGTTGTCCCTTGTTTTCTTTTGGAAGGGTAATCCTTTGAATTGCCAATGATTGTCCCGTTTTTTCGCCGCCACGTTTGACTGATGAAAGCCGATTCGGGCAAGTGAAGGTTAGGTTTGGGTTGGTGGTTTGTTTTGGGTGTTTCCCAAATGATCCTCTACAAGAACCAGGGGTTCAATTCCCCAAACCGCCAAAATTCAAACCGCCAGTTGAAAACCACCAATTCAAGCCACCGATCAAGGGTTGCCTGATTCGGGGCGGATCCCCGGCCTTTAAATTTGTGTTTGGGGTAGCTTTTGCTTGTCTCACTGGCTTCAGGCATCCTGCCCGCTGGTTTGCTGTATTGGCCCGGGCCCCGGAAACCGGGGTACAGCCGAAACTGGAGTCACCGGCTGCTTGGTAGAACTATGTGACATCTTGGCCGAGCTCTCCTTTGTGCTTGCCTGGATTCGTTTTGCTGGTTCTTGTTGTGATGTTGACTTTTCAACTGTTTGGAATCTCTCCGGATTTTTTTTCCAGCCAACAAGTGGTTCAGTTTTTGTTCATCCTTCGTGTCAGACACAGCTTGCCTTCGGGATGTTTTCTCCCACTAAGATGCCTGCCCGCCAAGTTTCGTGCGAACTGGACTGCGTTTCGAGGCATAAAACTGAGGATGCGGACAGAGGATCAGGGTTTTTTCGGCCATGAGTCGGCTGTAGCAAGGTGGCTTGCAGCTGCCAGATTCTCCTGAGTGTTGGCTTGCTAGTAGATATGGCAGTGGCTCAAAAACCGGTACCAAAATGGCTTGCCCTGGTAAGTGGAAACATGGACCAACACGTGCGGTGTGCCCCTCCTGTTTAATTTTGAGCCATATGGCTCTGGCCTCCAAAGCGGTGGACGAACCGATCCCCAGCTAAATGGTGTCCACCAAAAATTCCCCGAATCAACATCCAGACCCAGATGGGTTTCCCCACTGTGTTTTTGAGAGGTTTGAAGGTGGCCGGATTCTTTTTTTCCGTGACCAGTACGGCTGTACTGGGGATGTTTTGAGGTGGAGGTGCCACCAGCCATAGACGGATTCCAACCAGAGTCGAACGAACTACTGTGGGTGTGACATCATGTGACCGATTGCGTCCCTGTAAAGGGGCTTGTGCTTAAGGGCACCAAGTTGTCACTTGAGTTCAAGCCTCTCATAGATGTTCAAGTAAGAGTAGAAACTAGGTCAACTATTTCCTCCGCCTTTGTTCTCCTGTTCGCGCCAAAGGCCCAATCACCATTCATTTAGGTTGTCAAAGAGCAAGCGCCCCGAGAACAAAGTTAAAGGGGGAGTTGTCTTCCTGTGTTTTTGCAGGCGTCAAGCAGGCCTTTCTGTTTCCTTAGATTATTGGAATGTATAAACTACCTAAATGAAGAGGTGTTCGCATGGAGTTCAAAAAGCCCCAGCCTGTGTCATACCACTCATGTACCTACCAGACATGAGGCTTTTTGAAGTCCAGCCAAAGCACGCCCCAAACAAAACCAAGCCCCCTCACGCACCGAGCAGTCATTCAACAAAAATCCCTAAGTCCAGTCAGAGCCACCAGCACAGGCCCTCGTGCAAAAACCAGACATAGTTTTTGTCCCTTCCTGTCAGAGCCAGGGCCTTGACGCTGATGTTCTTCACCTTCCAGAACAAGACCAAGTCCTCCGCCGTTCGCCAGGCCATCGACGGCTGGTTGCGGGTGTCTCGTCGAAGGCGTTGCTGGAACCCATGGCTCGTGCATCGCCGCGCGTATCGACGGCGTTTTTGTTGTTTCCTTTTTCACGCGCGGCGTTTTTTGTTGTTTTTTCTCCATTGCGCTGATCTACATGCGTATGTATGTGTATCTATATATAGTATATGTATGACCTTCTTTTTTTTCCCTTTCTGCGTTGCTTGGTACTTTCCAGTGGCTGGACTTTTGGCCCTGACTCAGTTCCCAGGAGATTGAAGCGAATGCGCCGTTGCCCCGACGCGCCGCCGGAACTTGGGCTCAAGCCGTTGCTGGCGGGGTGCTTGGTAGGTCCGGGACCCTGCGAACGGGTGCCCGACCTCTGACCGTTTCTTTTTTGGTTGGGAGGGGGAACCCCCTACGACAATAGACAACGGAAAAAAGTTGGTACCCTTATTCTAAGCTCTCAAATCTGGAGGACCTAGATACTGTTCCTTCGACTGTAAGCTTTTGAGCTCTCAGAGCTGCTTTAGCAAGGGATCCCAAAACCACGCAGGTAAGGGTCGATTCCCCATTCACTTCCATGTGAAACGATGCTGCCCATCTATTTTGGACCCAGGACGTGAGCCGCTGACAGTCTTATTGATACTCAAGTGATGGTTTAGGAAAATCATGGGCGACCACCCGGTTGTCGCGGGCCCTTTTGTGGAAGTCATTTCATGCAGGGCTTATGTGTCTGAGCGGAATGGGGACCTTTTGCGGAGTGCCAGAAACAAATCGGGATCGGTTTAAGGGCAAATCCAATGTGCTGAACTTATGGCCAGAGTGGGCCGGGCGGTGAAGAAAGCTGAATGTAAGAATCCCTTTCTGCAACAGGTGGTGTCGCATCTTCCAAGCGAACTTCGGGTGTTGCCACTTACATGGGAGACTCCCACGATTTCCGAAAATGGGAGACTCCCACGATTTCGAATCAACACTCCCCAACAAAACGGCAGGTTCTTCAAATTACCGAAGCCCAAAATACACAACGGTTCAACGAGATTCACATTTACCAGGGGCATACCGATCGGGTGTGTGGTTCAGATCACTCCTGAAAGGTGTTTTTTTTGGATTCTTTTCCCATCCGTTGGGCTAGAGGGATTTTCCCCCTGCTGCGTAAATGAGAACATTCTGAGAAAATGGAACATCTCTTGGTCAAGCATGCAACGACTTCCTTTGAATTGCTGGCTCTGTGGCTTGAAAGGTTCGCGGAAAGGAGCAATCCTGAGGAATTGCGAAGAGATCTAAGAGGGCGCCCTCGCCGACCAGCGGTTGTTACCTCAGACCGATCATGAAGGTTCCTTTTATGGAAATTACAGGGAGTGGGGGGTATGCCTTTGCGGCTTTCCGGTTTTGTAGATTGAAAGAGCAACCAACGGCAACCAATACAACCAAGGAATGGGACCAAAGAAGGCATTAATTCTCAGGATCATGAAACCCAGCAGGAAATTCTAGAGCAAATGCGCCAAGCACCGACCAAGAGCACGTGAGCCAAGCACCTACCAAGAGTCTCTCGTCTTTGTGA
>CAUJNA010003754.1:220000-250000 GCA_963377175.1 Effrenium voratum | reverse complement strand
TTGGTGGTAAGCAGAAGGTTTAGACTTTTGTTGGGGAATTTTACTCGGGAAGTTCTTTTTGATCTTTGTAGTGCTGGCTCTTGAACGTGCGATGTTACCACTTTAAACGTCAGCGCGAGGGTTGGACAAGGTACTGAAGTGCTTTACTTGTTTGGTCACAGGGGCCTGTGCTCCCTCATTGAACAAACATGCGTGAGTGAATGTTGCTTGCCTACGAGTTCAGCACCTACGCCACAACCGGCCAAGACAGATCGGGATTTAGGTCTGAGTTGATTGAAGTGACAGAATTCCAAATTACCCTCGATTGTTTGAAGGAAAGCCACTGCTAAAAGTAAATTTAAGAGCCCCTCAAAATGGAACCGCTTTCAGGGATCCAGTTTGGCTTGTTATCCTGGGCGTATGTTCCTGCATCTTGGTGCGCGCTTGATTGCGGCGCATACTCAGCGCGTGCCCCATGTACTGTGCTTCTCCCCCCACCTCCCCCCCCCAATCTCACCTAGATCCCACCTACATCCCCCTTTTGAGCACACCCCAAGCCTCCCAGATCTCGTGGAGACCGAAACTCGGAACGAAGGTGCCGGAGAGGAGCCTGAGGCGCTGGAGCCGCTCGGCGGCTAGACGTCGCCAAACGGGGCGGTCGGCGTCTATCGACGGCTTGTTATTTGGGGTAGACGAAAAAAACGAAGCAGAATCCGAATATGTATAAACATATATGTAATGTATATTGACATGCATGTATATATGTATATATGTATATATATGTGTATATATATATATACACGCATATATGTGTATATGTATATATTGGTTCATTCATGGTTTGGCTTTTTTGCGAGCCAAGCGCTCGAGGCTTCCGCCGGTGCCCTCAGCCGAGATCTCGCTGCAGGGCTCGGCCTCGGTGGTGCTGCTGGCGCTGGCGGCCAAGTGCGTCCGGCGGAAGCTCCGGTGACCCAAAACGCGCGAAGCTCGCTGCCCAGATGGTGTCCTTTTTGGTGGTGTCGCTATTAAAAAATAGGTTTCGATTCCTGGTTTGCCCATCTAAAAACAGAACAGGCGGCGATTCCTGGTTTGCCTGGTGTGTTTAATCATCTACCGGGGAAACCCATCCATTTCCCCAAAAAGGACACCCATGCTCGCCGCGCGCGCGCAGCGCCGCCGCGCCGCGGGGCCGCATGGGTTGGACTTCCTTTGAACCAACCTGAAAAGTGTACCCTCAAAAAGCACACGCAGACAGACATGGCCAGGGGTTGGCTGAACCCATGGCGATCCCATTTTGGGGTGGATGCACATCCATTCGCCACCTAATGCCACCGATTTTCTCATGTTCACCAGAAGTACAGGGTTTGACCCACAGCCATGTGTCCATAAGAAGGGGCATGGGGGCGCCAAGCCAAATGGGCTTTCCTGTTCATTTCCCTTTAAGCCGGCCTCAAAAAGGGTACCCTCAAAAATCAAGCACCCACATGCGACTTGTGTGTGTTTTCCTTTTCTGCAAAGGTGTGTCGATTTGTTTCCTTTTTCTCTTGAGGTGTGCAGGCCTGTACTTTCCACGGCTGTTTGGGTTCCAAGCGAATCTGCAGAAGAACCTTTGTCTTGAAAGGACTGGGCGTACCGCGTGGCATAACATCATACCCGAAGATCCGGAGTCTGGAGCGGTTTGCAGCCAGTTTTCGGTTCCAGCACCGCTGCCGCGTTTTTTGTGGTCGCTTGCCTCGTCGCCATGGGTGTTGATGCTCCAGTTCCTTCCAGGGCCATGGTGCTCTGCGCGGATTGGTGCAACATCTTCGCAGGAGAGGGCCCTAATTGACCTTCGCAGATGTTACATTCTAACCCTGTCTGATTTTCTTTGTATCAGGCATCAGTCTCACACCCCCCTCCGGCATTTCCGGGCTGGTAGCATCACGTCAGAAGGCCAAGTTTGTTTCCGGGCTGGGTAGCATCACCTTTTGGGGCCGCGTTGCAACAAATTTCCAGTGTGGGTGAGGCTTTACCCCGAGGCATTTCACTGGTGATCTCCTTCTTGATCATCACCGGGGCGTTCACCTTCAATTGGTTCGAGATGCAAGGCGGGTGGAAGCCCGAAATCGATTAGGGGCGTTACTTTCTTCGGTTTTCATGTTGGCGTCGCGGATTTCGTGGACCATCGTTTCGTTTACACCCCCGGTCTATCCATGCCAAAGGAGTTCTTTGAACTTGAGGCCACACGTTTTGCCTAAACCAACCGGCATCGCAGACGGTATCGCAGTCTATGCCAAGGGAATTCCTTGAAAGAGAGGCCAAAAAGCGTTTGCCTAAACGTTCCACCGGCATTCGCAGACGAAAAAGCATCACCGGAGACGAAAAAGATCACCGGGTAGGCGGGTGGCACACGGCCATGCAAGTCACCATGACCTTGGAGGGCGTGTTGTGGGCCATCGCCGCCGCGCTGTTGGCGCGGATCAACGTCGTGGTGAACAACGCCTCCGTGCCTCGCGCGGATTCGGATCGCTCCAAGCTCCCAAGCCTACTGTGGACGCGAAATCTATCCAACGCACCACCTAAGAAACCCTGGAATGATTCGATTTCCCTGTAAAAACCAACAAACAATGGTTTCAACCATGGTTTCAAAGTGGTGCCTAAGAGGATTTCGTCCGTCCACAGTATGGCGCGACATCGGAGCCCGGGGCCCACGTTTTTGAAGACTTCTCTCCAAGCCAGATCTTCCATTTGGTGAAATGAATATGATTTTTCTTTTCCCCTGTTGGTTTTAAAGGGAATCGATTAGGTCTCGGCCCAAATCCTATCAGATGGTGGACCTGTGTCAGCTGATGTTTGGGAGCTCCTTTGACTTACGCCATGGAAATCGCCATGTTTCGTTTCCCTCCTCTCGCTGGATGGTGCTGCATTGGGATCGTCATTGCTCACGGATGGTGTTTTTTCCTTGGGTTCCTCGTGTCTATACAGCTCTCTGTCCTGGTCAGAGACTTCGTCTCCAAGGTCCAGTTGAACAGTGATTCGCTGCAGCTCTGGTGGATTTTCGCTGCATCGGCGCGGAAGCACTCGTCTTCTCACTTGCGTGTGGAACTCCTTGACGAAGCTGGGAGCATCAGGTCGTGGAGCCCTACTCATTGCTGGCGACATCGTGGCAACAACGGGGTGGCGCTTCACACAGACTCTGCGCAACTCGATTGTGGCTACGGCAGCACTTTCGCTGCCGGCAACTTCAACTACAAGGCACAACCATGGAACGCAAGCGCAAGCTTGCCGCACTTAGGCATGAGGCCACCACGGCTTCCGACCGATAGGTTCTGTTCTAGTTCTGCCCTTGGCTCCTTCCTGGACCGTACAATTGGCAGCATCCTCGCGGCCTACACCAGACCTTGAGCCCCCGGGTGCACCTCCGTGCTTTTCCCACTTTTTACATTTCAGGGTAGCAAAGCGCTTGGTCCCTGCCTACGCACAGCTTGGCAGGACTTAGAATGACTTGTTTTTGAGCAACATGCTCTGTGTGCATCTGTCTACAACTATGACTGATGTCGTTAATGTTGGTGCAGCGATATGCTGCAGTTCTGTCTGTCACAGACATGTAACTTAGTTTGGACATCTCGGGCCCACGCCTGTGGAATGCTTCCGAAGGCGGATGGGTCTACACCCATCCCCCCTCGTTGCTGCACAACGCAGCTGGACTCGAACAGTGCTGCGCCGCACCGCTCACGCTGCGCGCGCACCACTCAGAAGCCGTCCGCGCTAAAGGGAATCGATTTCACTACTGGACATATTTTATCTCTTTTTTCCCAGCGAGCTTAAGCAAATGGAGGAGATCGTTTTTGTGCAGGGAATGGAATCCACTTCTGTGATACAACAGAAAGGGCTTCCCAAAGACTATTTTGTGAATATGAAGGAGAATCCCAAAAATATCACAGAAGTGGGGAGAAACCCCTTGATCCCAGAACCCTGTTTTTGTGGGTTCCATGCCAAGATTCCCCGACTTGAGTTTCGAGTTGGACTCATCTGAGGTCGCAGTTGGGCAGGTGATCATTTGCTTCGGCGGCATCTTCTTTGCGATCTCTGGGCTCCAGGAGGGTATGCGACAGAATATAAATGTGGATTTGGACCCCCAAAATTGTGGTTTGTCCTATGCTTTTCCCTGAAACCGAGCTGAGAAGGGAAGCCTCAGAAAATATGAAAAAGATTGTCCGACCTATCCTTTCCCCTGAAACCGAGCCAAAAAGGGAAAGCCCAAAAAAAAAGAAAGGACGGCGTGCCGGGCAAAGTGATCAGCCTCTCCTACGTCTTGGCCCCTGCCGCGAGCCAGAAGAAGTGCCTGGACCCAAGCACGTGGTCGCCCAGCATGTCCGCCGCCTTCGCGGACGCCTGCCCCTACTACGGGATCTCCTGCTTTATGGTGGCCACGGCTATGGGGCTCTATGGGGTGTCGGCGCTGCCTAAGACGCCCGGCGTGGGTTTTTTCCACCCTCTTTTTGCGCTTTTAGTCTTGGGTACCCGTCTTTCCCTTGAAGAGTTGTTGTTTATTCTTCTTTTTTCTTAACTTGTGGTTTCCACTCTCTTCTCGGTGGCCCAGCGCTGTTTTTTTCCTCAACTTTTTTGGGGACGGCTTCCCCTTTAAACTCAGCCAGCAAAAAACAAGATGCCCTTTTTCATGGCCACTGGGCATCTGAGTCTTCTTTCTTAACTCTTGGTACCCGTCTTTCCCTTCAAGGATGCGGCTTGATTTGTTTTTTTCCCTATGGCCACTGGAGATGTGGAGACCAAAGTCTTTCCCTGCAACACTGCTGCTCAGGGTTCTGGGATCAAGGGGTTTCTCATACAAGGGAATCCTTCTTACACTAACAAAATCACCAGCATAGAATCCAGATAGCGAAACACCCTGCCATCAATCGCAGAAGTGCGCCTGCACCAGCACCCCCGGCCGTCAATCTCGCGAAAATGCGCCTGCACCATCACCAGCACCCCAAAAAGCATCCCAAAACAGTACCCGCCACCAGCACCCCAAACTGCATGCCCCCTAGCACCCACCCGTCAATCTCGCAAATCACTTTGCCTTCTTTAATAGAAGTTAGACCCCCTATAGCTTTCAGCTATCTGGGCAAATAGTCGTTGGGAAGCCCTTTCTGTTGTATCACTGATTGCTCGATGTGGCTGTGGGTCAACACCAGTGGGATCCCATTTTGGGCTAGGCGAATTCACTATCCATTTTACTCTATTTTAGTGGTTGGATTGGGATGTTCACTGGGGGTTTCCGGGTTTGACTCTTGACCCAAGGCCACATGGCGGGGGAGTGGCGGCTTCAGATGACGAAGCAGAAATGGTGCACCCACTTTAGAACTTATTTTAGTGGTTGGATTGGGATCTTCACTGGGGTTTTGACCCATGGCCATGTTTTGTTTTGCTTTTAATAAATAAATAACTATAATATATATATATATATACATATATACATATATATATATATATGTATATATATTTGGGAGCCTTTTGGACAGCCGAGGACGTTCGTGAGCCCCTTCGGTGCGGTGGCCTGCTTCTTCACGGGCGCCTGGACCATCGGAGTCTTCGGGCTGTGGGGGCCTACCATCCTGGAAGGCCGCAGCGGGGCCCGGTCGAAACGTGTCGGGACACCCGGCTCCCCTTCCAAGGCAACCCTTGGGTTGGATTGGGTTGGATTGGGTTGGGTTGGGTTGGGTCGGGTTGGGTTGGGTTGGGGGTTGGGGGTTGGGGGTTGGTTTGGGCCCCGGTTCTGGTAGACAGACAGCAAGTGCCACAAAATGAGAGGGGGGTTGGACAGCAAGTGCCACAAAATGAGAGGGAAGCTGATAGCAGAAAACAGCAGAGAGAGGTCCTATAGTTGATTCTATGAAGGGCGCAAAGGCCTGTTGGTTTCTTTCGAGGCCCATTGCCCTTTTTGTTTCACTCATCAACCAAAAGACGGAATGGGCTCCGGTCAAGAGGAGAAACGATGAGCTGGGCAAATCACTTTTCCAGATGTTCGCAGCACTCCTCTTGGTGGCTCCCCACCATCACCTTAGCCTTTTAGCTTGTTAGTGTTTCGTGGTCGTTTCCGAATTTGACGCACTAGAAGTGAAAAACCTTTAGCGAGGGATCCGAAAACGGGCAGCCCAGTCCTGACTCCTGGAGCCCCTAACATGGGTGGTCAACAAACGATCATTTTTTTGTTTTTAAATAAGAATAAGAAAAACTGTTTTTTGCATAGGGCCTGGGACCCTGGAAGGCTTCCTCCGGTATGAAGACATGGAGCAGCCTTCCATCGACATGTACGCGCACAAGACCTTCTCTTGGGCCTGGGTGCACGTGATGCAAGTGGTCGGCGCCGTGTTCCTGACCTTGGGCGGCACCTGGGCGAGTTGGGTTGGAGTGTAGTTGCCCTTTTAAAAATATATATGTTTTTTTCACGTGTTAAAGTTTCTTTATTTTTGTTATTTGTCTTTCTTGTTTTTGCCAAAGTATCTTGGCTATTCGGGTGTGCTTGTCAAAACCGTTTTGGGATCTCCGTTTGGTTGGTAGGTGAATTCACCGCCCACTGTAGAACCTATTTTAGTGGTTGGATTGGGATGTTCACTGGGGGTACGGGAGTGTGACCCATGGCCATGTGGTTGGATTGTACTGGCCCGAGTTTTGTTAAATCAAAGTCACGCCTCAAGTGGTGGGTCAAAGGAGAACAGAACAAGCATTCCAGTTTCTGACTTTCATGCCCCCCAGAAGTAAAAAAATCATGGGCTCAGCCTTGCTGCTTGGATTGGCAGAAGCCGAACCATCACTTGCGGATTTCTGAGGGACCTCCAAATGGTTCATTCCCCATCGCTGTTACCAAGTCGGCTGATCTTGAGACCGAGTGACTTTTTTGACATGTTTTTTTCCCCAACACAGAGCAACAAGCCAAACAACAGCTTTTCACTGGATTGAGCCAGGCATCATTTTCGGAATGCTGGACAACATCTACCCCTGCAAGTCTAAAGGCTCCGAATTCAAAAGTGAGGAGGACAGCATCAGCAGCAGCGCGTAGGAAACTAGGAGATCCGCTCGAGTTGGGTCGTCGAATTCAGATTTTAGCGGCGCGCCCTTTCGACAAGTTGCATGGGGGCCGCGACTGCCCATGGGCGTGCCACACTTGGCTCGTGGGAAAGTGAAGGCGTTTGGTTCTTTGGGAGAACACAAGACTTGTGGATTTGTACCGATTCGAGCGATGTTTTTTTTGTAGTCCAAGCTTTTGGAGATGTCGAAAGGTGCAGGATTTTGGCCTATGGGCGAGGGTTTCACGCTTCGGCCTATCCCCAGTTCAGTGGCCACGATTGGAGATCACTAGGAAATCCGTGCCCACTCGGAGTCCGCCCTGCCTCCGTGGGGGAAAAAGCAAAAGCATTAGCCCCGCGCAGGGCGGTTTTCTTCCAGCGGCCATTTTTGCTCTTATTGAACAAGCAGAAAGTGAGCGGTGCCCAGGAACTCAGGTGACTCTTTCAGTTGCTGACTCTATGCGGAATGGGACAATCGTGAGGTCGATGTTCAAAGGACGTGGGTCAAAAATCGGGTAAACCAAAATTGCACCAAAAGGCACATGGAACCAAAGACTAAAACCTGCGTAACTCTGGCTCTTTGATTTGAACCACACCCATATGTCACGACAAAGACTAGAGCAAAGCGCTGATCGGTCCCGGGCGCTGTATGACTTGAAAGCGGTCTTCCTTTTGGCTAAGTGCGACGGGTTGCAAGGCCGACCCTTCTACCTTGGCTGCAGGCGCCAAGCGCGCCTAAGACAACCTACAACCGGTTGACGAATTTGCTGCATCAGCAAGCCACAGGTTGCGCAGAGATCTCTTGACCCACGATGTTAGCCAGCCCTGCCGGGGCGCACATCAATGGGTCTGAGGCTGAGGAAAAGTGATTGGGTGAAGCTGGCGATGGGTGTGAATTTGAGAAGCACCCTGAGAGTAAAAACCAGAGGGGTCACTCTTCTTCCAAGTGATTTCCGGTTGACAGCGCGTTATCTTGCACCATGTCATGGCAAGTAGCTGCGCAATCAAAACATGTGTAGGCTTGCTGTTAAGAATCCCACTGTGTGGTGTGTCCAGATAAGTCTGACGTGTTTGACTTGACTTAACGTTTAGGCGCCAACATGAAGGCAATGTCATTGGGGAGAGCCCATTTCGAGTTCTTTCCGCCACAGCCATTTGTCAAATTGCACATGTTGAGTAGGTTAGTTTGTTTCTATCGGATCTGTTTTGAAGTCATTGTGCAGTTTAAGGTTCGATCATATGGACCAGACTCAGTTTGTTTGGGGGCAAAAGCTGAGGCCGATTTGGCACAAATCATGTTGTTCCTGAAGCTACTATCCCCGTAACCCCCCCTACCTACAGAGAACCATTACACAAAGGGACCCCCTTTTGCCCTCGATGCACATTTCGTGGTTTTATCCTTTTGTGACTTGGCCGGAAAACAAATCTGGGACCTGAAGACTGTGGGAACCTGCCACCTTAGCGGCCCGAGGTGGGCAAAATACGACTTATGCATCTGCAGGGAACCATGGTAGCCCTGCGTTGGTGGTTAAAAATTGGTGGTTTGGGGACTTGAACCGCCGGTTCTTGTGGGTCAGCGGGCACCCCAACCTCCAAACCACGAATCCAAGCCGTCAATTTTGGGGAAGCTGACATTTGTAGGTGTTTCATGGAAAGTCTTACAATATCGGACTAATTCTCCTCTGGATGCCATGGGGGATAGATCAATCCTGGTCAACTTTTTGAGACGCAACTGGTTTTCAGACTGGGCTCAGAAAAGGCACTTTTTAGAAGAAATGGTTTTCTTTTTTACGGTTTCGGTTCTTTCCGTTTCGTTTTTTGCCAGCAACAAGCTCACTCTTGCAGGAGGGTCGGGCTCTAGCCGAGTTCAGACGGGTTTCGTTGCCCGGCATCGCTTGGATCGGACCAGCCCGGGCCAAGAAACATGCACCGAACTTGGAATGCTATTAGATTGGTTGGTTGGACCTCAAACTGTTTGGGAAAGTGGCTTGTTCCCCTTTGCCTGCAAGCAGTCAATCACTTTTTGGGCAGGTTCTTTTTGTTGGCCATGCAGCACGTTCAACGTCCGGCCGTGTTTGGACTGTTGAAACACATCCTAAACCTTGCGGGTGGCCTGCAGGATGTTGGGCTTTTGGGGGGATTGGCTTCCGTGTGCTGAAATGAATATGTCGTATTTTCCCCCAGTTGGTTTTCAAGGGAATCGATTTCACGACTGGACAGATTTCCGCATTCTTTCCAGGCGAACACATGGCAGTTGGGTTCCGTTGGGGTTTCCCTTCAAACCATGTCAACTAGGTCCCCCAGCTAGGTGCCCGACCTCTCACCCTTTTTGGGGGGTGGGTTCCCCTGCTAAAATAGACGTCCAGAAAAAAGTTGGTGCCCTTATTCTAACCTCTCAAATCTGGAGGACCTAGCCAAACCAACCAGCAAAAACGGCGGGCAGTGGGAGAAAACGCCTCCCGCCCGGTTCTCCGCGGGGCAAAAAAAAATGCGCCAGGCGCTGCGCACGGGCACCGCGACGTACCGCGCCACGGGGCGGCCCAACGCCAACACGCGGCTCACGCTGCTGGACACCTTTCTGCAGTACCGGCAGATGCAGTTCCAGGTGGGCGGTTCGGTTCAGTTCGGTTCAGTTTGGGTCGGTTTGGGTCGGGAAGGTCACGAAGCTTCGCCTCGCAACTTCATGGAAGGATTATTTTTTGGGAAGGTTCCTGCCTTTCGGTTCGGTTGGGAAGGCAGGTCGATTTGTTGGGGTTTGGGTTGGGAAGCTTCGCCTCGCAACTTCTTCATGGAAGGTAGGAGGCTGTTGGGGAAGTCTCCTTTTACGTGCACTAGAGGCTAAGGGTTTGTCGTTGAACATCAGCAGAATAAGGGTGCCACATGGCCACACTTCTGCAGGAGGGTGAATCACTGCAGGGGTGAAGGGGTTCAGTCTGAATGACTCCCCGGATTTATCAAGCAACTACATATGGCTGTGGCTCAAAACACCGGAACCCAAAATGGCTTGCCTTGGGAAGCGGAAACATGGACCAGAACCTGCAGTTTGCCCCTCCGATCGTTTCATTTTGAGCCACACCGCTAAAAGGGGCGGATTTCAGGGGCCTTTTGGCTGAACTCCTTTCTGAAAAGGGCAAAAAAGCGCTTATGCGCAAACCCCCCAAGAATTGGCCCCGAGAAGGAAACACATAGCCAACAAGTTGCGCAAACCCCAAACAAACGGCCCCGAGAAGGAAAAACATAGCCAACAAATTGCGCAAACCCCCAAACAAATAGCCCCGAGAAGGAAAAACATAGCCAACAAATTGCGCAATCCCCAAACAAATGGCCCCGAGAAGGAAAAACATAGCCAACAAATTGCGCAAACCCCCAAACAAATGGCCCCGAGAAGGAAACACATAGCCAACAAAATTGCGCAAACCCCCAAACAAATGGCCCCGAGAAGGAAACACACAGCCAACAAATTACGCAAACCCCCAAACAAATGGCCCCGAGAAGGAAAAACATAGCCAACAAATTGCGCAATCCCCAAACAAATGGCCCCGAGAAGGAAACACATAGCCAACCAAATTGCGCAAACCCCCCAAGAATTGGCCCCGAGAAGGAAACACATAGCCAACAAGTTGCGCAAACCCCAAACAAATGGCCCCGAGAAGGAAAAACATAGCCAACAAATTGCGCAAACCCCCAAACAAATAGCCCCGAGAAGGAAAAACATAGCCAACAAATTGCGCAATCCCCAAACAAATGGCCCCGAGAAGGAAAACCATAGCCAACAAATTGCGCAAACCCCCAAACAAATGGCCCCGAGAAGGAAAAACATAGCCAACAAATTGCGCAATCCCCAAACAAATGGCCCCGAGAAGGAAACACATAGCCAACAAATTGCGCAACCCCCCAAATAAATAGCCCCGAGAAGGAAACACATAGCCAACAAATTGCGCAACCCCCCCAAACAAATGGCCCCGAGAAGGAACAACATAGCCAACAAATTGCGCAACCCCCCCAAACACATGGCCCCGAGAAGGAAATCATAGCCAACAAAATTGCGCAAACCCACAAACAAATGGCCCCGAGAAGGAACAACATGGCCAACAAATTGCGCACACCCCCAAAGAAGGAAAATCATAGCCAACAAAATTGCGCAAACTCCAAACGCATGGCCCCGAGAAGGAACAACATGGCCAACAAATTGCGCACACCCCCAAAGAAGGAAAATCATAGCCAACGAAATTGCGCAAACCCCCAAACAAATGGCCCCGAGAAGGAAAACATAGCCACGAAATTGCGCAAACCCCCAAACAAATGGCCCCGAGAAGGAAAAACATAGCCAACAAAATTGCGCAAACTCCAAACACATGTCCCCGAGAATGAAAAACATGGCCAACAAATTGCGCAACATGGCCAACAAATTGCGCAAACCAGAAGGAAAGAAGCAAATAAAGCAATTTCTGGGTGCCAGGACGCCTGCCTCTTCCTCTACTACTACGTCCTCTACCGCAGTGCGAACATGGGCATGGCCGGCGCTCTGCCAGGGCCCAAGCAAGCGAAACCGAACTCCGAACTCTCAGCGGGGCCTTTTGCAGGAATGGGTCCAGGAATGGACTGGTGCCTTTTCTGTGGTCGAAATATGAAGCATCCGATTTTTGGGAGCGCATGAGTTTTGGAGCATGGGCCAATGGTTGGTGGCATGTGGGAAGAATCATTTGTATAGCCAGGAGGAACCACGAAGCCAACCCACCAGGAAGCCAAAGTCGACCCCCGAAAGCCAAACCGGGCGGAATTGTCGGGGGGTGTTTTTCACAGTGAGCCGTTCCGTTTGATTAACACACCACCTCCATGGTAGGAAGCCAGGGGAAACATTATGTAAACCCTACCTGGCGCCCCGTATGGCTGTTCTTTTGCGATAAAACTCCCGTATTGGGCCGTAATTGCCCACGTGACATTTTTCCGGTCATTTGCGCAAATGACCCGTATGAAACTCGCATGATGCTTTTAACATCTTGTTGAATCAAAGCCGTCAAAGTCCATATGGCCATTTTTTGCCGGTCAAAGGCGTATGACCAAAAAACACGGCCATATGGGTCGCAGGTAGAGATAAGAACCCCTGGTTACCTGCTATGGTAGCAACAACTGGGACCTATTCACCTATTCATCAAGCTGGGGGCTTTGTTGGGATCACTGGGACGTATTCATCAAGCTGGATGATTGTTCTTCCCCAGCAACACCGATTTGGGATCAATCTGCCACTAGGTTTGGGGCGGTCCTGGCTTTGAGGTTGACAGATTACTCGACAGGGAGATGTCGTTGGGGACACTCCTTCGGCGTATTTTTTGAGAAGAATCGCCAAGCCACCAAGGAACCAACGTGTCGCATCTTGGGGGGAAACCGGATCACCATAGGTGTCCTTTTTGGTTGTTTCGCTATAGAAAAATAGATGGCGATTCCTGGTGTACCCAGTGGCTCACTCATCTACCAGGGCAACCCATCTATTTCCCCTAAGAGGACACCTCTGCTTATCCCCCCCGGTTTTGGGGGAAGCTTCCCCCTCAGCCTAAAAACATCCTGGCCTCTGCTCCACGTCCTGGCCTCCCATGGCAGAGCTTGGGCCCGGTCTGCCCCATGGAGTTGGATCTGCCGAGAGGCTTGGAAGGACCCCATGAGTTGGAGAAATTGGGCTCCGGCGGCACGGTGGGCCCGGGGAAATTTCGTCCCTTTGGAGGAACCGTCCCTGTGAATACCCAGGTCCGGGACGCGAAAGGGCGCCCGACCGAACCTCACCCGTTTCTTTTTTGGGGAAGGGAGGTTCGGTTCCCCTTAAATAGACAAAACCGAAAAAAGGTGCCCTGCTTCTAACCTCTCTACTGGCGGACCTGGTCTATGTATAATCCATTTCAATTTCCAATTATCTTCTGACTCGAGCAATATTTCCACTCCCCCTTGCTGTGGGCCAAAAAATAGGGGCAGAATGGAACTTTGGTAAATGGACACATGGATTAAAAAGATGCGGTCCCCTCCTGGTGGAGTAAGTTTTGACCCATATACACATGTCGACCCCTCGTTTTTGTGCCCATGGGTTGTGGAACATCAGTGTGATACAGAAGCAGTGGATTCCAAGCTTTTTTCCCCTCCCCCTTTCGGCAGTGGGTCAAAGACAGAGTAACCTCACAATGGAGCCCTGGTAACTGGAAACATGGAACATCTCTGGTTCCCTGGCGGGAAAATTTTGCCGTGGCGGAGGCCTATGGCCACCATCATCTTTGCCTGCATCTGCTGGCTCATCGTGCCCACCCTCTTCGCGCCGTACCCCACCTGGAAGAACCTCTGCGAGGAGATGTGGTCAAAAAGCCAAAGGTAGCGGTCGGGTGAGAAGGGGCCAGAGGCCGGGTTCACGTTTGTCAGAAGCCGTCGTCTTTGCTCTTTTTTGTTTCTTAAGCAACAACTTGTTTTCTTGCATCACCGGCCTTCGCATCATGGGCTGGTGGCAGGGCCCTTCTTGGTTCCTTTTCAGCTTTCTACCCTTGTGGACTGGTCCTGGCCCTGCAAGTTGTTTCCGCGTTTGTCTTTTTTTGCCTGGGAAGCGCTTAGGTTGAGAACGCGGGTTTCGCCTCACTTCCCCAGCTTCTACTTGGAGCCTTTTGGTAGGCTCGTTTTGGTAAATAACCAGTCCAGGGCATTTTTGTCCGCCAATCCTCATTGGAAGTGAGGCACGAAGCAGCAAGGAGCCCTTTACTTCATGGACTGAGAACCAACCAGCTGTTTGCGGTTACCTCGGCGTGAGAAACTGTTAGTACTGTTGACCCTGATTAATAATCCCCTGCTTCTTGATATGGGGGGGTGTCTCCTCCAAAAGTGATGAATTCCCACTAAAACACAGGGACACTCCCACAATAATAAAACAGGGGTTTAATACTCTGGGGTCAACAGTATTTGCCGTCTCCTGTGATGTCAACCCAGGATTAATAGACCCCTATTTATTTATATGGGGATGTCCCTGGTTTTAGGAGGGGTGCATCACTTTTGGAGGCGAACATTCCCATACTTCTAAGCAGGGGTTTATTAATCCGGGGTCAACATCAAAGGAGATGCCACGGGGCGCACTCACCAAACTACCACTCGGAAATGGGGCCACTTGCCTAAGTCGCATGCATTTGGGGACGCCATAAGTACTGACTGTAGCTCATGTGCGCAGCGCACCAGAAACCTGAAAGGATTAGCCATTTTAGTAGGTGGTACTTTGTGGTTTTATCCGGGATATACTAAGAGTGGGTTTTGTAAATAGTTTTAACCAGATTGGTAGAACTAAAGTCAAAGGGTTGCGGGCGGTGCTTATGTTTTCCCAACGGTCGTTGGTGATTTAAGCCTTTCTTCAGTTTTCAAGGCGATCCCGTAAAATGTGCTGTGTTTGCTGTGTTTGTTACTTTCTTGCAGATGAGCGCTTTGCAAACCTGGGATGTCTTTTGAAACGGTGCATTGAAAGACTCACCATGGGCCGGAATCAAACATGCGTCTGTTTTTTGGCAAAAACAACTGAGGTAAGCGATTTGGTCGCCGTTCGCCGTGCTTGCGAAATGAAGTTTTTTCCAAATGGAAACAGGAAATTAAGCATTGTGGGGGTGCCCGCATTTCCAGACACACCCGAACGGGTATGAGCTTTCACTGGTGACCCATTTCGCGGTTTTCATGTCGGTGGTGATTTCCTTCACGTCCACCACTGCTTCTCTTTTTCTTGAGGCCCAATTAAATCCGGTGTCTTGGCACCTTGGCACCGCGTGTGTCCCCGACCACAGTTTCTTTTTTTGAGGCCCAATTAAACCCGCGGTGTCTTGGCACCAATGACCAGGCACCACTTGAACCTGGTGTGCTAAGACGTGTCCCCGGGTTCAGGACGTGGAGTCCTTCTACCACTTCATGATGCGGTGCCCTGCCGACCGCAGCCGCGCCGAGCTGTACCACACCAGGCCGGAAGGGCCGCGGAGGGTCGAAGGGCCTCACTCCCCGAAACACGGCCCCGGTGCCCGAAAATCTGAGGAACATGGCGAAAAGAAGGCTCTTTTGCGGTTCTTCTTGGTTTTTTGTTTGTTTGTTTGTTTTTCTTTCTTGTTTGGCGGCGGTGTGTGTGTGTGTGCTTCGGGGCGTGATGACAGGAATCGACCTCTTGTCTTTGTGGTGTGTGTGCTCAGCCGAGGCACACGGAAGTTTGGCGTGGCACATGTCAATTGAAATAGCGATTGCCGAAAGCAGATTGCTGACAATGCGACGTGCGTCCGCATTTGTGTAAGGACGGCAAACGCGCACCACTCTGTGACAGTGTGTCGCAATCTTTGCGTGTGTATCTGTGTGTGTGTGTGACAGCTTTCTGGGGGCGGCACAAATTGCTTGCTCTTGTTATGAGCTTGCGGCTTTCCTGCAAAGCAGGCTGCCCAAAGCAGTCCTGCTGATGGTGGCACCTACACACCAATGTACACACCTACCTACACACCTACCTACACACCCATCTACACACCCATCTACACACCCATCTACACACCCATCTACACACCTACAAACCTACACACATGCACACAAACCCCTTTGTGATTTGTTTGGCACAGATCCACAGTCCAACGTATCGTTTTTTGTGTTTTTTTTCTCCATTGACTGGTGCATACAAGGGTGGTTGAACCACCAACAGCTCCAACCAACAGCTCCAAAAACTCTTTGAGGTTCAAAGGTTTTCGCCCAACCCAAGTCTGTGCACAAGTTGAAGCATTCACATGGCTATGAGTTCAATTTGTTGGAGCGCATATTGGTGTGGATGCATGTCCAAAACTTGTGAGTTGGTTCACTGCCAAATGAATGGAATTGGTCCATGGTCGAAGCCTCAATTGGTTTGAGCGGGAAATCAAGATGGAGGTTTCCAGCGGTAACCAAAACCCTGGAGCTTGTGGCCAGTGGCCCGGTGGCGTCCACCATCCCTCAATTTCCCCATTTTGTTGGACCGAAAGTGGCGATCGTTTGGGGTTTGGCCAGTCATTTGCAACTTAGGCGTTTGGGAAATCCGGTGAGCATAGTTCGTCAATGCGCGGCGTTATTCAGAATTCGGCGCTTTGGACAGAGCTTGTGGGGGAAAAGCAGGTGCAAGTCGTTGAGGAGTTGGTTTCCCCAAGTCCTTGACAACCAACGGCATTTGCGAGCCGCTTCAGGCTCGCCTCGATCTGTTTTTTCTGGTACGGGTCCATCCAAGCAGCAAGTACTTTGATTTCGCCACGGTTGGCCAAGTTGGCAACTTGGGTAATTACTTTCTTCATTCCCCGGGGCTCCTTAAAAGATACATTTTGCCCAATTGAAACATGTTTTTTCCACTAAAATAAAGGGAAACCACCATTTACAAGGCAATGTTCAGGTGTATAATGTAAGGATCCCTGTTCCCCCAAAGTGAAATCAGCCTTATGAATTAAATATATGGCTGTGGGTCATAGGGTAACCCCAAAATGGCACCAAAGGGTACATGGAACCCGTGGCCAAACTTGGCCGAAAGCCGCTGGGCAGGATGTGGATCACCATCTCAGCCAGTGGCAACAAGCCGGCGCAGGACATTCGGAGCTCGGGTGGGTTTCGGAGCGGCACGGAGTTTTGCTTTTCTCCTGAAGTCTACCTGGAGTCTCCATGACCCTTTAAAAATGGGTCCATGACCCCTTTATTTTTGGTAATGACCAACCATTTTTATTTCGGGTCATGGAGACTCCAGGTAGGCACCACACAGTACAAAGACGGATGGTATGCCACAAAAAAATATTGCGAAATGCAGCATGGAAAACTGTAGGCCTGCATAGGTGGCATGAAACCGAGAGAAAGCAGAACAGGTCCCCCAGCAATTGGTCCGCCCCTTTTTCACATTTTGTTTTGGGGAGGGGCCAACTTGTTCGAGCACCTCTCGAATCTGGAGGACCTGGAAGTGGTCCAACTCAAGCTTGTCTTTTTGTGATTGTTTGACTGGTCGCAGTTTAGGTCTCCTGTCCTTTGGTTTGATCCGCTCTGTTGCTTTGGCCGAACCTCGAGGGAAAGAAATTGGATTTCCTTGACACAGTTGCCTTGTTTCTATCCAACCCAAAAGAAGATGAGAGTTTGCTGCTGACTTGCATGGAGTCGAACGTCACCAATCGAGAAAAAAGGAAAGAACAAAAACACGATTTGACGTGAGTCTCTGTTTAGGTTGGGTGACGTTTGAAGGGAACAACAGACCCCAAGAGAGCCGCCGGGTGGCTGTGGAAAATGTGTTCTTGCATGCTGGGGGTGCTTGCTGCTGAGGCTTATGCACTTGTAGGTTTCTTTGCTTGGCTGGTTCGCTCCAATTGAAACTGCCATCAGAGATGACCACTAGGTTTGCTCGCTGGTGCTCGGCAAAAAATGAGGGACTGAACCCGGAGGTCACCTGAAAGGAAACTTGTAGGGGTCATTCCAACTCATTCTTGCCTATCGCACCAGCAAGACAACCCCTCTATACTAACCCTTGTGCCCGTCGGCCTCATTGTCACACAGACCTTGGCCGAGGCTTGTCATGGGCTTCCTTTGCCTGCCAGACTGATTGTTTTGGCAACGCCAATATTCAGGATCCGTAAACTGAGGTCTCAGCAAATATGTGATATTTTCTTAACCCTGGCTAAGTATGAAACAGAACCAGTGATTGTACTCCTCTGCCGGGCCGAGGATCATTGGTGTAAAAGGGGATGGTGCTTGGTACATTTCCCAAGGAGACTGCCCAAGATGGACCAAAGGGAAAACAGCAACATGCACGGGCAGTCACCAACTGCAAGCACGGGGGGTTGGGGGGTTTGGATTTGGGATCAGCGTGGAAGGCAGAAAATCCCTCGAAGGGGACCCCCAAAATTCCCCCCCCAACGCACCCCCTTGGAAAAACGAAAAAAGTCAAGCCGCTTTTGGAGGTGTGTTCAAGGGGGGGGGAGATGTGGGTGTATTTGGCTTTTTTTTGGGGGCACCAATCCAGGGGGGGGGGTGGTGTGTTTGGGGCTCCACCACTCCAACCCAACTCGGAACTCGGAAAGCGAGCCTCGAGCTCCAGGACCCGCCCAAGGCCGGCGCCAAGGGCCAGCCTGGAAACCTCTTCGAGGACGGGAGCTGGTCTTGAGCTCGCCGGTGGAGGTTTTCCGTGGGTCGTGTTCCTCGCTTTTTGTTTTCTCTGTTTTGTTTTTTTTGTTTGGGGGGAGGGAATATACTATGTATACTATGTGTGTCTATATGTATATATAACATAAGTGTTTATTTATTAATTTTTCAGGGGGTTCTCTCTTTTCCTTTTTTGCTGGGGGGAGCAGGATGTCAGTTTTGGAAAGCAACCCAGCATCTTAAACGCAATGACGAAATGGTTCTTTGGACATCGACCACTCGGTTTCGAGTCTACCTCGGAAATTGAACCCTCGACTCCGTCAACACCCTTCCACAGGGTTACCTCCATGCCTCAAAATGACCAAGCCGCAGGGGTAAGTTGGTACAGCTTTCCAGATTGTTTTTCATGATCATCAATGATGAATTCGTAAATTTGTAAATGCTAACAAACATCAATATATTTTATGAAACAAATGATTACCACACAGCCATGCGGAGGCTACGGAAGAGCAACACGACACAGACAATTGCGTAGGCCCCTTTTGATAGACCTAATCTTGCCTTCTGGAAGGAGGCGGGGTCTATGCACCAAACCATTACAATGCCTCATGTCTGGAGCCATCCCCTTAGCATCTCTTTTCTCAGTGGTTCCCAGCCATCCGGTTCCTTAGCTTTTTGGCTTTTTAGAGTGTAGTGGTTGGATTTCCATTTATAGTCACTTTTAGCGGGGGATCTCAGTGCAGCTCAGTTTTTTTTGGGAAGGGCGCTGTTCGGAGTTCCATGTTGTTTGACTGTGTGTGTATTTGTGTTCTGGTTTCAACCCCAAGGTTCAATCAAAGACCCATCCGCAGGGGGAATATTGCAAGAGGGAACACACCCTGTAAATGACTGCTTTGTGGAAACCACGCCAAGAAGCTATTTGCAAGAGTAGTTTGAGGGTTTAGGTGTTGGTGGGTTTGCCTTGAAACATTCAGGGAAAGCCGATGCTAAGACAATGTGTGCTCCACGAAAAATTGCCAACATGTAAGTCTAGGGACCCCAGTAGTGCCCTTTTGCCCTTTTTTGGGGGAGGGCTTCCCCTACTAAAATAGACAAAACCGCGAAAAAAAAATCGGGTCCCCTTATTCTGACCTCAAATCTGGAGGAAGAAGAAGTAGAAAGGCGGAAAACACTCCAAATGCCTAGACCGTGGTGGGTTAATGGTTTGGCCAAACCACGACCTCCAAACCGTAGGAACTGGTCGATATAACCATTATATAAACCGTTTGATGCCCAAGGTGCCAAATGGGATATGGGACCTGCCTTCTGAGGGCCGGTGTTTGTTTCCATTCAACCCCCCCCCAAAAAAAAAAAAAAGAAAAAGAAGAAGAAGAAGAAGAGAGCGCGTCCCCTCATGATTTTTTTTGTTTTCCTTCAAAATCCACAAATTGCACCAATTTCAACCCCACAAGTGAGAATTACGCGCATTTAAGCAGATTGAGATTCAAAAGTATCCGGCCAATGCACTTTTAGTGCTGTGGACCTTGGATGTTGTGCCCAAAGATGCAATTATCTTGGCATCTTTCTTGTCATTCCTGTTACACTGTTTAGCATTAGAACTGAATTAGAATTCAAATAGAATCCTACAAGGAAAGGCAAGCTGGTCGTATATTCTGAATTGCCTGCCCCTTAAAAGGAGAGAGAAACCAATAGAAGAAACTCAAGGGAAGTGCAATTTCAGTTCTATTGGTTTACAAGTTTTGGATTGCACCGCTTTAAGTTTGAACCATATTTCAATTCGCGTTCAAGTTACCATACCATGTTGAAGTAGAATTTACATAGGTTGCCCTTCGCAAGTAGGATGTTCTTTGGAAATCCAAGGAAACAGAAGCTTGTTGCCTCTTCTAATTTGCACGCCTCTGAAACATAGAAAAAGGGCATTGAACAAGCTGATTTCATTACAATGTGTTTGCAAAGTTTAAATTGCGAGGCTTTACTTGCCTTCAAATTGGGTTTTGATCAGACTTCACTTGATCTTCTTGAATTAGAAATTAGTCAGCACTTTCCTTCCTGGCAGGATGCGAATTAGAAGTTAATTAGAACATTGAATTTAATTGTTAGTTTAGATGTGTAATGGGATCTTATCCAAGTATGCTTTAAATTAGAATGTAGGTTATATATTTGTTTTATCATGTTAAGTACATTGCAAACAGGAGTTCCTTCCTGGATGTTCTTTCCAAATATGATTTTGTTTGACATGTGTATGACTAGAATTTTGTAAGGAAATCCACGCTGGTAGTTTTTTTAGCCGATTCAATTATAGTTATTGTGTTGAATCAGAATTCAGATGGGGTTTCCTTTCCAAGTATCTAGGATCTTTTTAGGTTTCAGCTCATAGGTGTCCTTTTTAGGTGAGCCCGGTTAAAAATCGATGGCTCTGGTTTAGATGGGTTTTGCTCCATTTACCAGGGCCATCTACTTTTCCAAAAGGCCACCTATGTTTCACTGGTAAGGAAAGACGAGCTGACTGTTTCGTCTAGTTCATCTGAATAGAATTCCGTTGCGGTTGGCAGGTGAAATGCCCAGGCCGCGATGGCAACTGTTTCAGACCCTATGTATCCATGCTGGCTGAGCTCGGGTCTTTTTTTCCCGGGCTTTCTCGAGTCTTTCTTTTTTTGGTATCAAGGACAGCTGCGCCAGAAGCTACGAAATCTCCGTGTTTCGAAACAAAACCCACCTGCCCCCAAGAGGCCGCCCTTTTTGAAGCAACAGAGAAACGCAGGGCTTGGGCTCGCCTCGAAAGCGAAGGTTCGCCTCCGACTCTTGTCGCAGGTTCTGCTGCAGGCGGCCATGGAGCAAGACTCCCGGCCGGTTGGCCCGGAGTTGCTGAGGTGGATTTTGGATGGACACGGCGGACGGCTGTGGATGGACGGAGTCCAATTCGCACCACTTTGGAACAAGGAAAAGCCCATGTTTGTTGGCATTCACAGGGAAATCGCATGATTCTAGGGTTTCTTAGGTGTACGGAATCCTGCACCGCTCAGAAACCCTAGAATGATTCGATTCTCCCTTGGCTTATGCCAACATTGGCTTTTCATTGTTCCAAAGTGCGAACGGATTTCGTCCATCAGTATGGCTGACCAACTTTTAGCTGACTCTATTCTGCGGAATGGGAGAAACGTGAGGTCGATTTTCATATGGCAGTGGGTCAAAAATAGGTACCCAAAGGGCATCTTGGTAAACAAAACCAAAGACGAAAAATCCAGCGGTTTGCCCTAGCTCTTGAATTTTGAGCCACATTCGAATATGACAATTCTGCTGAGCTGATTTTTGGTGTACAAAACAGGGGAAATGGGCCGGGAAATCTGACTCCGGCCAGGGCTGAATGCTGGGACCCGCTGGGGTTTCGTTGCTTGTCTGGGACACGTCACACTCCTTGGGTCACTCTCAAATGCTGAAGAGTGTTTGTCTCGCTTCCCTTCCGGTGTACTTGCAAGTAATGCACAAAACTCCAGTGATCCCTTCCGGGATACGCTCAAAAGACATGTTGCGGTGTGCTCTGGCGGCAACCTAAATGAATAGAATGAGGTTGCGGGGCACTTTAAAGCCAAGCCAACTCATGATCATGGAAGTTAGTAGTTATGTAGCCCCTGATGGTAAGTTTTCTTTGGGAGATTTAGACACTTGACAATGGTGAAACAATGGGGCCAGAACTACCCTGTTTGCCCTTCTCATGTTCCCTTTCGACCAGCAAACATGTCTTGTTTTTGCACGGGGCCACAGCTGGAGGTTTTCAAGAGACATCAAAAATTAACAAGTGAGGCAACTAGTGTTGGAGGCCTTTTCATTGTGAGATTGCCCGGGTTGTTCAAAAGGGGATGCCTGTTCTGGACCCGTTCCGCCTCCCCCCCCCCTCACAAAAAAGACAACTGGCAGTGGTCCACTAGTGAATCAGACAAAATGTTTGAATCCATAGGGGCCCAGACTGGCTTTTGGTTTGATGGCTTTCCCTTCAATCAACAACCCCAAAAATGAGTGGGAACAACTGAATCCTGGACAGAATGGAATGTTCACCTTTTTCGTTTGAGGTTTCCCTTCAATCAACTAGTGCCCAAAACATAGCCTTTGTTCCCTTGGCCACTGCCTCGTTCCGGGTCGGGACAGATAGCTCTTAGATCTTCCATTGGGTGAATAATAGTTTTATTTAAATTTTCCCCTGTTGGTTTTAAAGGGAATTGATTTCACTCCTGGAGTTCTTTGCTCATTTTTCCAGGGGGGTTTAAAGCGCAAATGGAGGTGGAAGACCCGACCACCTCCATTCGACACCTCGCCAACCGGTGGTTCTCAGAACCAGATGTTTTGAAGGCCCCAAAGCCAATCGAATTGGAGCCTCTGGGTAGCTTAAATGTTTGAACCCATGGGGGCCCAGACACCCACTGGCTTTTTGTTTGATGGCTTTCTCTTCTATCAACCAACCCCCAAAAATGAGTCACAGATTGATTTCTCTTAGCGCTTCCGAAGCCGGCGCCGGAGCTCCGGCTCGCCTAGCTTCAACTACCGCTTCACGGACGACTGCATGTCTCTGGTCTGGAGCTGCTGTCGCACCACCTTGCTCTTCGCAGTGCTGTCGGGCCCGCAGCCGACGTGCCGTGTTTGGGTCAACCTGGAGCTTCCCAACATCTGGGGTGATGTCTATCCCCCAGCAATTGGTGCCCGACCTCTCACCCAACTTTTTTGGTTGGGAGGGCTCCCCTACTAAAATAGACGTCCTGAAAAAGTTGGTGCCCTTATTCTAACCTCTCGACTGGAGGACCTAGATGTTCACAGGGAGTATAGGGAACCCTTTTTTGAGGGCTTTCCTTCAAACCAGGGCCAGAAAGCAAAAACATGGCGATACTACCACCTCAAACTCTGAGCGAATCCCCGGTTTTCTTTTGTGTAAGTGTTCCTGGGTCCCTCTTCTTGTGGTTTCAGTTTCTGGGGTTGTCAAGATCATGTTCTTAGGTGTTGTATTCATTCCTTCGTGGATGTCACTTGAAAGGACTCTTTTGAAAGCCGCCATGGGGCATCAGCCCGAATCGGTGGAAAACCCTTTGACCAGCCTCTCGTATGAGGCTCGTCTCAACCGCTTTCTGGTTGCCGCGATGGCCCGCTGGTCACTTTTTCGAGCCCGAGGATTGGTCTTTCAAGCATCGAGGAACAGCTCCATTTCTGGCTCCCAGCGGAGTGGGTATATGGTTTTCCCTGCCACGAGCCGGACTTGATACACAAAAATAGAAACAGATATGCGGGCACACACCAGAAACAAGCACAAACAAGCACAAAACACAAACAAGCATGAACAAGCATGAACAAGCATACACACAACAACCGAGAGGGCAAGTGACGTTCAAACAAGCTGACTCGCCATATACAGTCACATTATTGTTCTTCTTATATTCAAACTAACAAGCGAAACAACAAGCAACAACAAAAACACACACACACACACACTATCAAAGCGTCATCCTGATTGCTCTTCTGCTTCTCGAAGTTGTTTGCCTCATTCTTAGCTCCCTCTTTGTGTCACAGGCTATGCCCGAATCAACACTGCCCTCATAATAAAACATGCTCTATTTTCTAGTCACCAGGGTAGTGGTGACTCAGGGGTCTTGATCACTTTGATCACTTGCTTAAGTCATGCCTTTGGCTCGTTGCCATTATCTTGAGTATTCCGGCATTCCTTTGAGTTGTTGTCAGAGGTGGGCTGTTTCTCATCACTTTCAATGTGAGGACTGGCCTCTAGCCTGAGGGCCTGTTGAAGGACATGATTCATTCGAGTGCTCGAAGACACAAGCTTAAGAGTGCTATTCAGAGGCAAAGTATTGCCCTTGCCACAAGCCCGATGTTTTGCTTTTTTTTAATGTTTCATTTGGCAGCCGATCTTTGAGCTGCGTCCAAACAGCGCACCACAAGGACCGCACCCCGGTGCGTCCGACTTTTCCGGCCGAGCCTGCGAGGCCCTCCTCCTGCATCGAGGCCTGCGAGTTCTGCCTCTTCATGTGGGCCGGGGCCTCCAATCCGCGGGAGCCGTGGGATTTGGAAGCGTCGGGTGTGACGCAAAAGTGCCGCTGGAGCCACCACGGAGCGGCCAATTTTTCTTCGGCGAAAACCGGGGGAAGCGCCACGATGTATACGCTCCGTTTTTTTTGCTTGGAGGCTGAGCCAAGTCTTGCTTCAGGTTTTTGGGGATCGGAACTGGTTGAGATGGCTCGCACCAAAGGACTATCATGAAGGGTCCACAGAAGATCATGGATCCCCGCAGCCGCCATTCTGCCTATTTCATAGCGAGCTCACCAATTTGGGGAAGCCATGATAAAGGTCCTTTGCCTGGGGGTCCAAATGTTAATTTAGCTCCTTTTTTATCATCCTGACTATTGCAATCTGTCACCTTTTCTTTTGTGACATCACCAGACATGGCAAACGATGGGAGCTTGGCAGCATGGACAAAAGCAGCTCAGCCCTCGAGGGATCCTTCTTTTCAGGATGAACGATGGCTTTGCAAAGCCATGGAAAAAGAATCACCCCCCAGAAAGGATTCATAATTCAGATCCCAGAAAGGATTCATAATTTAGATCATAGTGAGCTTTTATGGTCCCCATCAAAACATTTAGGTCCTAAATATCGTCCCTTTTCATTGGAACAGCAAAAGCACCAGCAGCTCTATACTTTTTAAATGGGGAATCAACCCCCCAAAAAAACAACCGGGCCACACTTCACGCAGCAGCCAGGGACAGGGCCCGAGTCCGAGCCGGGTTCTGGGCTTCGGTTCTGAGCAGCGGTCGGTGGAGCGGTCGGTTTCGAGCGGTCGGAGGTGGTGCACGCCTTCCTGGTGCTGGCCTTCGGCGTCTTTGTGGACCTCCTGTGGATCGCGGCCGGAGCGGGGGTGGAGGGAGGTGGAGGGGAGCGCGGGGGGAGCAGGGGGGGGGGGATGGAGGGGAGGGGAGATGAGGGTGGGGAGGAGCTTGGAAATGGAAATGGCCGGTTTCCGGGCGGAACGGAGGCTTGGCTGGTTTCGTAGTTTGTTTTCATGTGTTTGTTTGTTCTTTCTTTTCTTTTTTGGAGGGGGGGGGCATGTTGTTTTTTGGTGTGTGCGTGTGTGAGGGTGAGGGTTGGCTCGTTTTGTTTCTTGGCTTTTCTCAGGCGCGGGGTGCGTTCGAAAGCTATGCCAAGGGGCCCTTGGAGCCGATGCTTCTAAAGATTCTGTGGCACTAGTGTCACACCCCAGGAGACTTGTGCTTTGTCACACTAAAAAATAATACATATATATATATATATATATTATATATATATATGTTGTTTTCACGTTGAGGAATATGTTGGGTGAAGGTACTGTAGTCTTCCAAGCGGATCCATGTGGGCAGCGTTTTTTCTTGGAATCAAGGATTTATACAAAAAGGGAGCTGCATCATGTCCGCGTAAGCAATTTAGCTGGGGGGCGTAGGCGCGCGGAGGCATCGCGTAGGCATTTCGCGCACATCCTTGTATTTTTTCTTGCGTAGGCGCGCGCGTAGGCACTTGATGGAGTTGTTATGTATTGTCTGAAGCTTTATGTTTTACAATGCATATGGATGGGCATTGGTTTGGCTGAGTTGTTGCAGACACACTGAGAAAAGGGTTCTTGAACCAACATGGCTAAGAATTGTCAAAGCGGTTGGCGGACATGAATCCGGGTCCCCCAGTAAAACGAACGCCCATATAATGGTGGCTGTCCGCCTATGCCACGTATGAAGGAATTTGCTTCTTTTGCCTTCCTTCTGTTTGTTCTGCAGTCTTCGCGTAGGCTCCGCGTAGGCCCCGCGTAGGCATTCGCGTAGGCTTTCAAGGCATTTTGGGTGCGTAGACCTTTTCTACCAGCCAGCTCCTTGGACAGATGTTGGATTCTCACTTGTACTGCATTTCTGTTCTTAGAGCCGGAGCTGCCAAAACTGCACTTGCACTGAAAAGTTGCGCTTCTCCTGCCGGAGCTGCCACAGTGCACTTCGACACTTGACCTCAACGTTTGCCCGCGTAGGTAGGCACCTGGAAGCTGACTTGTGATCGCGTAGGCACCCCTCGCAGGCCGCGTAGGCTTGCGTAGGCCTTCGCGTAGGCGCCAAGTAGTGTATAGGCCCCGAAACAACCAAAAAAACACTGCTCAAATGCTGATTCAGAGCCCTTTGTCTGGGAAATCAAACATGTTATCACGCTTTGGCGGCGCAAATCATCTTCCACATCATCTGCTTCTTCTACATCATCTGCATCTGTGTCGGACAACGATTGACTTGGCATTGCAATGCTCGAGCTGGAAAAAAGCGGCGCGCGATTTTCTTGCGTAGGCGTCCGCGTAGGCGCGACAAGAGACAAACGTGCGCGCGTAGGCGCCCCTTGCAGTCGCGGAGGCGTTGCGTAGGCGCTCGCGTAGGCATGTGTGCAGTGTATAGGCCCCGAGCACCAACAAATAAACACTACCCATGTGCACTTCCATGTAGAGGATAGTCCCAAGCTTGTCCGGAGGTGTGGTCGCACGCGAGTCGAGATGTTGGCGGTCGCACGTGAAGTGGAATTTTGCACCCGTGATAATGTCGACCTATTAATCCAGCTGGTGGATTCTTGGGGCAGACCGCGATGCTTTGAGTGTGTTTTTCTTGTGATTTAGTGCTTTAGTAGTAGCTACTGAGAACATGGCCCTCCCGAAGCTCTGTAGCCAAATCCTGAAATCACATTACCCGGAAACTGCGGCTTGATCTGGGCTTCATGTTTCAGGCTCCGAATGCGAGTCGAGTTGCCGAGCGCTCGAGAAGCCGCAGAGGTTTGCTGGCTCCTCTTCCTGTTGCCGGGGCGCACGGCGTGGGGCAGCGAAACCGGGTCTCCAAACAAATGTCACGTGAGTCACATGGGTAGACTGAATACCTGCTAGAATCTGAAGATCCATGTGTGTTTTTGTGTACCCCACAGCTGGCCAAGACGAATTGGGGTGAGCGGTGCACGTGCCGGTGAACAGAGCCCGCTTCGGCGGGAACCAACAGTGGATGGTTTGACCCTTGTGGAAAAACCACTACTGGGCTTTTGGCAGAGAAATTCAGATTTTTTGTTGGTACAGTCAGGGGGATTCGTTTGTGCCACTTTGGTGTGACAGAAACGGACTGGCGAGACCGAGATCCGATGAGATTCATTGAAGCCGGCTGTGAGCTTGCCATGGACTTTTTGCATTAGAGTTTAGAGTTGAATGTATGACATATGGCCATGGGCCAAAACCCAAAATCGTACCCCCAGTGAACATCCCAATCCCCACTAAGAAAAAACTAAAACGGGTGGTGCACCTATGCCAAAATGGTACCAAAGCGGTTTTGACCCACGGCCATATGGGTGTCGATCAAAAGCCCCTTTAAATGGGATGGGATCGACGAACCACTAAGTGGTATCTGGGTTCTCTTCCAAATCATATTTTGTATGTCTTGGTCCACAGTAGTGCCCTTTCTCATCTTTTTTTTGGGGAGGGCTGCCCTACTAAGGTAGACTGCAGAAAAAAAATCGGGTACCCTTCTTCTAACCTCTCTACTGGAGGACCTAGATGCTACAGTTCGGGTAGACTAGATATGAAGTAGAATCTGAAAGCATGTGTTCCGGCCACCCCAGATGCGGGCCCAAGTGTGGCGGGGTCATGAGGGGTCATGAGGGGTCTCAACGACTCGCGGCCCAACAATGCAGACTGAACCAGTGAGTTAGAAGGCATCCCTTCGCGAGCAAAGCGGTGGATTTTTGAGGCTCACAACCTATGTGTGCTAACCCGCACAAAGATCCTCTTTTTTTTCCCCCGGGGTTAGTCCCAACATGGGATCCCAGAAAATGTGGCTTCCTTCTGGTTCAAAGGAATCGCACCCTTCGTTTTCAAGCCACTTAGGTCATAGCCCAGGTAGTGCAGAAGAAACGTCCCGAACCCCAGGCAAGCCCCAGTATTTATGGTATAAGCCGGTGCAGATTCTCAGATGTGCCGGCTGAAGTTGACCTAGCCTCCAGTTATCATTCTAGCAGGTAACCAGGGAAGCCATCATGTATCGCCCTTATAGAGGTACGACACTCTGGTTACTTACTATTCCAGCAAGCGGATTGGATACGTTTTATGTGGAATCCTGTTTTTTTTAGTTGTTCATGTTTTTCATACTCACTGAGTCTCTTTTGCTATCCTGGGGTGGATCCACGAAAAACCGCATCCAAACCATTTCCTAGAACCAACTCCTAGAACTATATATAGAGGTCCAACTCTCAGGTTGCCTACTGGAAGCACTGGGTGTAATAGAAAGAGGCTCACAAAAATGCATTCTTCAAAGGATATATTAAGTCCCAACTTAAAAGAGTAATCGATATTCTCGTTGGTTTGGGGGAGATAAACCAAGTAAATTTGGTTTGGGGGAGATAAACCAAGTAAATTTCAGCATGGATTAGACAATTCAAAAGTGACTGACGATCTTTACTAGATAATTTCAAGGTAAATTACCAAGTAAACCAAATATCTAGAAATCCTAGATTGTCATTTTATATTTATCGCCACTAAGTTAAGCCAAGTAAAAAAACATAAACATCTGGTATCACCTCAGCCCGTGAACCTCGTGGCAGCTTAGATCCCCGAGGCTCTTCGCGAAGGCCACCTCCTTCAGCACCATCCTCCTCGCCGGCATGCGCCTCGCCTCGCAGTTGGATGAGTCGCGTCGGCGGTTGGCTGGGGGGAAGCACAGGTGTCCTTTTTGGTCGTTTTGGTGAACATAAAAATAGGTGGCTGTGGCTTACCTGGTGATGGTAGAACAAATTTGGTTAAAACAAACAAAAACAAAAACACAGAATAAAGATAGGTGGCGATTCCTGGCTTACCTGGTGGTGGTGGAAAAATAGGTGGCGATTCCTGGTTTACCTGGTGGTTTCATCAACTACCAGGGAAACCCATCTATTTCCCCTACAGGGACACCTATGGGAGGAAGGACCCGCCCCAAAGCGAAGCGGGGCGAACAGCGCCAATTCCTACCCTTGGGTCAAAGAAGCACAGAGGGTTCCCTCATTCCTGTCGCACCAGCAAGTTGAGGCCAAAATTCTAGCCTGGTGGGGTTGGATCAACCCTGGAGAGGATCCCCCATGGGATTTGGCAGACGACTTTTCGTTTGAAGCAGCCCATGTTCATGCTGACAGTCTGTTGAACTCTGGGGGGGGGATGAGAGAGGACCGGGCCCCAGCGAAGTGCCGCGGGTGTTTTTTTTCTCTTCCTGTTTTCTCTTCTTCTTCTTTTCCGCGAGCGTTCGAAGATGACCCCCCCCCAAAGGCGCAACATCGGCTTGTGGCGTTACCAAGCTTGGCAGTTTCTAGCCGTGCGGGTTTTGGGATCTGAGCTGTTTGGCGTGAGGGCTTGCCGTGTCCCAGCGAGATTTTGGGACCAACGAACCACTCAGTGCTGACTGCGGGGGTCGCCTCCAAAAGTATGTCATGCCTCTGAGACCCCAGATCTTTTGGAGCCCCCGAAGAATTTGGCCACCAGTGGACCGACGGGGGCTTGATACACCTCTCTCGAGCCAAACTTTGTGCCAGGCTCTTCTTCTCCTTCTTGGACTCCGTGTCCAAGGCGCCTGCTTCTGCTGGGGCCGTGTTTCGTGGACTGAAGGGGCTTTGGCTGTCACCAATTGACCCTGCAGACCATATGAAGTTGACATAATACGGCTCCTAAGCCCCCAAAAGGCGGGATACCCTATCAGGCATATGTTGGCATGATCTTGCAGTCAAGTGGCTTGCATGACGTGTGTGATTCGGTGCCTATCATTCTGTCCCTGCACAGTCGTCACGCGGACGCGTTGGGACAGTCGTCACGCGGACGCGTTGGAGACGGGAT